>OX103979.1:45779262-45989557 GCA_944470395.2 Schistosoma turkestanicum
GATGGTGTTATTGGTATTTTGTCAGAGAACTTCTTTTCTAGAGACTGTTGTACACTATCTATCATTGAAAAAACAAGGCGAATAAGTCTGGCTATTGATAAAAATGTGAAGTGAAAGAGTTAGACATTAATTTCTCTCTACTGATCACACCGGAATGAACAATGGTGAGCAGAAAATTACAACAGCCAAAATATGACCTGATAAAGTTTAGAGCACCTAGCTTTTTAAACGCAAATATGAAACTATCATGCATATATTTCCAGATTTCAACAAGAATATTCCATTTCAAATCTAATTAGCTTAGGCGTTTCACGAATTAAAACATGTTTCTTCGGTGTTACTTTATGACCCTTCTGTTTCTTGATTTAATATTGTTTATTTTTCTCGATTTTCGGTATTACTGTGGAATGCAGTAACTTAAACTAATGATTTCGTGTGTAACAATTGTTTTTCTGGATAGTTCTTGATGAGCGAATAGGCACTAAATGGTCACCAACCAAATAAATGAAAGATTTAAACTGTTGTTAACATATGGGGTTTTATCTTAGATTACAATCAGTATGAAAAATTCGACTTTTTCTATAAATTAGATAAAGCCTTAGTCAGTGTGCATATCACCAGTTAGCTTATAATTAAAACCTATCGTCGAATCCTACTTCCTGTTCGTCAGTGTGCTTAATCTAGATACATCACTGGTATGCTATGTTGTTGCTGAATGAACAGTTGTACTATTTCTCAATACGTTGAGGGTAACTTCCTAGTCCCACCCTGGGAGAGCACTATCGACCAGTAACTCGCAGCGATTCTTGCTAAATGCTTGACCGATAAATTTAAAAATCAGCACCGACAGTCTTGAAAAACATGACACCAGTCACAATTCAGTAATCGTAAGCTGAAAATATCATTTTTCATGTGGAACATGTGAACTTATGAAGACTTTACTTACGCTGTACCTCCCTAACAGGAGGAAAACATAGATATGGATAAATTAGAGTTTGTAAATAAAGTTATGTCCCATAGTGAACAACCGCATCTGTAGACTAGCTTCAAATGAGGCATTTAGGAGATCTACAAGACATTGAGGCGAATACCCTTACACAGAACAATTTTAGCATATACTAAATAGAAAATATCAAAAGGACAGTTGAGCCAGCTACATACTTTCCTTTCGACTTAATCATAGCATGACTTAACTAGAAAAAACATTATCTACATCCCAAATAAAAACTGGTAAAATAACTTTATAGAATTCCAAACGATTCAAACAACTCTCAACCAACACCAAAGTCAGGATTTTCAATGCAAGCATCAAGACAGTCCTATTGTGTGGAGCTGAAACTTCGCGAACTAGGAAGACCATCACTCAAAAGACACAAGCATTTATAAACAGTTGTCTACGCAAGACTCTTCAGATCCGTTGGCCAGATACCATGGCAACAACCCACTATGGCAGAGAACAGACAAGTAAAAGATGCTGGAAGTGGATAGGACACACGTTGCGGAAACCACCCAAATGAGTCACAGCCAAGCCCCAACTTGGGACCCTCAGAGTCAAATGAGAAGAGGTAGACCAAGAAATACACTGCGACGAGAATTGGAGGCATGAGTCAAAAATGTGTTTTGCTAGGGAACAACTACAAAAGGGAGCTCATGACGAAGTTGGTTGATGAATCCTGGTCGGTGGTTTATGCTTTACGAGAGCTAAAAGATTTAAGTCCGGAGGTAATATCTTATGACTATACATAAAGGTGATTTCAATTGTTGATTAGTATACATCACATTCTCATTAAATTCTTTATTTTAATTAGGTCATTAATGTACTGAGGTCATGATAGCTAGACAAAAAGTTCGTTGGTCAAGTAGACATCTAGACAATAGATGAGTCATCTCAAGATAGATTATGGAAGTAATCACGAAGATTACACACAAGTTCCAGACAGTTTAATCGATTCTGTCTCTACCTAAACAAATGAATTTTTATTTTTTAACAGACAAGTCTAACATCTGTATTTAATATTTTTATTACATTGTTCAATGTCTTCTGATTTCGTATAGTAATCAATATGATACTACTTTTTATGGAAATCATCTTCAGATTAATTTGTAATCCTCAATATCCCTCTTGATATATTTTAGTGTTGCATTAATTAATTCATAATTTAGATAACGTCTTCTTTTTATGGGAAAAAGGCTTTTTTACTCTAATTTGAAACGGAGAAAATATTTGATAAGCTGATATTTCTGAACCACTTTGCAAATAAAAAATTCGGAGGAAAATCTTTGTTTCAGTAGAATTTAAATCGTAATTTTTTAAGTTACCACTCA
The DNA here is from genome assembly GCA_944470395.2 of Schistosoma turkestanicum. Lineage (NCBI taxonomy): Eukaryota > Metazoa > Platyhelminthes > Trematoda > Strigeidida > Schistosomatidae > Schistosoma > Schistosoma turkestanicum. Next base: position 45,781,588 of record OX103979.1, read on the forward strand.
AGTGATTCAATCAAATTTCATTAACCTTGATAAAACAATGAGAAGACGTAGTTGGTCTGAAAACTGCGATGTATTTGCGTCATACATTTCGAACAATCTGGTCACACATATTCTTGTCAAGGCATTTAATATGAAAATTAATGAGGGTCAGTTAAACGCGCCATAGATTGGACATCAGTATAGCTTTTAAATCATTGTATAGAAATGTTCAAGGACTGTTATAACCTCTAATTTATAGCGGTACTCTTCAAGCCCTTTTATAGCCAAGTGTAATTCTTATTCATCATTACTATGTTAATTTTCTTTTACCTTTATTCACACTTATCACCTTACGTTTATTCGAAACTCCATTTGATCGACCTTTATTAATTTTCATGTAAAATACCTTGACAAGAATATGTGTGACCAGACTGTTCGAATATTATAATGCAAATACATCACAGCTTTCAGATCACCTACATCTGATAGTTCTATCAAAATTTGTACAATTCGCCAAAAATGTTGTCTAACCGTAATGCACGAGTAATTCTGTCTTAAATAAGCTCTGAGTATGATATTAAGAGCCGGTATAACCAAAAATAAGTACGTAAACACATTAATACTGTCAATAGTTTAGACATACTGTCTACAGTATGTATCCCTATTTAAATATTGTAACTTTGTAAGCCGACATATTTTTTATGGTTAATAGTAATTTGTGTTGCTAGCAAAAATCTTCGCAGCTTTATTTTCATGTTACATACCTAAAAGCAAACCAATAAATTTTAGGTACGAAAATTATTGACTTTTAGCAGATTATGACGTAAAAAGACCATCTAATGTAAAATACACTTTAAAATTTCTTAAGTTAGCGATTATCTTTCACGATGAAATAACTTACTTAGCAACTGATAGTTGGAGTCTCGTTCGTACTTAAAGGTCAGTCGGCCGTAGCTCACATGGTTAAGATTTTTAAGCCACTCAAAATACGAGACAGTAACACCACCAGCATTCAGATACAAATCTGGAATAACCAGCTTATTTTTCTCTCGTAATATCTGTAGAAGAATATTTTTTAAAAAAAGTTAAACGCATATAATTACGATTGAACTGAATTCAAATCTATGATATAACATGCCTCTCACCAAGAAAATGGGCAACTGACAGAGGAAGTATACAATAGATTTAGTGAATGGAGTAAACTAACTAACCAAACTGTGATTTGTGGAATACAGAATACCTAGTTTATAAAACTGAACAAGGAAGCATGATCCCATGAAACATGAAAATTCATAATAGACACAACTTAGTAAGCTAATTGCCATATAATTCATTCAGTGTCTAAATAAAAGCTTGTTAATGAAACAATAGATAAGGTCGCAAAAAACTAACTTTGTCAGCTTTTGGTGTGGTAGGACCATTGGCACCTTCACCGATTAATTTCGCTCGAATTTTATCTGCGTTGCCACTATGGATTTGTTTTTCATTTGCCGCTGGAATGAGAATATCACACTCTTCAAAAAGAAGAGAACCTTTTGTATATGGTTTTGCACGTGGAAAACCAACAATCGTACCATTTGCCTATTTTCAAAGAATAAATCAAGGGTTTTGAATAAGACAAATACAGCAAAAGTTCCAAATATTGAAAATTAATACTGTATTGCCAGGTTTATTCGAAACGGGAATAAGAACAAACCATTTACATTATTTCTTAAACAATGTTCGATGTTTTAAAATACAGTAGTGACTTTTGAATTTAAAGAGTGTAGGCAAAGTGTGGATGGAAGACAAAATCTGATATCTAACCCACTTTTAATTAAATGAAAAAGGTAGTTCACTGTTTTCCCGGCCTAAGAATTTCTTCGAATACCCTGAAGCAACCTTGATTGATGGTACTGAGACAAAAATATATCCAGGATATTTCTAGTTACACGTAGAATATACGCCGATTAGAACATAAAAAATGGCAGTGGATAATTTTATATAAACATACAGTAAAATAAAACGACAGGACGGTACTTACAGATTTTCGGTAAAGACAATTGATGCGATAGTAACTAGTGATAAATCAACATGCCAAACAAGTCAAACAAATGTAGAGTTTTTCAGATGTACAACCCCGTTCTAGATTACATTTCGGAGCTTTTAATTTACAGACATTGTATCAAGTAGGACAACAGACTTCCTTAGCTACCACTTTAGAATCTCGCGCCATCGGTGTGTGCTGCGTCTCTGAAACGCCCATACAGGATCCAAGTAGAATCATTAATTTGATTTCACCTTGTCAAAAGAAGCTGCCCGATTTGTTCTTCGTGTATCTGAAAGCCGTGATGCTGCTGCCCAGAGTCTCGCTGGCGGACGTGTATCATTGAATCCTATGGCAGAACTATCTCTCCTAGACTGGATCACAGTGAATAGTCGATTGTGGGCTGTCCGACTGAACGAGAGAGTAAGGACTCGGAAAGACAGGGTTAGTTGCCGTTGTCTTTTCGTCCTATCTGCCTACGCTCCTACTAGCTGCAGCTCAGACGAGGTGAAAGATGTTTTAAAGAAAGCTTTCGGACCTCCTCCGAAAAGTAAGTTACTCTGATAAAGCAATAATGGCTGGTAACTTCAATGCTCAAGTAGGTAGACTCAGTGAAAAGGAAAGATACCTGAGTGAATCTTATTGTGTCGCGGCTGACCGAACAGATAATGGCGACCGTCTATTGCAAGTGTTCTCAAATAAGCACCTACTTCTAGCAAACACTAAATTTAAGCATAAGGAAAAACATCTTGTGACCCGCAAAGTTGTCTCGATGATGCACCCAACTAGATCACATCGCCATCAGCCACCGATGAAGGGGTTCAATAGAGGACTGTTTCTCGTTCTAGGGCATATATTTAGACTCATACCATGTTCTAGTGCGAACCGCGTATTTATTTGCGTCTCACTGGGCGTAGGAAAAATATCGCAAGGAAACCTGTTAGGGCTCTACTTAATGATAATAAAGCTAAGGATATATTTCAGGAACAACTAGGAAGACAGTTAGGCAGCCATGTAGTAAGTGATACCCATCCTGAGGAAGCTTGGAATGATATCATAAGGCTGTGGAAACAGCAGTGATATCTACCAGTAAGAAAAACCATAAGGCTAGGAAAAAGCCGTGGATCTCAGTAGCATTTACCGAACTGACAGACACCAGGCGCAGGCTGATAAAAAACCTAAGCGATGATCGCAAACAGTGGCGGGTAGCGAAAGCCAGAGCGGTGGAAAAGACAGTGGCGATAGACAACAGAAGACAGTTGTTTCCACATATCAAGGAAACTGGGATTAGGAATCCGACTGTAAGTGAGATTATCTCGAAAAAGAGTCAGACTATTATTCATTCTCAATCCAGGAGATTGGATCGATAGGCAGAACATTAAGGGGAACAGGTCATCTGACCTTCAGCAACACTTTAGTTACCCACGATCTCCAGTCATCCTGAATGGCAAGTCGATATAATTCATCCGAGTCTTTATGTATTTGAAAAAGCTAAAGGAAATCCAGAGCGAGGGAGAGCAGCATGAACTGATAAATGTACCCCTAATATATTTAAGGATGGTGGTTCAGTTTTAGCAGTTTGATTGACTGAGATTTTCGGCAGAATCTGGGAACTGAGCGTAATCCCATCTGAGTTGTCTCAATCCCTCATTGTTCCAGTCTACAAGAAAATACAAAAGTCCTCTCGTGACAATCACAGGGGAATAAGTCTAACTAATATAGTATCGGAAATATTGGCTTCAATAATATTCCGACGTTAAACGAAAGCTCGTGTAAGGCAGACTCCAGAAAACCGGGTTGGTTTCAGACCTGGACGTGGCTGTATAGACCACATTTGCACACTACGACAGGTCCTGGAACATCGACACACATTTAGGTGTCCGACAATAGTTGTCTTCCTGGACCTAAAATTCGCGAAGTATAATCAATCTATGTTTCTTCTGATACGATAATCGCTCTTTCTGTAGTCCAAATCATCAATGGGAAAAATTAGTAATTATGATTACAATTATATTCATGTTGCAAGTAGCTGATTAGCCTCTGCAAAATATAAGGAATTGAGGTGATCAACCACGGTGGTGGTTTGAGAAACCATAGATTTAGAATGTTGCTCTTGATCAAGTGTTTGATGAGTGAGTGAATTATATTCTTTGAGTTGAATAAATTATGGACACGGACGGATTAGCCACACATTGCAACTCTAAATAGCTAAGTTTATCTTATGAAGTGAACTTGCGAAATACAGGTAGTTATAACCTATGGACGCAAACAACTTTTTTTGAATGGTCATCGAGACTGAAATATATTACATGCGATACATGCTGGGTTGGCATGATTAAGTAGTCTTGCAAGTTTTGCTATTCGTTTTTCAAACCGATACTAGTAAACGAAATAGCATGGGTGAAATGCTTCCTATGATAGTGAACATGAATAAACTTTAAAATGAAAATTGAGATTTTCGATAAATAAGTCTCATGTTTTAAATTATAAAACTAATGATCAATTAAAATCGTTTCAAGCTAAGCTTTTAAAAGTACAGTTAGCTTAAGGAAGTGAATTTAGTCAAAACACAAAAGTTTCAGTACAACAGAGTAATGGAAAACGAGACAACGGTACTTACAATTTGCCAGTCTTCGAGTTCACGTGGGTCTATACCATCTGCGTTGTAGATCTGTCCATCGATTTCAGCAACACCAATACATTTTGCGCCAGCTCGTACAAGATAGCGCATTGTATGCAACCCAACATTACCGAATCCTTGGACAATGAAAGTTTTATCCTTCAACCCTGGAGACAAGCCAATAGCATCAGCGTATTGCGGGTTATTTAGGAAGTTTTCAATCCCATGGTAAACCCCCTGAAAGGTTGCCAAGGAACAAATGCATGAGCTAACTATAAAACATTGGAGAAGGTTCCTGACCAACAGAACGATTTGGTCTCTGATATTGCAATGTAGAACAAAAAAGAGTGCAAATCAATGATACAATAAGAATTATTTACATGAATTTCTCGATTAAAAGATGATACTTGTGTGACCTCAGTACGGTTAACAAGTGGAAGTGATAATATGACCATAAAGACTTACGCGTCCTGTGGCGGAAATACGACCGTGAATTCCACCCATAGCGATAGATTTTCCCGTAACACAAGCATGACCATGCATATCGTTGTGCCCTAAAAAAAAAATCACCGAAGTCTCAAAACCAATAACTATAGTGTTTATGACATGAAAAGAACATAAAGATAAGATTCATCCAAACACACTTATAGGTACTTCTCAATCAAGTACAGAACCCTAGTGGGCAGTATATTTGAACTTACCTACAGTGTTTGCATAAGTATCTGCAATCCAACTCATCTCCCGGGGTCCAGTACCCATATCTGGAGCAGGAACATCAGTTCCAGGACCTGAAAATCTACATGATTTAACACAAACTAACCAAGAAATCCTTGCTTCGCCAACTCAAGAGCAAACCGACGAGTTATCCTTTCCAATTCTGCCGGAGAGTGATCTTTGGGATTTATTTTTATTCCTCCCTTGGCACCGCCAAACGGGACATCCACAACGGCACATTTATAGGTCATCAGAGCAGCAAGAGCCATAACTTCTTCTCTGCACACGTCCATGCTATACCGAATACCACCTTTAGTAGGTCTTCTGTGCACACTATGTTGAGCTCTGAAGCCTTGAATAATTTTGAATGTTCCATCGTCAGCTTTGTGGGGAAAATTGACCTCAAAAATGTGGGTAGGTGGTCGTATAATGCTAAGCGTTCCCTTGACAATCTTGGCCTTTTCGTTATCTGACGCTTTTGATTGGAGTTTTGACATTAAATTTTGTTCGACAAGAGCAGATGCTTTATCATAATAACCTTCAACCATGAGATGAAAAGGTACATCATCTTCTTCAGTGCTATAAGGACGGTTTATGATATTCATACAGCGTAAAACTGATTTTCGACAGTGAACTTTAGGCGTACGTATGAGATTGTTGAAAAACAGCCCCACCAACATTTTTAAACGAAAATGTTTCTTCAAAGTTGCAGAAACTTAATCAACAAAAGACGAGTACGATCTGGAAGGAAAATTATATGGTTTACCAAAATTGAGATAGGAGACCAGTGACAAAATACAATTAATTTCAAAAGTACTCAATGTGACAGTTATGCAGTGAGTATTTTTTGATTGTTCAAAATTGAACTAAGCATAAAATATGAGGAAATGAATTAAAAACTCAAGCAACAAGTTAACTAACTACACAATCAGTTAATTAAGGCTCTTACGACGATATCAGCTTAAACAGCCAACTAGTCAAGTGGGAGCAACGTCACAGACCTTGAAATTCCTGTGTCCAATTATTTTTCACGAGCTAGGAAAAACAAATGGATTTCTTGGCGCCTAATTCCTGTTCTGAGGTATTCATTTATGCCCATTGGATGGTAGCCTAGCCACTTATTCGCACTAACCCAGGCGTTTGGCAGGTACATGTTGGTATCCTTGTAGGCCCCCTCACAGCTGTTAAAATATCCGGACTACCTGAGTATAGAATCCATTTTGGAGGGTTTGTTTTGGGAAAATCCCTCCATGTACATAGTTGTGATATGTTCTTACTGACTCTTTCTGTGTTACTTTTTGGTACTCTGTTTAATCCCGTTTCGTGATGTTATTATATGCATTTTGATATAGTTTCTAATTTTTCTAAATTTATTGGAGGTTCTATGTTTTCTACTTAACTGTATTATGTTTTTTACATTATTAATTAATTAAGGCATCAGCCATATCAAATTTGGTAGCCTGATGGGTGAAGCTTGTATCCGAACTGCAAGGGTGTACTTTTGGAACTAAACGGAATCATTCTTCCAGTATTGGAAACACATTGTGTTAATTTTGAGGTAGAACAGTGTAATATTGTTTAGGTAATTATTTTTATTATCTGACTAACAACAGAACCGTTTCTTATCCGGATAATTTGCTTTCTACCTGGAATATCTAGGAAAGGCGCGTATCTAATCTTCTAGAAATGTTCTTTCGAATTCAGAAACCACTCAAAAACCTTTCACTGAGCAAGTATGCAACGCTACTAGATGGAGTGAGGATGGATTATTTGTTGACATATGATCAGCTCCTGGTAGAGGATTTTCACGTCCATACACCAATAAGAAGTAGTGATTATAGCACAGTCTTGTTCAATAAGGTCAAAAACGAAACACTCATACAGGACGAAAACGAGCACCACGTTTGCTACACTAGGGAAAATTACATTCGCCTGACAGTGCATCTTGCACATACCCCATAGCCACCTGAATGGCGGAGTCTGACAGTAGATGACAACTGGCGAATAGTGAGAGACACCATCCACAATGGTTTCAGACCTGGACGTGGCTGTATAGACCACATTTGCAGACTATGACAGGTCCTGAAACATCGACACACATTTAGGTGTCCGAAAATAGTTGTCTTCCTCGACCTAAGGGTGGCATTCGAATCCGTTGATCTTGAGGTCTTGTAGCAGTGCTTACCATTGAAAAGTGTACCAAAGAAGCAAATGAACCTAATAAAAGCTCTCTACTTGAACACTCGTAGTGTTCTACTTTTATGAAGAACACACAATTGCTGAAATATAAACATTCATTATTGTCCTTACTTCTATCAATAATTGTTATCTTGTACACCTTTTGTTTATCTGCACGAAAGACTATCTCTCAAGCGCCAAGTGTGTTATTCTCATTCTTTTCTTCGCGCGTCTCCTGCCCGGACGTTAGCCGTTTGTACGCCCTGTGGCCTCGATATTATTTCGATATCAAGGGGCTAGCATTAAATATACTTCTTCCTCTAGAATCGTATTTTATCTGGTTACTGGAGTAACGGGATTAACATTTGTTATCCTGCGAAGAAGTATTATTCTTCGATTTGCTATACACTAATCATTGATTGAGAGCCTATGGTGACCTGTTAACGGAATTGAATACCTCAAGTGGTGTTCGTCAGGGCTATCCATTTACCATACTTATTTAACTTTGCCATTGACATGCCCTCAGACACGACATTTTAATCGCCTGATGTTTCAGGAGTTGAACTTTTACCGAGAGATTCATTAATTGACCTAGAATATACCGATGACATAGTTCTATCTGGTGCGGACGCTGACAAAATGCAGAAACTCCTGGCTTTTCTGAGCAACAATGCAAGCAAGTTTGGGATGTGGTTTTCCCCCTCGAAAAGCAAAATCTTGCTTCAAGGTTGGGTTCCATCGGTTCTTCAACTAGCGATAGGAGGTTAAGCAGTTGATCGCTTCACTTATATTGGTATGTTCCTCACTGCTAATAGCCTGGTGACTGACGAAATCTCAGCAAGGATGCAGAAGTCTCGGTTGGCATTTGTCAACTTGCGTCCTTGATGTCGTAGGCGAGGTATCCGTTTGCTGACTATGGGACGAGTGTACTGAGTAGCAGTTCATTTGTAGAAATGCAACCAGTTGGTTGGAGAAAACTGGTTGGTTGCCTTTAATGCATTAGGGGTAACAGGCGTAAGTAAGCAAGTAATCCCTTGCCTTGCCGATTCGATAACATCTGCATCAGATCCATCTTGCTGGTCAATGATGCAGCCCAAATATGTAAAGAGTTTTACGTCCTCCAAGGCATCTCCAGCAAGAGTGATTTGGTTGGCGCATGTTGTGTTGTGTAGAAGAATCTCGCTTCAAACTTTATCCATTTGGAGATGGGGGATGGTAATACCTATATAGGTACGTGTTTATCAAGTCTATTCTTGAAGCCGTCCGCTGGGTGGGCAGCGGTCACCTCTCTCTGGAAGGCATTCTAAGTTGCAACGACTGTTGATGGGAAAAAGTGTGCACGAACCTGCATTTTCTGTTTTTAAAAAGCAATTTCTCAAGGATTGTCTCGATGGGAGTGGTGGTGATGCATCGGTAAGATGCTCACGTTGGGATGGTTCGGCGTGCTTGATATGTTGTACGCTGTAATCAGGTCACCTCTGATTCTCCTGTAACTAGGGGGAATAAACCCGAAGACTTGAGTCCATCTTCTTAAGTTTTATGCTTTAACTCTATCACCCATTTCGGTTCAGTTTTAAATCGTTTTTCCCTGCTGATTCCTCAATGGATGTAAGGTCCTTTTGAAACTCAACCGAATCCTCTTCGCTTTCAATAGACCTCCAGATCTTCACATCGTATGCGTAGATCAGTGCCGGCGAGCTAACTGTGGCTAACAGGTAGTTAATTAATAACAGGAAGAGGAATGGACCTGAGATGGTCCCCTGTGAAACCCCCTGATGTTGAGACTCGCCAACTGGCGTGATTTCTACTTGCATTGGTACAAAACTTTCTACTCTCAAAGTAGTTTCTGAGCCTAGACGGTAGTGGGTTAGTGAAGCCTGTTCCCACAACCTTCGCTATTAGGCGCGCGTGGGGTACTATGTCGGAGGCACTTGCAAAGTCAAGATATAGTATGTGCACAGGTGTTTTTTGGTCCCAGCATGTTTTCCAGCTGTCCCGTGCTATGAGAATGTTTTACGCTCATGACCAGCATTTTTGAAACTGACGCTGAGCTTCATGGAGGATTTTGTGCCTATCTATATACTCCCTCATTTGTCTGTTCACGAGCCCTTCCGTAACCTTTGATAGTATTAGTAGTAATGCAACTGGTCTGTAACATTCTAAGTCCTTCCTATCTCTTCCCTTGAAGAATGAAGAGGGAGTAGATTGTTCCGATTCAGCTGGGAGTTGGTGTGTGCATGTGAATTCCTTAACAGGTCACATATCGGTGAACAGAGGACTTCTGCACGTTGTTTCAAGACGATGGGACGAATACTGTTACAACCTGATGACCTACCTGGGCGTAAAGATTTTAGTTTCCTTAGTGCTAAGTCAGGAGTGATAGAGATATTCCCCAGGCTGTCAGCCGGCGCTGGGTTTGTGTAGCACTCTGAACATGTGGATGCCTGGTTTAACTGATCAGAATCCTTCCAGGAAACCTACCATTTGTGCCAGGCTCTCCTCTTCGTCTGTAGCAAGCGTTCATTGCTGCGCCTGACACATGTTCTTCTATTTCCGGGCGTGAGGTGTGACTGGGGTACACTATATAGGACAGCACTGTGGATGGTGTCTCTCACTATTCGCCAGTTGTCATCTACTGTCAGACTCCGCCATTCAGGTGGCTATGGGGTATGTGCAAGATGCACTGTCAGGCGAATGTAATTTTCCCTAGTGTAGCAAACGTGGTGCTCGTTTTCGTCCTGTATGAGTGTTTCGTTTTTGACCTTATTGAACAAGACTGTGCTATAATCACTACTTCCTATTGGTGTATGGACGTGAAAATCCTCTACCAGGAGCTGATCATATGTCAACAAATAATCCATCCTCACTCCATCTAGTAGCGTTGCATACTTGCTCAGTGTAAGGTTTTTGAGTGGTTTCTGAATTCGAAAGAACATTTCTAGAAGATTAGATACGCGCCTTTCCTAGATATTCCAGGTAGAAAGCAAATTATCCGAATAAGAAACGGTTTTGTTGTTAGTCAGATAATAAAAATAATTACCAGCTTTCAATGGACTTTCATTAATTTTTACTCAAATTGTGGGAACGGTTATCGTCTTCGAGAATCTTTGTTTTCTTCATGAGGCGTACTAACTCTTTAAAATAAAGATCTTATCTCAGGATAGAGCTTGAATTGCTCGAATAATTTATTCTGATCAGCGTATATCTAGAAAGCTCCTTTTCTACTCTCTATTTATCTCAGCAATCAACAAATCACGAAATTGTATTTTCAGCTGGTCCTTAAAAGTGAATATATTTGCTGGTGATTTCGTGGTGTCAAGAGAACACCGAAATTACACCAGGAAAGTCGGCGAAATAAACAGCAGATTCATTAAAGTATGGTAGCAATACAAACAGAAAGTTGCGCTCTAAAAAGTGTTGTAAACAAAACGTACAGTAGAATTAGTTATAATAATGAATGTTTATATATCACCAGTCGTGCTCTCTTCATAAAACCTTCCCACTACACTTATATCCAGGTTTTTAAAATTATTAGAAAAATAAAAGATTTTTGAAAATGAACATATCAACAGCATTTTACAGCACACCTAGCATACTGCCGATGTAAAGCATTTCGAAATTATAGTAGTATGTCTACGGTATGCTTCATTACCCAAGTGCAAACCGCCAACTGATACGCATCCCAGAAGATATTATGTGTTCGCTCAAATTATAATACTGATAAATTTTGGTTAGTATCAAATAATAACGACTTCTTTTGGAAGTGTTTCGCTGTTCCATCTAGTCGAAAAAGATAGCTTTTTCAAGCCTGCGCCGTTATATGGACAAGAAGTTAGTGAAGATATAGTAAATCTTTCAGAATATTACGTAAATATCGTTCGTAGTATATGTAATACGAGCATTTTTAATAGGGACTCGGATGCATCTAAAATTTCTGCTGTTCAACCCACCGTCAGTATTGTCGACCTAACAGCGTGTTCGTTTCATATAATGCAAGTATTTTTAAAAAAATCTATTCATTAACTCTGAAATAAATATTTGCTGTTATTTCAGCATGCTGATGTCGGCAAATTCTTGGAATGTCCTATAAAATCCAGGTGGTTTGATGTGTAAACTTCGCTGTTCTTAATCAGTTATCGTCAGCTTTACTCACCTGGTGAGTCTCGGGCGAATAATGCTATTCCTTCATGTTTTAAAACATCGGAAGACATGTTCACAAGTTGTACATATTCATCAAATAACACAAACATTAAATGCAAACTTACCAAAATTAAAATGTGAATCAAACATTCCTACGAATACTGCTCATTCATCTTTTTAAATATGAATGCCATAGACAAGATACTATAGTATATGAATGATATACGCAAAAGTACAAAAATTGAAAGACCATTAATTGAGCTAATGACTAAAAATTAGCAGAAGACTTTAAGCCTGAAGTTCTGAATGAATGTGGCCCAGCTTGAGAGCTTATCTAAAGCAAAACACTGTGGTCACCATTTATTCACAACAAATGTAGGGTTTGATATGCTCGCCAAATGATATGCTTGAAATCATTATGAATACACCTTACTCGGTAAACGATAGCAAGGCAATGACACATTAGGCTATTGTAATCCGTTTGTCCCCGACCCGAGTAACTATAGCAAGAAATCTTGATAAGGTGTAGGAAGTGTATTCAACAAGCACTCAGAAAATACGGTTGCTTATTTACATTGCGGGGTTGTGAAGATTGTTAAGTTTTATTTGTAACCATGAATCGATCAATGTTAGACCACCACTAGAAACCTGGAAGCACTGGACGGCCGATTCGTCCTGGTATGACAGCAACGCCCTTGGGAGAGCCACAAAAAGAGCGTACTAAAATAATCCACCAACTAATGACAGTCAGGTCAACTGAGCAGCTCATGCGTGAAAACATAAAAAATCAAAGTTTCCGCAATAAAATCTAAAATCAGGACCTTTTCCTAGCGAGTTCTGAGGACCTAACGTACCAAACATGATCATGCAATTTGGTGAACAACACCATGATATAATATTTGATTACGAAAATGCAGGATTCAGAAAATTAGCAGCATACTATCTAGGTTTTCATTACCGAGGAAGCCCTAGATTCGAAGATAATGCTTCTTTTATTATCTCTAAATATAGAGGGCTAATGAGATTCATAGATAAGAACTTCTTGAAAAAGGAGACCCTAGAACCTTTAAAGAGCCTACGACTGAGGATCGAACTTATGCTTTTTGCATAATAATATAGGATCTCTCTTTTCCGCACAATTATGAATCACAACACTTCTTGAAGACAAACAGCAGATGTACACCACTAATTGTAATGAATCAAAAGTAGATGCATTGCATTTTCTTTCAAACACGGTAGTGTATTGTGGAACAGACTTCAAATATCTATTCATAACTATGACAATATCTCCAGGTTAAAAATACGCTGTTGTTAGACTGTAAAAAGAAACGTTAAATGTTTCCTGAACTCCTACACAATTAGGAAGCACTTTTTTATGGTCCATAATCTTATCTCAAGAGCTGGTGATCGGGCTTTCACAATTTGCACACCCGTCGTCCTTAATACAAGTATGAGTAAACAATGAAAAACATTACCTTTTCTCCACTAATAATGCTCCTAGCCATAAAGCTATAAGCTTCATTTTCTTCGATGCAGTTTTAAATTCCCTTTTAGTTCCAAATAGAAGTGAAAGGATATGCCACCCAATTATATTCGGTCACAGTAAACTCAGACTGCCTCCTGAATCTTGTGTGTTTCGCCTCGTTCATATATCACTGGTTTAAGAAATACTAATATCTTCAACTTTTCAACAGTCAAAAGTTTTGCTTCCTTACGCACTTATCGCCTGTATTCATACAAGCACTAGCCCATTCGTTGCCTTACTGGTAAACTGTCTGTATTAACATAGATGAGTGCAGTTGTGTTACAAGTCATTTAATACAGATAAAGGTTCATGCAATCTTACCTTAATGCTTTCTCCACAAATGCATCTCTTTAGTCATATGACTCAACCTCAACTACGACTGTTCTGTTTTTCTTCTTGCCATTTGTCCGTACCTTGCTCTTTTCATCATTATCGTGATACACCACAGAACACAGGTGTGGAACATATCACTTCGTCCTATGTCTAAAATAACACCGCATATACTCTCGGAGAATCGCAGTTGTTTCTACTGAGAACCTGTCGAATTTGTAGTCTGCAGAATGCCATGAAGATGAATACCGATTATCGTAATATATAGCTCTGGACTTAAGATGCACAAGTTCTGGAACATCGACCGGTCGCTGCAACGCAGTTGACATGAATAGTTACTACCTTCTATTGTACATTCCAATCTCTTCCACAATATTTACCTTTGGTGGAAAACATGTGTCGTCGATATCTGTGACCAGTGTACCGTGTAAACTTAACATAGACCTGTTTCAGTTGATGTGGTAGCACTTGCAGCCATTTAATCGAGCCTGGAAACTAGCATATCTCATGTAACACATTGTTAATTGAGAACAAATGCTTTTACGGTTTTTATGTGATTCAGTGGTCTCGTACGGATAAGTGTGTCTATCACTATCGAAGACTGACAAAACGACATATTCTGGTGATTAATTTACCTGTACGACGGTAAGAAATGAGTATTAGTATGGATATTAGTGCTGTAGGCATTTGATATAAATCTAAACGATCTAAGAAAATAACTTGTGGTAACCGTCAGAATGTTTTCCAGAAACGCTATTATCAATATTATATCTAATTGTCCCAGATTGGTGGCATTTGTTGTGCACGACCTGCCTTTCCCTGAGCTATGTTGAACTTCATGTGTCGGTTTATGAACCTCTTCTTTTAGTTTTATGTTTTGTGCTTGATGTAACGCCAAACCACTGTACTAATGACACACCGAACGTTAGACCCCTCCGTTCAAAAATAAGAAGACGGAAGACGTTGGAGAACGCTTATTAACAGAATCGAAAATATACAATCAAACATGCGTATTTATACAATTACATAAATGTCGTTTAAATATTTTGAACATTAATCGAATAGTTCATCATGAACATTAATCAAATAATTCATCATGAGCATTAATCAAATAGTTCATCAATCCACAATGTGCTTGGCTTTCTTCTCGATTGGCTATCCCAACACCTCCCCGGAATAAGATTTTTTTCTTTTTTTTGAAGTCGTTCCAGTTACTGTTCAACTACTGGGAGAGAAGCATAAGGTACAGGTCTTTTTGTCGAAGAACAGGAAAAGCTGTTGACTTGAGAGTCATTAGTGCTTTAGCTTTCGTACATTCGCCTAACGCTTCCGAAAATACGTGATGATGCCTTTTCATAATGGCATTTCTCAGACTTGACTCTAAAGGGTTATTGATTCTTACTCGGCTGCAGATGTTGTTGATAGAATGGTGTGTTAGTTTTAATGCATCTATGAGATCCAACCCCAATAAATCAAGGTCTGGGTTCTTAGTTAAGTATACAGTTGCACTCGTAGTTGCCTCATTTTTTGAAACAGTGCACAATATTTCCCAAACAATAATTAACTTGCCACCAGATGCAGTGTGCTCGTTGCTTCGTTTGGTGAACTGTAGGTCTTCCAATTTTTTGAACTGATAAGGGTGATGTCAGATGCTGTGTCAAGTTGCAGACGGATACGGTGTGAATTCTTGTCTGGTTATGAGACAGCAATACTTTGTTTATTGTCTTACCAGAACTGTATTTCTTGGAATCGACTTTCGCGGAGTAATGTCTGCGAGTTTTTGTCCTAGATCGGGTTTCTTTGTGGCCCTTTCTGTGACATTTAGTGCAAACATATTCTTTGTATTGACAAAACTTCTTGTAGTGCCAACCTCCAGATGACCAGCATGGAGATGAGGGCTGGTTGTCTGTGCTGCTGTGAGCCAGAATTTTTCGTTTCACTAACGGCATGCACGTATGATGCACGGCCATCGTTTTCGACCATGGAGATATCATGCTTAAAATTTACTAATCTCTGGCAGTCTGCAGTTATTTCTTCAAGCGAGATGTTTGGGCACTGCTCAATTTTACTTAGGATTCTGGTTCTTATATCAGCATCTTCGGGAGATTGTAAGCTGCACACAAACACAAGGCACTTAAACTGGTCTTCCGTCATTGATGATAGTTTAAATCGTTCGCATTCACGATTTACTAAGCCGGCGAGCTTTACCCAGTCATCTTCATTTGACTTGGTTATTTTGAGGCATTGATAACGAATATTAAAGAGATGACTGTTCAGAGAAGATTTGTGACAGCGTTTCAATTGTAGCATCAAAAGAGAAATCTCGTGGGTTCTTTGGGAGGATGAAATTACTATAACGTTCGTGTTCGATTGTGCCGAGCTTTCTCAAGAGGATTCTGACTTTGGTGGCGTCATCAAGGTTGTTGAGGTCGACCTTGAACAAATCCTCATACTTCTTGAACCAAGACTCGAAAGTCACACCAGCAAGGCCATCAAAATGAAATTCATGAATGGAATTACCTATCGAGTCTGTATGTGGATTATATGAGTCATCGGTAAGACCTCTGTGATTCAAATTAATTTGTTTCATTAACAACTCCAACATACGTTCCTGGAACTATTCATATCGTTTTCCTTGACGTTCCAGTAAAGATTCTATCTGTTCAAGGGTAATTGACATTGTGAGTTGAACACTCCGTCGCCACTTTTATGTTTTCTACTTGATGTAACGCCAAACCACTGTACTAATGACACACCGAACGTTAGACCCCTCCGTTCAAAAATAAGAAGACGGAAGACGTTGGAGAACGCTTATTAACAGAATCGAAAATATACAATCAAACATGCGTATTTATACAATTACATAAATGTCGTTTAAATATTTTGAACATTAATCGAATAGTTCATCATGAACATTAATCAAATAATTCATCATGAGCATTAATCAAATAGTTCATCAATCCACAATGTGCTTGGCTTTCTTCTCGATTGGCTATCCCAACATTTAGTAGTCTATTAAAATTAAAACATTGGGTGTAGGCCTGTCTCTTCGAAGTCTGAACAGTAAGAAAATATACGGCATGATAGCTGTCACATGGATAAGGTGGGAGTTAAGTTATCAAACCCTATTGACTCCCAGAACAAAGATTCAGCAGCTTGATAGTATATTTATGTCATTCTTGTGATCTTACAGTTTCATCCGGCAAACTTCCAAGCCATAGCAGTTTATCCCATCAATCACTTAGTGCCTCATTTTATCCAGAATCTTCGCTCATTCATTTTGTGTCGTATATATGTTCCGAAATGGTTTCGTGAATAATAACTATTACAGTTTGATTACTGTCATCAACTAACCATGGACAAAGACAAACTATTGAAACACCACCAAGTAGCTGAACCGGTAGCAAACGAAAAAGAATCGAACGCGAAGAAATCGACTGGTTTATACTAGCTCGTGAAAAATATATTGAATGTTTTAAATGGTCTGCTACTATACAACAAATATAATAAGTCCAACTTCAGTCAAGTAATAAAAGCCAAGACGAAACTTTAACAATGTGGAGCATGGTTGCAAGAGTCCTGAGTAAAAGTCGGAGTTCAAACAAGGGAAAATGAATGTAGAAATGACAATATTATCCTATGATACCCCTTGTGAGGAGTTTCAGAATTCTCAATCACATATCACTTATTGATGAGAACGTATTAAGACCGATTTGTTCACACTGTTCATTTAGGATCTTTCAAATATACGTCAGTAATTGTATCACTTCACATTATGTTACGACAGAATTTACCTAGACCTAGACGTCAATGGCTTGTACTGGTGAAACAAGTGTATGCATACTATCTTACCTTAAATTGTTGGCAGAAACACCGTACATGAGTGCGAATTTCGTGAAATAAGCTCCTCTTATGCACATTAGAACATATATAAGGTAAACGATAAACTAGTTTTTTTAAAGAAAAACATACTTTGTATCATAGAGTATGAAGGATATCATCAAGCTGATCAAAAGTTTATTACACAATGCTTTAATTTCTTTGCTTTTTCTAAGATGACTATTCAATTCTAGAATATGATTTGAGAGCAGTAGTACACAGAACATACTACTCAGCATTTTTCCTGCAACGTACCTAATGGTAGATAACAATATAGAACGAATCTCTAACACTCGAGCCTCATTTCACTATGCCAATCACATAAGTCATTTGTAAATGCTTAGATAGAAAGAAAAAAACCGCAAAAATTATCTACGGTGATCTATACACCGAATAATTTTAGTAAATACAGAGACGAACATTAATTATTCCTATGATTAGTATTTTCTATGGCTTCTTTCAAGTACATACATTTTTAGCTTTGATCAGTGAATACCAGTCTCTTCGGGTATCAACAAATTAGAGAAGGCTGAAATCAGATAAACGCTGAATCGAATATCTGACAAATGAAGGTGAAGAGTTCAATCCCCAGAGGTTTTAAAAAAACATAATTATCATTGCGACCTGTTGGCCAACGAACATTTCTTTGGCGAAGTGGTATTTTATGGTGACTTCAGTTTTCATGACAGTCCATATCGTAATTCTCCAAAACACTCCATCACTTTCAACAAATGCTAATCTAATTCGTTTTCTCTAACTGACCGAACAGGCATCTACACGAAAGTAGCCACTTAGAGCAGGATTATGTATCAACCACATTTAAACAGTTAACAAAACACTTAGTTAATTTAATGAAATCTCAACAAGATAGAAAGTCAATACTACTTTTGAAGCATAGCATTTACCTCACACATATAGAAAATTTTACGAGATGGATGTCTGGATGAAAGATGCGCTGCAAAAACTTTATTTGAACACCATGAAATTACAAAATTGTAGGTATTTTTTTGGACAGCATTAATGAAACTCACTATGTGGGAAAAGGGTGCCTTCTCCGAAAACGTTGAATGCAGGAATTGAAGTCTGATTAATTTTACTCATCACAAACACAGCTAGTATCAGACTATCATACTTGTTAGTGATTGTTCGGATAATACGAAAGCTGCTCGGCAGTGATTTAGCACAAAACAAACGTATTTTGCGACAGATTTAACAGGGACTCAAAAGAAGATTGTCGCTCGTTATGGTGTATATGTTTAGATTCAGATTACGCTCTAGTGCGAGCACATTTTTGTTTGCGACTTACCGGACGTAGGGAAGACACCGCAAGAAAACCTATAAGGGTTCTGCTTAATGATAGCACAGCTATGAATATATTTCAGCAACAATTGGAAAAACAGTTGGGCAACCATGTTTTATGTTCTCTACTTGAGTAACGCCAAACCACTGTACAAATGACAACACCGAACGTTAGACTCCCACCGTTCAAAAATAAGAAGACGGAAGACGTTGGAGAACACTTATTAACAGAATCGAAAATATACAAAAAATCATGCGTATTAATACAATTATATATAAAATCGATATTGTCGTTAAAATATTTGAACATTAATCAAATAGTTCATCAATCGACTGCCCTTGAAATATTTAAGCATTTAATCGATAAGTTCATCAATCGACTATGTGTGTGGGTGGCTTCTTGATTGGCTATCCCAACACACGTAAGTGATTCCCACTCCGAAGCAGCTTGGAATGATATCGAAAATGCTGCTGAAACTGCAGTGACGTCTATTAGTAAGGCAAACAGTACGGTTGGGGAGGAGCCGTGGATCTCAGTAGCATCTACTGAATTGATAGATGCTCGAAAAGACATCCCACCTGGCTGTCAACATGATGAAGAGTGAAGTCAGCTTAAGCGCAGGCTGATAAAAAGCCTACGTAACGACCACGAACAGTGGTGGGTGGCGAAAGCCAGAGCGATGGAAAAGGCAGAGGCAATAGGCAACAGCGGACAGTTGTTCCGCCTTATAAAGGAAACCGGTGTTAGTAATCCATTTGTAAGCGAAACTATCTCAGAAAAGGATGGCTGTATCATCCATTCTCAACCCAAGAGATTGGATCGATGGGTAGAACACTTTAGGGATCAGTTCAACTGGCATTCAGCCACACTTAGGTTGCCCACGATCCCCAGTTACCCTGAAAGGCAAATCGATGTCAGTCCTCCAACTATTGATAAAGTCGAAAAGGCTATAGAAAATCTGAAGAAGGAGGAGAGCAGCACGGCCTGATAGGCTTACACCTGAGATTTTTAAAGATGGTGGTCCAGATTTCACAGTTAGACTGGCTGAGATCTTAGGTAGGATTTGGGAACCGGACACAATCCCATCCGACTGGTCTCAATCCCCGACTGTCCCAATTAATAAGAAAGGACAAAAGTCCTCTTGTGACAATCACAAACTAATATAGTATCCAAAATAATGGCCTCAATAATACTCCAACGCCTAGCTAGAGGTTGTGAAGAGAAGACTAGAGAAAACCAGGCTGTTTCCATACCTGATATTCGTAGGTTATTAGTGTTTGATCATTGGAGTCTTGGAAGCATCGCTCGCTTATCTTAGGACTATCGAGTAGGCAATGCTGTTATTATGAAACGAGTACTAGTTAGTGATATCAGATCAATAGATGAAGTGGTGATGTAAGAGCAGGTTGGAAGAAAGTTAGGGGCGGCCAAACCAAAACATGGCACAAATCCATGAAATCACTGACAAGTGGACTGAGTTATGTTGGTAGATGTAGGCCATCTGGTTGGGGTCCATGAGATGATAGTAACCGATGGTTATGGACCTTGAACGACATGGCCCAAAATCGTTGTGTACTATGAAATCCTAATTTTCTGAATTCATCACATCTACCTTTCTCTTTCTAAATTTATCTCATTGAATTACACTTCTTGAATAATATCTTTGAACCCTAATCTACTCCAATACCGCTAATACTTCTACTACCATGGGATTCGGACTGAAAATTACGTCTCTGTGCTAATGTGGTATGGTAACTAATGCACTAACGTACGAAGTTCTACGTTGTGACTGAATGACTGCTCGGTAATGTCACTTTGCGCTCTTAAGGGCGACGATACAAATCAACATCAACGAAATCAGACTGCTCAAAGGATAGGACTGAAGGCGTCCGGACTGCCATGGATATCAACAGTTTTAGACAAACAATTACAACATATGTTGAAAAAGGTGCTTCTCAGAAGGGAAACAAACACTGACACAGGTAAATTGTATGAAAATAAACGAACTAACTTCATCAGTGCTTCTAACAAATTACTGACATGGGTGATCGTAAACGGACACTACATATATACTGATGTTATATGTTTAAATATTACCAGATCAGCTTAACATCGCAGAAAAAAGACAGTAGCAGCATAGCTCATAGCACGGAAGTAAAGACACATCCATAGCAAGTTATCGCCATGTTTCTAAAAGGCTTAAAGTTAGTGAAACTAATATGAATTGGATGTGATTTTGGGAGGCATCATAAAATTTTATAAGTTTATTCGGTACAGTTACTGAAGTTACAAATTTAGGGTACACAAAGGGCAGTAAAGAAAAGTCTCATTACAGATAAAAACAACTATTAACTGACTTTTCAATACAACTCAGAGAATATTATACAGGAAAATTATATAAAAGCAGTCCTCATTCAATAAGATAAAAATTAATATAATAAAATAAACCAACTATGTACAATCTAAGTTTGATCTGACTAATAAATTAATTATTCGTTATGTATAGTTGGCGCATTATAGTATATAACTCGAAAACAGATTTACAGGAGAGGATAAAATCTGTCAATACCTTTTTGAACAAAATTTACATAGATGGAATAAAATACCTGTCAAAACCAAAGATAACTGTTTAATAAGTCACAACACTACATGTAGAATGTAAATCTGTGAACCGTACAAATATAATGTGAACAATACATAGGCAATGAAAATATCTTTTAAAGCAAGGCAAACTGTACACCATACATTAATAAAGAATGGAGATTTAAAATTTTTTGAAAATATATCATTTTCCTGGATCATAAAGTATGTAATTTAGTCACATATTTTCAAAAAAATTCATTAACATGACATAGTCATTATGTATTGAGGATAAATGAAATCTTAGGCGAAAAAAGTATTGCAATGCTAGACTTCTTGTGGTCATAAGCTGAGGTAGGGATGAAATAGGATATCTAAAACCGGGAAATTGTAAATAAAAGTATAATACGTTAACAGACTAAACACATTACAAATAGTTCTGATTTACGAGTTTTTTCTATGTATTCGTGACAGGTACACCATAGAAATTACCGGTAGTAGGCTGCTCTGTCTCCGAAATATGAAACGCGTGACAATTGAGGCCAGTTTTTATCGAAGCAGGATTCTGACAAACAGTTTCAAGAACACATGCAACAGGTTGATGTTCTGTATTTTTATTCATTTCGATGTGGCTGTAAAGTTTCTCAGTGGAAGAAGAAATTGCATTAGACGACGGAAAAGTAGATCTTTGGTTATCCAAAGCACCTGAACTGAAAATGGATGGACATGACATGGAGAAGTGTGAGCACGTTGTGGTGAAACAGAATGATCAACACAGGTTTGAGCCGTGAGACAAAAGTGGTCAGTGATTCAATCAAGTTATTAATCTGAAACTAGTTATTTTTACCGCTGCGAGTGAAAATGAGGTACAAAGAATGAAGAATGCTGGAAGTATTTTCAGTAGGAGAACAAGACATAGTAGATCTAACATTACTTTTGAAAAAAATATGTTGAGAACAAATACAGACTTTGTATTCGTTAGGAAAAGTGATACGATGTGAGTGCAGTTTGTTGACAAGAAGAAAATAATGAGTGGCTATTTCAAATAAAATGTATGTACATTTTATTACAAATTTGGAAATGCACGCGAAACAGATATCTGGAGCGCTTTTTATGTGCGCTGTACTGTTGGCAATACAGTGACGGTCCAGTAACATATGTTCAGGCAAAAGCAATCTAGGAATCAATGTTAGTCAGGAAAACTTATGTCTCTTATCCAGTTACACAAGAACCAAAACAATCGCTTTTCCGACTGACGTTTTCTCGTATAAAGAACAACAATACAATGATACGCCATGCTGCTACTTAAAGGTTCAGAAATCGGTTGAGCTCTCACTCACTCAGTGTATAGTGTATATTTGGAGTACGTGTTTGGACTTAATTATCATATATTTTAAGAGGCAAATACCTGTAAGTTATCTAACGATATGGAATTTAAATGAATTAAAGTCTATCGATCAGATAGAAAATGAAGACAAGAACTGGTAGTATTCAAAAGATTTTCATGATAAATATCTCAGTCAATCAAGCTAAGCTTCTCCAACAAATCAGGTATACCATGCGTATTTTTATGAACAAACCTTTGAAACAGTCCACGCAGTAAATTGCATACAGTAATGCAATTGTCAAAGACACAAAAAGTGACTTAATCGACTGTATAAAATATAATAATAAGCCCACTAGCTTTTAGATTGAAAGTATTCATTCAGTGAAAACACTAAACCAATTTCATTAATGTCTGTACACATTTGTACGAACGTACTGTTGAAGTGATTTAACAGGATACATCCAAATGGTCCCCAGTAGTAAAAAAAAATAGAATGGGAAACGTACAGATTAGTGGTTATAATTCACTATGAGTAGGTTGACTTTAGAGTTTGAAAAAGTACTAACAAACTGAAAGTCTAAATTTTCTTGGAAACTGAGTTCGAATCAGAATCTGTAAATGAATATAACAGTTTCTGAAATGAAGCTAGACTTTCCTTTATTTTCTAACTATAACAATATCGATTCAAATCCGTTTATTCAAAGCAAGATTCATCATATTTTACGCGATATACATCCCAGTATTTTTAACATACAATTTTTAGCGCCCAAAGTAAGAACTACTTATATATGTCACAGTTCAGAAATTCGTTCTTTGAATATTTTGAATCTCAACAAAAAAGTTAGCCGACACTAAAACAATGAAATAAGGCGGAATAACTGGAATCTAAAGCAAACACTCCGATTTGAACTATATCATTAAGTAAGGACAAAATGATTTATATTATCTTAAATACATCTAGGAATCCCAATTTTTCAGTGTAAATGACAAGTAAACGATATAATAAAATCAAACGAAAAAATATTACATGTAGCATGATCAGATAACTATACTTACCTAAATACAAACGCTAAACTGTTATGTTGTTGAACGTCATGATAATGCTCACATCCATACGTGATATCTCCTTGGGAAGTTGTAGTTTTTGACTCATCCTGTGGATAACTCACAGGTGCGATAAAAGATTGATTAAGAGGATCTTGGACACCAAGATGATCGGTTGGATATTTTGGTAAAACCAACTCCAAAAGCTCATCTCCTATACTGGTTTGTCTATTAAATATTTTTCTAATTGGACTCGGTTTACCATGTCTAATTTTTGAACAATTTTTTATCCTCCGTTCTTCAAATGGGATAGGTGATTTAGGACTAAAAGAATCAAATTTATGCCAGTTAGAGAATGAGAGAACTTCGCTTGTAAGATGTGGTTGATCGTCGGTAGCAGAACGATCACCAGAACTGTGTCCTGAACTACGAAACGTATGACCACAGGAAGAAGAACTAGTACCCCGACGAATACCATGATAACGATAAGTTGTCGTTGAACCGTCAGCGGTCTTATGACGACGTCGACCTAAGTTTTGCAAAGGAACTTCGGATAAAAATGATAAAAGCGCAGATGTGTTAGGGTTCTCTGAAAAAGAATCAGCAGAATGATGAGCCAAAGGAAACTTCCCGGAACCCCCCAAACTACCTGTTGCACTAAGAACACCTCGAATACTGGAACTTATGGAATAACCATGAATGCCATCAGAGTTAGTATTACAGGTAACTACGTTACTTGGAGATGGATCACCAGATGCAAGAGTATTTTTTGACATGATACATGCGCCAGCACCGGGTTGAAACTAAAACGAGAAGGGAATTGAGGAAGCAAGTTTTACATTTATCAAGAGATGAAAAGGAAGTAAAGTAAGACAGAGAAAATACTGAACATCGTAATAATACAGAAAACGAAAAAAAGTTCTCCCAATAAGCAATAATGCTTATGAGAAGGCTGTATTGATTTACGGCGCAACAATTCACCACTATCTAATTAATGGCCATGAAGCATGACCATTCGTAGGTTACTGCTTTCCGATCATGAGTGTATTTGAAGCATTACTGGCATATTTTGTGATCACCAAGTAAGGAATACCTAGGTTACAAATAGGGTACCTATTACGCTCGTCTCTAGGTATGCTTAAACTATTACCAGTTCACCTTAAAGTGTATTCTACAAACACCCAAGCACTGGAATTGCGTTTATTTATACTCTATAGAGACGTCCTTGGGACAGTCACAAAAATAGCACACTAAAATGGGAAATGTGATCTCAAGACCAACTGGTCGGTCGATGAAATAAACTCAAAATAAAGATATTTATCAAGCGAGTTCTGGGGATCTAACATCCCCAACAGTACCACTGAAGTCAAGCTAATAGGTGTAGACTACCTGGTTGGGTCCGTGCCATAATTGTAACCAGTGGTGTTTATGACCTCGCTTTAACGACCCAGCGATTTTATTGCTTAGTATTCGTCGGCACTGTACAACGATCAGCTAAACCCAAAAATCGGAACACGGTTTGAACGAGTAGTTTAATTACATCCCGACAAACGAAGATGAATGAGGAAGAATCATAGTGTTAAAAACGTCAGCATATTTATGATCCTTACACAAGAATAATCTAGAATGTACTGCAGCCATCCGCTAGCGCTGATTGGCGTAGTACTAGCCAATCAGCGAGCCCCTAAATAGCATCTGAATTGTTTACATTTATTTTTCCTCTTTTAGCTTTTTAATTCATTCCGCTGGTTTGTAACATGTCGATTCATATCCCTATCTTTTCCTCTTACCAATAATACTGCTACTACTTGTACTACTCTAGGATTTTAACCACTCTATGGCATGGTAGCTTGAGCTGATTTACGTACGTACCAAGTTTAATGTAGCAACTGATCCACTGACTTGTGAAACATGATAAAACGAATTAAACAGCTGTGTCTATTCATGGCAAAGTAGGCTCAACAAGACTGAAGCTGAAATGATAATCGGTCAGAAACTTACACCATAAGACAATCTTCATATTTCAGGAGATGCTCAAAGTAATGCCTTCTCATGTAATCATTAAAGCTTATCGCATTCGGCTGACCTGAGTCTACATGACAAATGATACCATCTAAATGCCAACCCGAAACGGGACTTAGGGGAAGAACAACTGAATCATTACGTCAACGTTTCCATTAACATTAGAGCATACAATTAACTATACGTAATTCCAATTCAATAAAAGTGAATTAGAAGTGTATTTGTAATTGAGAAATTTTAAAAAATAAGCGTGAGCGCACCATCACGATATCTTTTAAACCATGTTCGTTTATGAATGACCATAAATTCAGTCAGTCAGTTACAACGTAGAACTTTGTACGTACGTACATCATAAATTAGCTATTTACAAAAATCAAAATCATTGTAAAGCCAATCATTAGGACATATTCGTCCTAATACTACACATGGAAAATATCATAATTATCTTCATGAGACAAAAAAATGAACATGATAACTTTTGAATGGTACAAGCCCGAAAAATCAATCTAGGAATGACTTACACGAAGGGCATCAATAGTACTATTTGGCTTTGGTGGTTCATTCGTAAGAAACGGACGAACGCAATCGGGATTTTTCCGTAAAATAGTAATAATATGATCGAGTGAAGCAGGACGATGTTGCCATTGATGCTGACAGCATTGATATATTAATCGAGAGCTGAAAAAAATGTAGGGAAAAATAACTAAGAACGGTTGTACAAATAGTACATTAGTGAACAAACAATACAGTTTACGAAAACAATCCATACAACTAAAAAATATGAAACTTACATAATGGTATCTCTTGCTGCTAAAGGAAGAAATTCGATTATGCTGAAATCTTTACGTTTTACACGTTCCACAACTTCAACATCACCTAAACCATCATACGGAAACACTCCGAAAGTAATAATTTCATACAAAACAATTCCATACGACCAAATATCAGAATGAACACTAAATACACCAAACTGGACAGCTTCAGGTGACATCCAACGGATAGGTAGTTCACCTTTTAAATGTAAATAACCAAAAGGTTAGTAACAGTGGAAGTAACTGTGTCTCTAACATAGTAATAGAAGTATAAAAAACGTGCCCTCAGCTTTTGTCTATAATAGCGTCAGCGTTTTAGTTTTATATTGTATTGACAACAATTTAACAAGTGATGCTTTTCATTTAACTTCAGATATTGAAACTCAGTTCCTGAGAACACAAAAAATCGATACACCTGCACCATTGTGAACGGTTTCGAGCCATGTCATTCAAGGTCTCTAATAATCGTTGATTACTATCATCTCGCGGGCCCCAACCAAGTAGTCGACACCTACCGAAATGACTCAGTCCTCTTGTCAGTGACTTCATGGATTTCCGCTATGTTTTGCTCTGGCTGCACCTAGCTTTCTTCCAGCCTATCCCTATATCGCAAAGCATAGCTCGACGAGGCAGTCGGTGGTTAGGCATACGTAACACATGTCCCAACCACCTCAACTGATGAAGTTTCATCATTTCATCTACTGACCTGCCATCCTTTACTAGCACTCGCTTCCTAACAACAGCATTTCTTACTCGGTTGTACCTATGCATATAAGTTGTAATTTATATCGTAAATTATCTACGGAGAAAATGCGTGTAAGCTCGAGTTTCAGCCACATTTTCACGTGAGAGAATTACTACCTAACTGCTCAAGCTAAAGTACAGTGAAGTTCTGACAGTTAAAACATTATTAAGGAGATTATCATTTCAATCATCAAACCACTGCTATCGAAAAGAAATTCCTGAGAATTCAGAATATCTTGAACAACAGTAGGAGCTAGTAAATAAATTACATCATGGCATTTTTAGTAAATACCTTCAAAGACAATTGACAAACGATCACAATACTTGAAATGGTCATAAACTAAGCTTCTGACAAAACAATCATGATATTATGTCTACGAATATTTTAAGGAGAACAAGTATAAACGAAGAACTGCTCCAATACTTACAATTACGAGTAAAACGATAATAACCCTCGTTTTCAATACTATTCATTTCACGAGTAAGACCGAAATCTCCGATTTTTACAACCCCATCAGAGCCAACAAGACAATTACGACAGGCAATGTCACGATGGATCAAATTTTTCCTGTGCAAATAAGCCAAGCCTTCAGCAATATCAATCGCCATGCCAGTAAGCGTAGCTGGACAGATACCATCATGATCAGGTACCCTAAAATAAGGAGAGAGATTTATGGAAATAAAAAGCATCTGAGTAGTTTACGAAAAAAATAGACAGGAATCCCAAATCAGAATATGAATGTTTTTACCAAAGTAATCCCCAGAATACCGTTAAAAAGGTGTGAATAATACCATTTATATCAGAGTGGGGAATCATGGAGATAATTTTATAAACATTAGTAGAAATTAGTTCAATTCAGCTGACGAATTATTTCGATAAGAATTTAAAACGTAAAACGTAGTTTGTCGTTGAAAGATTAAATAAGATGTGCATACAACAAAACCATTAGACGATTCCAAAAAAAAACAAGCCCCGTTAAGGTTGAAAAATATTCAACATCAAGAAGCTGGCGACGACACAAGTAGTGCAAAACTAGATCTCCACGACTTCACTTGAGAAATTGTCGCCGAAGAAACAAGGCAAATGAGCATGAGTAGGTAAACTGATAAATCAAACTGGGGTCCTAGGGTTGCTTCTGGTGTAAAGCTTGAATAAAGAAGGGTCGAGTATGGGTATAGTGACCTAATCATGTAAAGCGACAACACTACTGTAAAAAAGATAACCATAAAAAGTCATTTACACCATTTAAACTCTGTTCTGAAAGTTGGAGAGTCTATTTTTAGAAGTGTATGGGGCTTTGTGATAAAAGGAGAGCTTCTTCGGGAGTCACAGGACCGATCCCCTTCTTACAACCTGAGCAATAACTAACAGAAATAAAACATACAACCAGGGGGGTACTTAAAGTAAGTGAAAGTCATTGGAAATAAGCTGGACAGAAAATATTAGCTTCAAGAAATGCTGTTATATACCAGCTATGACGAAAAAAATGCCACACATATAGGGAGTTGCATTAAGCTGTCGAAAGAAGCACGGGAAGCACTTACGTAATGGGAATCCCATAGATCTAAGATCATCACAGCATTTTTCAAGACAAAGAGACGATAACAACGAAAAGCTGTCAGTGCTGTGAGCCCACAAACGATTTGACCGATCTGATGGAAGACTAAATGCTATGTTCATAAAAGACATTACCAGACATTTAGATACTATGAGATGACACGGACTGGGAGAAAGAAGGAGAGATTCTTCGGAGGTCACAAGAACGATTCCCCTTCTTACAACCCGAGTAACAACTGACATAGGTACATAGTGTATAGACAATGTAAGAAACCAGGAGGCTTGCAAATCTATGTGTCTTCATCAAAACTGTGAAAACAAAGAGAGGAACTAATATAGGATCAAATCAACACCTGGTGGTAAACAAGGTGAAGCGAAGCTAAAGAAGCACTGTAAAACTGGGAAAAAAGCTTGGAAAAAGTTTCAAACGGCTTTCTTTAGAGATACTGGCAAAAGAAACGAATTCGAAACAGCTCTCAGAAATAAGTATCAACTTTTAAAAGATTTTCTACTATGAAGAACAACTTAAAACATATTAAAAAGCAACAACTTTGACATGTTAGAGGGTGCTGGATTGCAAGGAGTAAATCTCTATTGAAAGAAAGAGTAAGAAGACACCAATCAACAACTGTAGATCAAGAGCAGGGAAATATACAAGACATACACAGAAGCCAAAAAGCAAGTGAAGAGAAGCATTACTATAAGCGGAAATATACGGAAGATCTAGAAATAACAGCATAAAAATTTGTAAAAGAGGGAATTTTCAGACAACTACACGATATGAGGAATCTAGCTGTAAAATATAGTAAACCAGAGAACAAATAACACAAACCAATCACTAAGATATGAAAACACAGGAAAAGGCGAGCAGAGAGTCGAAGAGTTCTCGAAAAGACCGGCTCTAGTGAATTCACTGGACATCTAAAAAGGACCAACAGACTGTTCTATAGATGCTACTCCACCAACGATCGAAGATATTAGCATGGTAATCAGACAAATCAGGAGTGGTAAAGCAGCAGGATCAGACAACAAACCACCTGAAGCACTGAGGTCAGACATAGAGGTAACTAAGAATTATCCAAGTCCGAAAATTTGGTTGAAAGAACAAATACCGATAGACTGGACGAAGGATACCTCATAAAATACCAAAGGAAGGAAGTCTTAGCATTTGTGAAAACTACAGAGGTATTACACTACTATCAGTACCAGGAAAAGTTCGCAACAGTGTTACTGAACCGAATAAAAGATTTAGTAGACGTCCAACTTTGAAATCAACAGACAGTAAAATTTCAAAACAATTTAATAACTCGACCAACACTTGAGTCAGAATTTTCAATACAAACTTGGTAAACCAACAACAAACACCATCAGTAACAACCTCATATGGTAAGGAATAAACCAGCTAGAAGGTAAAAAGGAAATTGAGACAAAATGCAAAGGGTGGAGAGGAAACATTGCGGGAATCGCTAAACTGTAACAATACAAACTTCACCTTGAAATCTACAAGGAGAATGGCAGAGGTATATCAAAGAACGGACTGAGCTGTGAACCTAAGGCAGACGTCAAGAGGATGAGCAGCACTTAACAACAACTGGGAAGGAAAGATCAGGATAGAATTATCTGGAGACCCATCGTAGTTGGCCTGTGCTACACGAGACGTGACAGGCATTAGTAATTAACATACCTTAGTAGTCTCAAAATATCACCTGCAAGATGAGACAATTTAACGTGGGATAAAACACACTAGGAATGATCATATTCGTACGGTTAACAAGTTTTGGTGTACATAAAATCAGTGTGACGAAATATAAGGTAGTGTTGAACCTACTGTTGAGCCAAAACGCGACGAGATAGAAGATATGTTTTCAGATCACCATTCAGCATAAATTCCATGATCAAATAGAGATGATTTTCTTTCGGATACAAACAGATACCAACTAAACGTACAACATTTCGATGGTCTAAACTTCTCATCAATTTTGCTTCTGAGAGAAAATCTGTTTTTCCTTCATATGTAGCTTTATTACCAATCACTTTAACAGCTACTGCCTCCCAACGTCCATTACGTTTCGCCTCACCACCATACACCATACCGAATGCTCCTTGACCAACACGACGATTCAGAACTATGTCAGCAGGTGGAATCTGTTAGCAACAAGAAACATGAAACTAGACTTATCTCACTGGCGAAATTAACGGGAACGTAAATGAATGAGACAAAAGAAAAATTTTGAGACATCACTTGTAAAAAACTGGCGCTGGAGAGTGTATGTTACATGAAGCTGTGCAAGTCCTTTTATTCATGGGAAAATGAATCATTAAACGAATTACGGTTGGAGCAAATTAGTAATATTGGTACTATTATGCTTTTTTAGTACTTCCGAACTTAGTGATGTTTAGAATAAAACAATATGGGAAAATCCTTCATTGAAATCTAACTTTCGAATAAGCTGGTTATTATAATTGTCTGAAAAATTGTTAGCAGACTATGGTATTTGAAACCTAGACACAAAAATACTAACAGCTGGTAAAGCACTATAATGTCCAAAATAGATCATGAAAGTAAACAATCCTATTGAACATTTTATTAATCTCACTAGTTTCTATTTACTTATGTCATCGGTGCCTTTCATATGGTTCAGCTTTGTTGAAAACAACTTTCTGCGCTGCTCCAAGGTGTAGGACAGTAATCAACTACAGTCTAGGAAGGCTTTTCACGTTATTGATTTCTTTTGAATAAATTGCTAAAAAGACACTAAAAACAGCAGTTGAAAATTAGTATTACTAAAGTAGAAAGATATTTAGGCCTATGGAAGGGGAAGAAAAAGATATGTTTTACCTGGAGCAAATGCATTCGTTACAACTATTGTCTGAGATATTCGCAAAACGACTGACACTGTTACAATATTATAATGAAGACTGGGGGACAGAGCGAAAAATCATTCGCAATGGTGCAGGTGCATTGAATTTGTCTTTTTTCGGATCCCAAGTTTCTAAATCCTTTGTTCGGACAATTTTAATTTTCTTCTGAAATCGTGTCTTAGATGTACAGTCTTTACGATTACTATTGAGACTGTCACTACATCTACTACTTTGGGATTTGGCCTAACAACTTCATCTTGTTTTACTAATGGACATGGGTAAATTGAACAGATTTACACATATGCCAAATACTGGTACAAAAAAAAATTTGTTGGTGACGTGTACTTACATCGATATCTTTTAGTTCATTACAGAGGTTTTCATACGGTTGACGAATTCTTAATTGAGTTTGCTTTAGTTTACGTCGATAGTATACAATGAACAGGAATAAACATAATACTGCTACGGAAAACACCATGGAAATAGTAGCGATCACAGTAGAACCAGTACAATTTACACCGAAAATTCTACTAACAAATCCAAACACACAGTTATCGTCATGTTTTGATCCATCATTTGGTGGACCATTGTTACTACCCCAATTCACATCGTTAATCCAGCGTTCCCCCATTAGTTGGGCAAAATGTTCAGAAGCTGCCAAGTTAGTAAGATCAGCTGCGTCCATCAAAGAACTTAGAGGCACAGTATTATCATCGCTTACAAAGTCTTGGTCTAAAGTCCATAATACAATGGGAACAGTGATATTGATTTGATGTTGCTTAAGTAGCCAAAAATCAGCAACACGTTCATTTAAATTATTAAATCGCAGTTGGGAAGCCGACTTAATTTTGTCTTTCCTGTATACATAGTGGAAACCTGTGTCTAGTGAAATAACAGGATTTTTAAAGGAATCATCCATAATGAATCTCGACGATATGGTGTATCTAAAGTCTGTTTCAAAAACTAATTCCCGATATGCTTCTGCAACTGACATTGATTCAAAAACGGAAATAGCACTTGGGTTTTGATGTAATAAGTGAATAAGTGCTGCGGCTAAAACTATAACAGATTCATATGTATGTATTGCATAATCGTGAGAAGAATGAACATATCCAACATCTTCGCTTTTTGTGTTAAAAACTGAACGTTGCGACTCTGAATCTGAAGGTGCATCGTCGTAGTTATTTGTAAAATGACCATTAAATAATGGATGCTTGAATTTACGGATGCGTAAATCTTGTGCATATTGATTTGAATATCGACGAAATCGTCGATCAAGGCTCTGTTGTTTATGAAATGACGAGTCAAAAGTAAAAAAATTCACATCGTTATATGAAGAAGGTATAATTTTGTGAGCCAGTGGTTCCATGATTAATTGATGTCCAACTGTAAAAGTCCACGAAGTTATGTTATGCATTTCTTCATGAGTACATTCTGTTGGATGTACATCAGGCGCCTGCCACCAATTGCCTGATAACCAAGGATTAAGAAACCAGACATAGCCCGCATCGAAATGCATACCTAAGTGATATGCAGCACAAAGTATGATAGCTGTACCTTTAGCAAAATATTCAACCATGAAGATACGACTAGTACGATCATTCATAAGTTTTAAAGCCTAAAAGAATAGAGAATAAATACTTTTATCATCTTTAGCTATGTCGTAAAAGACAGCAATTATTGTCGAAATGTCAATTCATTTTAGCGACTTTACATCGTGCATTATTTGCCACGCTGAAACTGATTGAAAAAAGTGGATGTTCAGTTTATGACATGGCTACCAATTATGTAAGCTGAAAATGACTGGCGTCTGTTGGTCCATCACGAGACCTCGGCTATGACATTTGAAATATAGCAACATCCAGCTGAGAGAACGAAACACCACCAAAATGGTTAAAGACGCTATCAGACATGCCAATGGAGATCTTGTTGTAACTTTCTCTTACTTCCGTAATAAAAGTGATAGAAACTTCTAAGACAGAAAAGACAACCTACAATCGCATTTTCCTAACTGAACCATTTGTTTTACTGGATACCACTCTCATTCACATATATTTAGTCATCTAGCTACTTCTTGATAATATTCCCGACCATAGTTGCTACCTTGACGTGGTAGTCGGGCTTGTAGATGGTGATGATTCAACTGAGCTATATTGGCTGGGACATTTGTTCCTGTAAGTTCTACCATACCACCAATGTCGATTGGAAAACGATGAGACTAAAAGCAGCTACTCAATGTCTTAAGGCG
Organism: Schistosoma turkestanicum; assembly: GCA_944470395.2. Taxonomy (NCBI): domain Eukaryota; kingdom Metazoa; phylum Platyhelminthes; class Trematoda; order Strigeidida; family Schistosomatidae; genus Schistosoma; species Schistosoma turkestanicum. The sequence continues at coordinate 45,815,476 of OX103979.1, forward strand.
AAGTCGTACTGCTGACTGTAGGAAGGTGTGACAGCAGTAATGAGTTTCCCTCGGACAACCGGCATCTGCAGTGATGCTGTCTTCTCACAAGGGAGGAAGGGATTAAAAAACGTCGACCTTAAAAAATGTCACACCTCACCTTATCTTTCTGTCTTCGGTGGTAAGGCTTTTTAAAAAGAACACTTTGAAAACTCATAAAAAGGCCGTGGGAAACGGTCTCAAGCAGTTGTCCATTGGGCTCTGTGGTCACGCTCTCAGGTCTCTGTGACCAACACAAATCTTCCTTCCTTTTTAGGTTCCTCAAGAAACACCCACGCTGTGGGCACCTGGGAAGTGACATCGGACCTCATACCCGTTACAGCACACGAGACTAAATCGGTCACAAACAAATCTTTTCTACACCCCCTAACATCTCTCTTATCTCCACGTTTCACCTTTCTCATATCCCCTTATCAACCTGCACCGGTAATGCAAACGATTCGAGTTCCCAAAACGTTATTCCTTGTCTCCTGAAACCGTTATAAACTACATGTTAGAGCTTTGAATGTGCAAACATTATAACGAATTGGACAACAGGCTTCCTTCCTTCCGGATATTGTATCAAGTAGGACAACAGACTTCCCTAGCTAGGACATTAAAATCTCGCACCATCGATGTAAGCTGCGTCTCCCAAACGCGCATACAGGATCCGAATAGAAACACGTTCAGACATCCCACAATAGTGCTATTTCTCGACCTTAATGCGGCATTTGAGGGTGTCGATCGTAAGGTTTTGTGGCAGTGGCCGTCATTAAAAGGTGTACCACAGAAGTACGTTACAGACTCTCTGGTCGAAACCACTGGTTGAGTGAGAGCTTATGGTGACCTGTTATTGGAATTGATTACCACTATGAGTAAACCTCGAAAAGTTCGCGACCACTTCTTGAAAAAATTATTGTAAGCAAAGTAAGCTCAAGCTTTATATTCAAACAGACTGTAAAATGAACTGAAAAAGATTCTTGACCATATTCCGAAGACGAATCCTTTGAACGTATGTAACGACGAAATGGCTGGACCTTAATTTACTTTTAAGATGCGTTGCATCAACTGAGTAAACAGATTTTTATATTTTTTTGATTGAACCTTCGAAAGTCAAGATTATGTATACCATTGATTTCGTGCACCTACAATATAATAAATAGCAAGCTTGCAATCGAGAAAAACACTCGACTGTACTTTCACCCTACTGAGAGTGCGATTTTGATTAATAAGTAAAATGGTAATGGGGAATATTGTTGAAATCAAAGCGACTGACTAAATTATACACCCCAACTTTGTAACATTCATTTTGGCTAGGTCAACCGGGCATGAATACACGGAAGGTGTATCATCATTCAAACTGTCTAATCTATATTTGGTACGTGAGTCACATTTAAAGTTTGTGCCCATTTTTTAAAGATATTATTCCATACTCTGCTCTAAGGAGTTATATTCAAACTCAAAATGGTTTGAGTCTAACGAAATTTATAAGCAAACACTCTGTTAACCAACATAATTACCTACGGCTACAATAGCTTTGGTTAAACTAGTCATGTGAGTTTTAATGAAGGCAGGTCTAGTGGTTAAGGTGTTCCACTATCGGTTTTTAGTCCCGAGGCAAAACCCCCTTCGCCAACATCGGTTTAGGCAACCAGGTTTTATTATTAGCCATGAAAATTAGGGTATGGCCTATAAATAAGTAATTGGTATATGAATTTTGTATTTATTTTACTGACTGACTGATTTATTTTATTTTATATAGTTTTTCAGTGCAGAAAATTACAATATAAGATTTAAAAATTTGGTTTGAGTATATTTACTGTTGTTCAAGGTGAAATGACATACCTGATGCACAGTTACGTATGTGAGCTGGTTTTCCTTCATCACAAAGTCAGCAATAAGATCTATACCGTTTGACTGAAAAATCAGAGGATCAAAGAAATGATCGTCCTCGCGAAATACAGCAACACGACGCCAACCCCAGTTACTGAACAATCGGATTAAAATTAAGCTACACACGAAACGTAAAAAAGTTAAATTAATTTCCAGATTATATTTTAAAATGTATAGCACGATTGCTAACGAGAATGAATCACACTTGATGTCCGAAAACCGAAGATGCTACCTAATGGACAGGACTAAATTGTAAGGCAATCGGCTACAAATAGAACGTTTACACAAAAAGTGTACTTAACAGTAAAAAAAATTATAATGAATGAAAGACTGATGTTGTAGGTTACAAGTTTAGACAATAACGTTACTTGGTCAGTATTCTATGGACATGGGACTGACATCGATACATGATATGTAGGTTTTCAATGCACTACTACTAACCACACGTACATAAATAGCAGAATATTAGCAATCTGTGATTTTATCTAATACTAATACTTTGTGAAAGTCTAACAATCCAAAGGTGAAGAGCTCCTATCTATAAACTTCGGGCATAGTGCAGTTAAGTGTTAATAGTGTTTGTATGTATATTTCGGTAATAGTGAAATGTCATATTTCATGAAAAATCTAAATTTTTATTAGTGGCTCAAAAAAAACGTTGAACTGTGATATTTACTATCCATGACCCAATCGCTAAACAATAGAATGGAATTGCTGACAGTTAAGTGTTGCTAGAAAATATGTGAAAATAACGTTAATGAGCTCTTTAAATGAAATATGTATTAAATACCAACAGTTACGTGGTGAATAAGACTAAAAAATGAAGCTTTTTGTTTACTTTGATCAATAGGGACCTTCCTTTGCATATTGTACTTGATAAAGTGCAGCGTTGTAATTGAGTATCTTATGCATCATGAATACAAAAAAAATTAATCAAACCAGGCTAGCATAAGTAATTCGTGTTCAATCGATCTGAATTGACCAGGTGAATAAATATACAAGAAGCTAGGTTGAATAATACTCACTGCAACCACATACCTTACATGTGTCATCGAGGGAACAGTGCGAAAAAAATATGGATATTGATGGCGTTTGGCAAAACGAACTGACTCCACAGTTGGACTAACAACAATCTGGCGACGCATATTCGCTACCTCAACAACTGGTTCTATAGAATCCGAACACAGGGCAGCTGATTTATGAAAAACAATAAAAATACGAACATTTGAGCAATCTAAAAAACTAAATGATCTACCCACCGAAAATTCAAGCAGTATTAGGTATGGTAACCTCTCTTGTTTTGCTTAATTATAAAAAAGGTTGCAGGAACACAGGGTAATGATTCATTTACTTAGACACAACTAGTGGTACGGAGGGACATTTAAATATCTATGTGCCACACATATACATGAATTCTTATGGGCTGGGATATTGTTCGAGTACCCAAACCAAAGCATGTGATTTTCATAAAGGGAGCCTTTGACCTAAAGGTCTAACCCTAAAAACAGTGGAGTGACGTTAAGAGATGCAGTCCGATGATAGCCAGTGACCGACATGTTCAAGTGCCATTTGTTCCTTGAAGATCATGGAAACTATGTGCATCACTGGATTAAGGTTAAGGTTTTCCAACCACCCTATGCGAATCTTCTATACCCACCAACCTGATTTAAGCACCAGACATTCGCTTTTCGACTTCTCAATTTCGTAGACAATACCTCGTCACGATGAGGGAATGAGTAGGACTTCCCTGGCGGGCTCCCCACATTCGACCGCACTAGGAAATTTTCCCAAAACGATGAAGAATAGACACACTAACGTACACAAACATCTCTGACAATAAAAGCCAGGACATGGTTTATCTATTGGAAATAGGGTAATAAAAGCAAAAATGATTTGAGACGTCCTCCGGGAATAGTGAACGCCTGTTGATTTAAAAATGAAATCTGACAAAAATCTATTTACCTTTTACTGGTGCCCTGTTTGCTTGCAACATCCCCAATTCTATACTGATAAAAAGTGTTACAACGTCAACTACTGTCATAGATAGGCTGCTTTATTGTGGCTGTTTTCTCCCTAAATACCATAACATTCGAGAAGGATGTTTCAACATTCTAATATACCTATTTTATCGAAATACACTATTGGTGTCTTGTGACCTGGTAACGTGCAGATCATACAGAGTAGTTAGTAATAATTTCGTGACATTTTCATTGCGTCATAACAGCGTATTGACAGGAGCACTACTAGTTGCTGTACAGTTAATAAAACCGAGGGGTAAAACTCAGGAGAGAAACGAACCATATGAAACCATGACGATAAACAAGTTAATAGACGTGAATTTTTCATATAGAAGTAATACTTACCTATTACACCAATAATCTTCCTATTTTTCGAAGCTGTTATTAAATCAAAGTAATCATTCAATACAACATCCTGAGAACAAGTCAGATTACGAACGTCTAGTGTCAATGCGTATTCAGTATTGCTAAAGTAATCAGGGTTATTATTGACGAAATTAATAGCTTGTTCAGCAACTATGAAAGATAATTAAAAAATATATAGAAATGTAATGCGTTATGTAAATGATAAAGCTGCATCAAACAAATTTATGATACGGCGAACTGTCGAATATAATGTCATAATTAAAGAATGATTGTAAATTTGTCGCTAAGATTTAAAATGTAACTTGATGAAATGTGTATGTTGATGATAATGCAAAGGTTTAAATGCATCAAATTCAACTTTAAAATGTCACTTGAGAAAGATCCATTAGGAGAGCACGAGCAAGATGGGAAAAGATAGGAAAAATAAGAACGCTGCAGAATTTCTTACCATGATCTAAATTCGAAACGACCCATTTTCCGTAGAAAGCGAAAAGTCCAGCAACCGTAAGATTTAGCTTTTTATTCCACCCTTTGGTCCATGAAACCCAACGAGTCGGTGACAAACGAAGCCATTTGCAAGCAATATCTCTATATTGAGACTGTAGATCCTGACCGGAGTTTGGATCCAGATGTTTGGCCTGGAAACATTCAATAAAGGAATGATGAAAATATACTTCTCAAAGCTTGTTCAACAACGTTAAGTCCACCTAAAAGAATACTTACTAATTTTAGTAAGTTTTCATACTCCGATTGGGAAAAATGCATCCGGTCAACCAATTGATAAATGAGAGGTACAGTGTTCTTTAACTTGGCCCACGATAATTTGGTAGCTTGTTGTGACTCAAAACGACAAAAAGATGATTTCTTTGGATTTTTGATGTAGGATGAAGTGACTGAATCTTTTTGATTACAATGATAAATTTTATCAAGCACAATTTGTAATACTGTTGAGTTCAGTTGGTTTTGCTTCCCAAAAAGATGTAGTCCAAAAGGTAGAGGAGAAGAACCAAGTCTATGTGGATACCAATTAATTATTGACATGGCAGAAGAAGAGTGTAAATTGGGAAAGTGTGAAGACTGTTCGGATGAGATTTCCGATCCAGTGAAATAACGGATGAACTCTAACAAATGAATGATGTGAAAGTGAAGTTCAAGTTATTAGGTCAAGGCTTCGAAATAAAAAAACTGTTCAAAATCTTATGAAATATTTTGGACTATAACTTTTCAAATGTCGTTAATATAACTGGTAACCGTCGATTACAGGACAATTAGACTCACTAAAAAAACAATAGCTATATACGAACCAAAGATTACAACCATAGTGATGTCAAAGCTCGCAAAACTACACTATCTCGCAATAAAACATATGTTTTGGTGCAGACCGTCTAACGGAAATAAACAGATGTTTATTTAATACAAAAAACAAAGTTCATTCCCTACAAACGTGACGATTTCAAACAGAAAACTCTATTATCGGAATTATCATTAGTGAAACTGAAACTCAACAAGCATTGGACAACTGGTTGAACAAACATCACAAAAGTTTAATACGGACTTTCTTCGGGATACTGGTAAACTCAATAAATTCAAAAAAGCTGTCAGCGATCAATTCCAGGCCTTTCACGGTCTACACAATGGGGAGGAAACGACCACGGAGAGCGACTAGAAAGGGATCGAAAAAGCAGAAAATTTAGCAAGTCATGAGGTTTTGGGCCACAAGAACCACCAATAAAAGGAATGGATCTCTGCTGATACTCTGGATAGGATTGAAGGAAGGAGCAACAGGAAGGCAGCAATCAATATCAGCCGAACAAGAACAGAGAAATCCAAGGAATAGGTCAAATACACAGAAGCAAACAAGCGAGCGAATACGAGCAGAAAAAGCTGCCAGGAAATCAAACATGAGATAACAACCATACGGTACAATGAAGAAGCTTGCTGGAAAGCAAATTAATCGTCAACATTGAACAACAGTGGAACACGTAGGTAAAGCACTTTGAAGAACCCTCAAATAGACGAACCCCACTCAGACCACCAAACACCGACAAAAGTCCCAATTGATGTTGACCCACCAACAATCAAGAAAAAAAACCATAGTCATCAGACAAATGAAGAGTGGCCAAGCAACAGGACTAGACAACAAACCACCTTAAGCACTAATAGCAGACAGCAGTAAGTGAAAAGAGTTTACACACTATCTTCAGAATGATTTGGGAGGAGGAACAAACAAACAATTTCCAGATCAGCAGACTGGATTCTACATGGGTCAATCAAGTACCGACCTAAGTGCGACACTACGGATCATCGTAAAACAACTGACTGAATGGAATTCACCACTTTACATCAATTTCATTGAATACGAGAAAGCATTCGATAGCGTGAAAACGATGATACTATGGAGGCTTCTTTGATTCTACGGTGTGCCTGAGAAGATAGTCAACATCACTCGGAATTCTTATGAGGGAATAAAATGCGTAATCGTGTAAGGAGGAGAGAGCACAGATTCGATCCTACGTTTCTTCCAGTCTACCGCCATATTGGACAACATCGCCAGTTGAGGCAGTCAGTGGTTAGGTATACGTAACACATGTCTTAACCATCATAGCTGATGAACATTTACTACTTCGTCAATCCATGTCATCCTTACCTAGTACCCGTTTCCTAACAACAGTATTACTTACTCGGTTGTTCCAGGATATACGAACAACGCTTCTAAGACATCTATGATCGAAAACCAGCAACCTACGAATATCTTCTACTCTGACTGACCATGTTTCACAGCCATAGAGTAGGATGGAGCGAACTGCTGCACAGCAGACTCCTCCTTTGGTTAGAAAACGGATATCTCGCTTACGCCATAAGTCACGTTAGTTGGCAAAAGCCAATAGAGCCCACTGTATCCGTACCGAAACTTCGTCAGACACCAGGCCATCAGCACTGATGAGACTTCTGAGATAAGTGAGGCGGTCAACAGGCCCAACTAATTCACACACTATCACTAGTTCCGGTGCCGTTTCAAACCAGTCCTGAAGCAACATTTTGCACTTTGAGGAGAATCGCATCGCACATGCTTGCTTTGTTGCTTAAGATGGTCAGAAGACTGTATTTTGTCAGCGTTAGGTCGATTAATGAATATCTTGGCAAAATTTCAACTCCTGAAAAGTTAGACGATGAAAACGTCGGTTCTGTGAGCAAGTCAATGACAAAGTTAAATGAGAATGGCAAATGGATAACCCTGACGAACACCACTTGAGGTAATTAATTCTGATAACAGGTCACCATAAGCTCTCACTCGACCAGTAGTGTTCCAGTAGAGAGCATGTACAAGGCTAAATTCCCTCATTGGTACACCTTTTAATAATAGACATACCACAGAATCTCACGAATGACAGGGTCAAATGCCACTATAAAGTCAGAAAAGACAACTATTGTCGGACGCCTAAATTGTGTGTGTCCATTCAACCATATTCAGGTCTGAATCCAGACTGGTTTTCTCGAGTCTGCTCCTCACGAGCTCTAGTTAGGCGTTGAAGTATTATTGAAACCAATTTTTCATACACTAAATAACTTAAACTGATCTCTTTGTGCTTCTCACAAGAAGACTTTTCCCCTTTCTTATAAATCGTGACATTCAGTGACGGTCACCATTATCTGTTCATTGAGCCTCGAGACCATAATATCCACCCAGGCATCTTTCAGTTTCGTTTAGTCCACCGACTGGAGCATTAAAATGGCCAGCTACGATTAACACCTCAAAACACCTAGCTTTTGAAAAAGTTCGGAAAGCTTTCTATAAAATTCATTTCTCACCTTATCCAAGCTGCAGTCAGTGGGGACGCAAACAGAGAAAAAGGAGTGATGGTGTTGAGTGCCAGAGCTTTTACGATCCCATTAAGCCGGACAGCGCACAACCGACTGTCTACCGGAATACAGTCTAAGTGAGCTGATTCTGCTCTAGAACTCAATGCTGTACCTACACCAGCGAAGCCAAGGGGAGCAGAAGTAGAGCTTTCCAATACCGGGAGCGTAAATCGCCTCGGTTTTCTATTTTAATATGGTTGGATCAAATGAATCACTGTAGACGGATGCTGTATAGGAGTTTCGGAGACTCAGCAGACATCGATGGCACGGGATTGTAGAGTGCTAGCTAAGGAAGCTAGTCGTCCTATTTGGAACAAGGTTCGAACACTAAAAGCTCCAGCATGTAGTTTAGAGCGTGGGTTCAGGAGACCAGGAACAACATTTCGTGTACTCGTGTAGCACCTCACACATATTTTGTACTTTTATCAATGCGGAGCTTGTATGCGCATGTATGCTTGGGCAGTACTTAAGACCTACGCATACAGTTATTTGACTAACTTTATCTATTAACTGTTTAAATAATTCGATGGCAATATCGACTATATATATTTGCATTAAATCCGATATTTGTATCAATCATTAAATATTTTGAATAATAAAGAAATTGTGGCAACGACCCGTGTTTCATAATGAATGTCGTCAAGACCGAGATATACGGGATTCAGGAGATAAAGAAAGTCGATTCGTTGGCATTAACGGTGCGATGGGGGCAAGTTGACATGTGACATTGTTAGGGTTGATCTTTTCTAATCCCTTCCTTCCTTGTGATAAGGCAGCATCGCTGCAGATGCTGATTGTCCGAGAGAAACACCTTACTGCTAACCTACCCTTCTACAATCAGCAGTAAGACTTCGCACTCAGCCCTTGAGTAGCTGCTTTTAGTCTCATCGTTCTTCAGTCGACCTTGCTGGCATGGTAGAACCTACAGGAACATATGTCCCAGTTAATATAGCTCAGTTGGGTTATCACGATAGGCGAGCCCGGTCAGTACATCACGGTAGCAGCTACAGTCGGGCAACTGCATCATAAGGCAAGCCTCAAAGTGGAATTCTCGGGACCAGAGGAAAACACGATAACCAGAGAAAAAATTACGTGGAAAACTGAAAGCAGACATCAAAGAATGAACAACTGTTGGGTAGAACTAGAAAAGAAGACCGAGGAGAAACTAGGTTGTAGACTGCTGCTCAGCGGCCTATGCTCTATTAGGGGTAAAAGGTTTAAATATGTACGTAATGCACCAAAACATATATATGCGCCCTTCAATAAAAATCAAGTTGTTGTGTCTAGTCCAGTTGTTAGTGACTTCATGGATTTGGGCCATGTTTCGGTACAAGTCCAAGTCACGAAAGGCGGTGTTTCATGACGACACACCAACTGAATCATCGTGTCGTCACTAACATGTTGTCACTACTAAATGTCAGCAATACTTCGGAAACAATGGTGACCGAAAACAGATAGTCGCTTAACAGACTTAACTGAGAGTTTAGGTTTCACGCGAATAGCGCAAAACGGCTCTGACCGACGCACTGTAGACCTGGCTTTTTACAACCAGGGGCTAAAGATGGTACTTAGCAACATAGGGTATCTGACTCATTTAGCCACTAGCACTTACACAGATACCCATATACACGAACATTCTGACAACCCTTATCCGCTCAATAGCAAGAGTGAGAGCGGGTTCATGATTTTGCTAGAGTAGCAAGAGTACTTTGCATTTAGAAGGTGGAAAGCACATGTATACCTACAGGCACTTATTGCTAAGTGATTAAATGTGGATCGGATTGCTAGAGAATCATCGCATAATAAGGCAATAGCAACCGCATACTAAAGGTCGAAAAGGTTTCTCAAAATAACAGATCCACACCACCACTACCTGCATTCACTACAGCTGTTTCCAGAAATTCATCGATGGCGCAATTGAAAACGAATGGTGAGACTATGCCTAACTCCACTGCTTGAATGAAACAATGGAAATAAGTGGTTGTATGCCCTCACTCTGCCCGAGATGCTTGCGTACAGAAGCTTTCGGATGTTAATAAACTTCTCAGGCACATCCTCAACAGATAATCCCAGAGCACAATGTCCGGAAAAACGAAGTTGGCTCTAGTGCCAAAAAACACAACGATTGTTGACCTGAGATAATTAGGGCGGTATTGTAACATTTGGCCGAGGGCGCAGATATGATCAATGCATCCCTGAGCAGAACGGAAACTAGCCTGCTGAAATACTTTTTGCTTTTGCTGAGTTTATTTTAGTTGGTTTTGACAGTCTGATGATAAATGTCAAAAGATGAGTTGTCAGTTCATGTTATCAATTCCGCAGTTGAAATATGCAATCTCTTAAATATCCTAAAAGAATGATTGATGCAAACTGCAAAATATTCTAACATGACTAAGCTTTTTAGTGAGCAATTTGATAACAGACCAATTGAAAATCTTACCATCGCGGAACTTGGAAGCGTGGCACATATCCAGTTCACATTCTGACTGAACTACAGTTTGTGATAATGGAATTTGAGAATTTGTTGGTCCATTTTTACCAGTACAGTCTGATCGTGCCTGTATAAACATTGAAGAATTATAAATCTTAACTATTCCTTATGGAAAGTTAACTGGAAAATACACTCATTTTTCATTCATATTAACCAAGAAAACCATTTTAAGCAGAAGTGATTATTTATTATTAACACTCAGATATAATTAGACTTGATCAAGTTTTCAAAACCCCTTGAAAACATAACTTCATCTTATATCATCCGAAAATTACTGAAGTGAATATATACAAGTACAAGCGTGATAAAAATGAATCTTAATGAAATGAGGTAGTGTGGTGGCTTGCTTTAAAGTAAACAGTTTAGCAATTATTGACATATCCAATTGGAAGCAGAATCATCCAAAAATTAGTCTTAGCCGCAGTAAGCACAGGAGAATAATAAATAAAATAATACAGATATCACTATATTCTTCAAAGTAGAACTTCATAAATAAGTACACCAGTTCAAGTAAGAATTAGAGACAACACAAACATTGGATGCAACTGCAAAATTGTCAACGAATTTGAGCTATGTCATTCAAAGTCTCTAACCACTGATGAATTTCGTCTCACAGACACCGACCAAGAAGCCTACATATAAAAACATAACTCACTCCACTTGTCAGTGACTTCATGGATTTCTGCCTCGTTTTGGTCTGGCTGCACCTAGCTTTCTTTCAACCTATTCCTATATCGTAATGCATAGCTCGACGAGGCAGTCGGTGGTTAGGCATACGTAACACATGTCCCAACCACCTCAACTGATGAAGTTTCATTACTTCATCTATTGACCTGCCATCCTTACCTTGCACCCGCTTCCTAATAACAGTATCGCTCACTCGGTTGTCCCAGGATATACGCGCAATGGTCCGAAGACACCTATGATCGAAATCCAGTAACCTACGAATATCTTCTACTCTCACTGGCCATGTTTCACAGCCATAAAGTAGGACGGAGCGGAGTACTTACTGCGCAGTACACTCGTCCTTTAGTCAGCAAACGAATATCTAGCCTTCGCCATAAGTGACCCAAGTTGGCAAAAGCCAATCGAGCCTTCTGTGCGCGTGCTGAGATTTCGTCAGTCACCAGGCCATCAGCACTGATGAGACTCCCAAGATAAGTGAGGTCGTCTACACGCTCAACTACTTCACTCCCTATCAACTAGTTCAGGTGCCGATGCAATCTAGTCTTGAAGCAACATTTTGCATTTCGAAAGGGAAAACCGCATCCCGCACATGCTAGCATTGTTGCTTAGGGTAGTCAGAAGACTGTATTTTGTCAGCGTCTTCACCAAATAGAACTATGTCATCGGCATATTCGGTCAATGAGTGAGTGATCCTCCTGGTAGAAGGTCCACCTCTGAAAAACGTGACGAGGATAATGTTATATCTAGAAGCATGTCTGTGACCAAATTAAACAAGAATGGGGAAAGTGGACATCCCTGACGGACACCACTTGAAGTAAAGAATTCCAATGACAGTTCGTCATAAGCTCTCACTTGACCAGTGGTGTTCGAGTGGAGTTCTTCTTCAAGGTTAATATACTTCTTTGGTACACCTTTCAACGACAGTACCACTCAACCTCACGATCCGAAGAGTCGAATGCCGCCTTAAGGTCCAGAAATACAACTATTGTAGGACGCCTAAACGTATGCCTGTGTTTCAGGACCTGTCGTAGTATGAAAATGTGATCTATACAGCCATGTCCAGGTCGAAAACCAGCCTGGTTTTCTCTAGTCTGCTCTTCACGAGCTTTCGTTAAGCGTCTAAGTACTATTGACGGGAATATTTTAGATACTATATTAGTTAGACTGATTCCGCTGTGATTGTCGCAAGATGACTTTTTTCCTTTCTTATAAATTAGGACAATCGGGGATTGAGACCAGTCGGATGGGATTGTGTCCAGTTCCCAGATTCTACCTAAGATTTCAGTCAATCTAGCTGCTAAAACTGGACCACCATCCTTAAAAATCGCAGGAGTCAATCTATCGGGTCCTGCTGCTCTCTCTCGCTTCAGATTTCCTAACGCTTTCTCAACTTCATGAAGACTAGGGGGACTTACGTCGACTTCCATTCAGGATGACTGGAGATCGTGGATAACTGAAGTGGCTCGAGGCCAGTTGAACTGATCCCTAAAGTGTTCTGCCCATCGGTCCAGTCTCCTGGATTGAGAATGGATAATAAAACCATCCTTTTCCACATTCGGGTTCCTAATACCGGTTTCCCTGATAAGTCTGCATAGTTGCCTAGTGTTGCCTATCGCCGCTGCCTTTTCCATCTCCATTGCTTTCACTGCGCCTGACCTGACTCTCCTCCTCATCTTGCTCAGAGTCAGTGGGAATGAGCTTTCGAGCACCCACCAGTTTGGTGGATGCTTCTGAGATCCACGGTTTCATTCTAGCCTTATCGATAACCTTACTAGCAGATATAACTGCTGTTTCCACAGCCTTTTTTATATCATTCCAAGTTCTCTCAGGGTGGGCATCACTTACTAAATGGCTGCCTAACTGTCTTTCTAGTTGTTCCTGAAACCTATTCTCAGCTTTATTATCATTAAGTAAAACCCTAAGAGGTTTTCTTGCGATATTTTTCTGGATTCCAGTAAGCCTCAAACAAATACGCGCTCGCACTAGGGCATGATTTGAATCTAAACATCTGCCGCAGAACGAGCGACAGTCCTCTATCCAACCCCTCCATCGGTGGCTGATGGCGATGTGATCTAGTTGAGTTCAACGTTGAGACGACTTTGGTGGTCACCAGGTCAGGAGGCGTTTTTCCTTATGCCTTAATTTAGTGTTTGCTAGGAATAGGCGGTTATCTGAGCATAGTTGCAACAGACGGTTGCCACTGTCTGTTCTCTGAGCCGCAACACCGTAACATCCACCCAATTGTCTCTCCTACTCATTCAGTCTACCTAGTTGAGCATTAAAGTCGCCAGACATTACTTCATTATAGCGCCTTACGTCCTGGAGGAGGTCCGACTGCTTTCTGTAAAACCCATCTTTCACCGCGTCAGAACTGCAGTCAATGGGAGCGTGGGCAGATACTATGAAGAGGCAACGGCGAGTGTCCCTATCTTTACGAGTCCTTACTGCTCCATTCATTCGAACAGCGCTCAAGCGACTATCCACTGTGATCCAGTCTAGGAGCGCTAGTTCTGCCCTATGACTTAATACTATACCTACGCCGATGAGGCCACAAAGAGCGGCATCAGGGCTTCCAGAAACACGAAGTGTACAGCTTGTTGTCTCGATTCGCACTAAATGAGATCAAATTGATGATTTTACTCGGATCCTCTATGAGCGTTTCGGAGACGCAACATATATCGATCGCACGGGATTGCAGAGTTCTAGCTAATGAAGCCTGTTGCCCTATTTGGCATAGGATCCGAACATTAAAAAATCCAATATGTTATTTAGTACGGGGGTTCAAGAGACCAGGAATAATGTTTCGTGAGCTCAGACCGTTTGCTACAGTCGCGTGAGGTGAAAAATGATCGAAAGAAGGGTTGGTCGAGGAGAAAAGAGAGTTATTAAGAGGTGTAGAAAGGGTTTAATTGTGACCGATTCGGTCTCGTGTGTCTTTATGGGTATGAGGGCGGTTCTCACTTCCAGGTTGCCCACACCGTGAAGGCAGTGCAGTATCTTAATCTGTCACTTCTCATTAGTTCTCCAGCCTACTCGCATGTTAGCCAGCGTTGTGTAAAAGTAGGTGACACCTTGGCTGCTAAAAGTGGACCACCTTACTTAAAGACCTCTGTTATTAACTTACCAAATCCTGTGGCGTGATAGGGAGTGAAGTAGTTGAGCGTGTAGACGACCTCACTTATCTTGGGAGTCTCATCAGTGCTGATGGCCTGGTGACTGACGAAATCTCAGCACGCGCACAGAAGGCTCGATTGGCTTTTGCCAACTTGGGTCACTTATGGCGAAGGCTAGATATTCGTTTGCTGACTAAAGGACGAGTGTACTGCGCAGTAAGTACTCCGCTCCGTCCTACTTTATGGCTGTGAAACATGGCCAGTGAGAGTAGAAGATATTCGTAGGTTACTGGATTTCGATCATAGGTGTCTTCGGACCATTGCGCGTATATCCTGGGACAACCGAGTGAGCGATACTGTTATTAGGAAGCGGGTGCAAGGTAAGGATGGCAGGTCAATAGATGAAGTAATGAAACTTCATCAGTTGAGGTGGTTGGGACATGTGTTACGTATGCCTAACCACCGACTGCCTCGTCGAGCTATGCATTACGATATAGGAATAGGTTGAAAGAAAGCTAGGTGCAGCCAGACCAAAACGAGGCAGAAATCCATGAAGTCACTGACAAGAGGACTGAGTCATTTCGGTAGGTGTCGACTACTTGGTTGGGGCCCGCGAGATGATAGTAATCAATGATTATTAGAGACCTTGAATGACATGGCTCGAAACCGTTCACAATGGTGCAGGTGTATCGATTTTTTGTGTTCTCTCAAATCGTAACCTTCTGGATTCCTCATCACCTTTATCTTTTTCTTGTTAAGTTTATTTCACTAGATTCTACTTCTTGAATAACATCTTCGAACCGTAATCTCTCCGATTACTGCTAGTACTGTGGTGCGAACTACTTATAAGTAGTATATGACGTGAGCGTCAACGTAATGTCTGGTAGCCGAAGATGGGGGAAGATCAAGCAAGGAAGAGTTAGAAAACAATGGAATTTGTATGAAACGCATGAATAGTGACAATGGATTGATGTTTTGCAACAGGAACAGTCCGGTTCGATATGATGAACTGTTATTTTGCAAATGAACGATTTACGATATGGTTTTCCAATTTTACTGAGTAACTCTGTAATTTTCGTTAAATACAATTCGGTTGCCCCACCTGTGTTCTCGTTCACTACAGTACTTTTACTACCTCTACAACCATGGGATTTGAATTGACAATTGTGCCTCTGTGCTAATGTGGTATGGCAACTTGAACTGATGTACGTGCGTACGTATAAAGTTCTATGTTGTTGTTGACTGACTGAGATTCCGTTGCACTCTAATGCCTTAAGTTAAATATGATCGTTGTAAACTCGTCTGCATGGATTGTGATGATTTTCACCTAACGTTACTGCAGATGCCAACTCTGAGAAAAACATCCATCTGCCTTCACACACCTCATGCAGTTAGGAGTACGACGTGGCTCTCTGACCATAATTCATGGCTTTTATTTTTACTATTGTCTAACCGACCTGCGAACAATGAGTGTTCCACCTAATATAGCTAGACTGGGCCATCATGATAAACAACGCCAACCACAATATTAAGATGGTAGTTGGGATCAGGAGTCTGTTCATGCCAATGATTTTGTTGATTACTGAAACGCAAGATGAATCTGTTACACGCCACAACATAACCAGAATCAACATAAGGGCTTCAAAACATGGCAGTCTCATACACATTCACTCAAATAACCACTGAACACATTATTATCAACTGATGGTAATAATCCATTTTTCATTTTCACTGATCCACGACCCGTTGGTGTTGGCAAACATGACGAAAAGCCGTTGCCTTCCACGATAGCTCGTTCTTCCCCCAACGAAACCATCTCATCTGCCAGTACATAAAAAAATTTCAGTGCAAATACAAAGGGTTTAGCGCAACACTAATCCTAGGCAGGTTGGATAGTGATTCTACAGGATCCTGAGAAGGTAGATACAGGATATAAATTACTAATCGACAGATGGAGAACGAATCTGCAGAAATTTGCAACGATTTTAAATACGGATTTTTGAGATATTGTGAACAAAAGTAAAGAAATTTCTTAAAACCGTTGTCAAGATTGTCTATTGTTCAATTTGCGTCAAGGTGAGGACGGTGAGATCAACGACAAATTGCACACATGATTTCACAATAAGAGGATTATATGACGGAACTAATTCTGATACAAAACGTTCTGATTTGAATAAAATTTAACGAAATGATAATGAACAGATATCAAAAGCGTTACAAATAGCTTGAGTTAAAAGCTCAATCAAGATTAATATTGTTACTATATACCACAATGGTTTAGTTGCTGTAAAGGATCACACAAAAATCCAAAACGTAAAAGTTAAACTTAATACACACAACAAACCTCTGTCAATGCGGAGACCTGTGATATAAATTCTTCCCTGGAGGAAATAGCCCAACGATTGGTTGGACCTAACGGTCCATTATCTATCACTCTATTAGGCGGGACCCAAAAACTTGTGGTTGTTCCCAAAGATAACCATAATTCAAGATTTATGTGGACATCTGGCAGTTTGAAACAGCTGCAAACAAAAATTCAATGGTATTTAGGTGCATAACCAACTAGTTTGCATCTACATTCGAAACCAGAATACAAACAAAGGATTAGAGATAATTCGTTTGAAAGGATGAAAATAGATTAGTTGGTGTGTAATCCTAGTACGATACTCATAATCAGCAACGGATCATATGGAAATTACTAAGGTTTAGTGCTAAACCATAGGGTAACGACATTTTCATAAACTATTTGTGTAGATTCACACACCGAATATATGACGAGCATCTTCAATATACTCGGATAACTCAGAAGTAAAGATTCCCCGACTAACTGCCAGCAAAATACTCTGACAATCCTATTTACAAAAGGCTTGAAAATCTATGGGGCTCGTCTAGTTAGTTATCCTTAGTTAGGGTTCCGAAATAAAAGGTCCAGAAGGAATTTCAGCAACCAATATTTGCATATAGCACTTTAATAACCGAAATATTTATATTGTAATGTGTTACAAAGAATACATAAAATCTTTGAAATGCTCATGTATAGATTTGAATGGCAATGACTTTGAACTTAACTTTGTGAATGCATTAACAGTACCAACAGGATGCAAACTCCGTGAAGTGTGAAATAGAAATTTATAAACCCTTACAAATACATTCATTCTGTTGACAAGCTTTTATGGTACAAAAAATATGTCTGGATTAAAAATATTTTGGTATAAAAAGGTGTGCACATGAAATTCTAGTATACAAGTTTCAGCAAATACCAACTAACACGAAACAAAAACGATGCTGTCAAGTGATAAACAAGAATATTAAAGGGCGAATTCTAGAGAAAGTAACTATGTTTAAGGAATTGTTAACTAAAAGATATGTTGACACGTAGATCAACCACTTGTAATGCTCTTTTCTCAGAATAATCACATAGCTATAAAAGTGAGTATATGGAAAAAGCAGAGCCTAATCAAAATTTAACGTTATATTAAAAGAAGGTAAGTTGTAAGTACTCATCTCAAGGTATCTCGTATTAGAGATCACCCATCAATGAAATATGAATAAAAACCTTATAATATCACACGGCGATTTATCAGTATTTGGGAAGGTACTTTATAGAGGATGAATGTTCCACATTAACGAATTGTTATCAAAATATTCCTACTATAAAAATTCTCCCAGTGAATTACTTCAGAAAGTGGAATTTTTACCTCTCCCCAGACACACGTATTTCAGTTCACATAGTTACACTTCCAATCTACATAGCAAAACAAAAGTCAACTGGGAAATAAACAAACAAGTGTTGCTTGATTTTAGCAAAAAAATAAATGCATTGTTGAATTCTAATTTAATGACGGTAGATTCCTTTGGCACAATTCTGAACACATGTGACGTTTACATTCATCAGAGATGAATCTGTATAGCTCTGAACAAGAGATAAACACAACGTCAGTATGACCGTATGCGGTGAATCCACATATAAAAAGATTCTAATTGTCACATACTTTTTTAACTTACTTAGTATCTTTGCAGTCTAGTCTACTAATTGCTTGTCTAGGATGATCTATGTCCTGTTTGACAAATTCGATAAACTGATAACCAAGCCTTTCACGTGCCAATATCTCAAATATGTAGTTAACAATCCAATGCGATGATCGGTTTGTAACTTCCAATTTAAGACGAAGTTCCTGGTTATTAAAGTGAAAAGATCTATTCCATTTTGATCGTTCTACGTAACGCAATTACGACAAACTTTACTAACATACCTGCCATATTAAGACATGAGGTGGGTGAATTTGAATTCAAACAGCTACCGGATGTGATAAAGATAAGAAGAACAAGCCGATAGCTTAATTTGAAAAGTGCACGATCCATCTATATATGATATCCACAGACCATTTCCCCCATCTTGAGTGGAACCTGCAGCTTCAAAGAAACTTACATTATTGTTCACACCGATCTAAAAAAAATAATAATGAGCTACGTTACAGAAATGGCTGATGGCAAAAATAAGTCTTACTTTGAGGAAAGAATAGTGTCCCATGATGATACAAGAAGATGAAAACCATGTGGTAGTAAAGCAAACAACAGGAATGTAAACAATCAAGTACATGTATATGAACCGGACATTCATATGGGTAAATGATCATACTCGGCTGTTCTAACTGACAGGAAAATGGGCAAACTTCATCAAGTCACAAGAGTATGAGAATATGTTGTAAGTTAAAGAGTTGCAATATAGAACTTGGTACCAATGAACATCAGTTCAAGCTGCCTTACCACATAAGCATACAGATCAAATTATCAATTCATATCTCATGGTGGTTGAAATAGTAAAAGTTTCGGCGGTAATTGAAAACAAGGAATTAAAGATATGATTCGGGATGAATTTCGTTTAGAAGATTAGAATTTAGGACAAACACATACACAAAGCTACATGAGTTTTACCGGACCACTCTACGGAGAACCAAATTGATCACATCTGCATCAATGCTGCTACCTTTACGTGGTGGTCCGGGTTGCTTATAGTGATGACCCAACTGAGCTATATTGGCTGGAACATGTTTCTGTAGCTTCTACCATGCCAGCAAGGTCGATTGCAGAACGATGAGACTAAAAGCAGCTACTAAGTTTCTTAAGGAGAAGTCGTACTGCTGACTGTGGAGAGGTGTGACAGCAGTAAGGTGTTTCCCTCGGACAACCAGCATCTGCAGCGATGCTGCCTTCTCACAAAGAAGGTGGGGTTAGAAAAGGTCGACCCTAAAAATGTCACACCTCACCCTGCCTCACGGATTTCCGTCTCCGGTGGTAAGGGTGCCCACTAATGGCTTTCAAGAGCGGAGCTGATAATCAAAAAACGTTTAATAAAAAGGCAGTGTGTGACCGGCTTCAAGCAGTTGTCCCTTGTGCTTTGCGGTCACGCTGTCAGGTCTCTAAGACCAACACTAAGCTACCTTCCTTTTCAGGTTCCTCAAGAAACAACCTTCCATGGTGTGGGCAGCTGGAAAGTGACAAACGCACTCATAACCTTAACAGCACGCGAGACCAAATCGGTCATAATCAAATTCTTCCTACACACCCTAATATCACTCTTTATATCCACGATTAACTCTTCTCACATTCCTTTATCACACTGCGCCGCTAATGCAAACAATGCGAGTTCAATGATCGTCAATCCTGGTCTCCCAAAAACCCATTCTAGACTGCATGTTGGGGCTTTTAATGTACGGACATTGTGTAAAATAGGACAACAAGCTTCCTCAGCTAGGACATCAGAATCTCGCTGAATCGATGTATGCTGCGTCTCGGAAACGCGCATACAAGATCCTAGTCAAGTTATTAATTTGATTTCCCCTTATCAAAGCAAAGAAGCAGCTCGATTTGCTCCACGTGTATCTGGAAGCCCTGATGCTGCTTCTCGGGATCTCGCGGGTGTAGGTATAGCATTTAGTCTTAATGATAATAAAGCTAAGAATACGTTTCAGGAACAACTAGAAAAACAGTTAGACAGCCATTTAGTAAGTGATGCCCACCCTGAGAGAGCTTAGAATGAGTCGATCAGATGCAACGTAGAACTTCGTACGTAAGTACATCAGCACAGAGATATAACTGTCAATTCAAATCCAATAGTAGTAGAGGTAGTAAAGGTATTAGAAGTAATCGGAGAGGTTAGGATTAGAAGATATTATTCAGGAAGTATGATTCAGCGAGATAAGTTTAGAAATTCAAAACCAGAGGTGTTGAAGAATCCCGAAGATTAAGATTTGAGAAAACACAAGGAATAAATGCACCGGCGCCATCGCAAACGGTTTTGAGGTATGTCATTCAGGGTCTCTGACCATTGGTGACTTTCGTCTCGCGGACCCCAACCAGGTAGTCGACAACCACCGACATGACTCAGTCCACTTGTCAATGACTTCATGGTTTTCCGCCATGTTTTGGTCTGGCCGCACCCAACCTTCTTCCAACCTACTACTACACTACAAAACAAAGCTCGTCGAGGCAGTCGGTGGTTAGGCATACGTAACACATGATGAATTTTCAATGCTTCATCTATTGACCTGCCATTCTTACCTTGCACCCGCTTCCTAATAACAGTATCGCTCACTCGGTTGTCCCAGGATATACGCGCAATGGTCCGAAGACACCTATGATCGAAATCCAGTAACCTACGAATATCTTCTACTCTCACTGGCCATGTTTCACAGCCATAAAGTAGGACGGAGCGGAGTACTTACTGCGCAGTACACTCGTCCTTTAGTCAGCAAACGAATATCTAGCCAGTCATCCTGAATGGCAAGTCGACGTAAGTCCCCCTAGTCTTCATGAAGTTGAGAAAGCGTTAGGAAATCTGAAGCGAGAGAGAGCAGCAGGACCCGATAGATTGACTCCTGCGATTTTTAAGGATGGTGGTCCAGTTTTAGCAGCTAGATTGACTGAAATCTTAGGTAGAATCTGGGAACTGGACACAATCCCATCCGACTGGTCTCAATCCCCGATTGTCCTAATTTATAAGAAAGGAAAAAAGTCATCTTGCGACAATCACAGCGGAATCAGTCTAACTAATATAGTATCTAAAATATTCCCGTCAATAGTACTTAGACGCTTAACGAAAGCTCGTGAAGAGCAGACTAGAGAAAACCAGGCTGGTTTTCGACCTGGACATGGCTGTATAGATCACATTTTCATACTACGACAGGTCCTGAAACACAGGCATACGTTTAGGCGTCCTACAATAGTTGTATTTCTGGACCTTAAGGCGGCATTCGACTCTTCGGATCGTGAGGTTGTGTGGTAGTGTCTGTCATTGAAAGGTGTACCAAAGAAGTACATTAACCTTACACAAGCTATCTGCTCTAAAACTACTGGTCGGGTGAGACCTTGAATGACATGGTTCAGAATCGTTGACAATGGCGCAATCGCATTTACTCTTTATAATCTCCCTAATTCTAACCTTCTGAATCCCTCATTATCTCTATCTTTCTCGTTCTAAATTTATCTCACAGAATTATACTTCCCGAATAATATCTTCGCTCACTAATCTTTCCCATTGCTGCTTATTTTTCTACTTTCACTATTACTCTCTGATTCGAACTGACAGTTGAAACTGTGTGTTGATGCGTTATGGCAACCTGAACTGGTGTACTTGCGCACGAAGTTCTGCGTTGTAACTGTCTGTTTGTTTATTACAAACAGAAGCCAAGATACCGTTAGTTGTGCCTGATGAAATTTGCCAGCAAAATATGGCGGAAGTTACAGTTCTCCTTCCATTTGATAAAGTTTCAGTAATAGATTTGAAAGAACTGACTATGGTTTGCTCGAAGTCATACCGGAATGTTCCAGTTTATCCTCTATGTATAACAAAACATTTGAAACATACAAGTCAGAAAACGATGGAGATTATTACCAGAAGGCCAAACAATTACCAGGTTGAAGAAGGAACTGGCTAAACATACTGAAAACTTAAAAGTAGCTTAAAATCTTTGTCAACAGCTGTGACACATAACAAAACATAGAGCCAATGTGATCTCCTTAACAAACGGAAATAAATTTATAGAGAACATAAAACACTGCGTAAATAACTTAAGGTGATTAAAACATAGCCGAACTGAACAACAACCACAAACGACTAACTCACATGGTGATCAATATTTGCGCTTAGTTAAACAATCCAATATTCAATATTTTTTACGAGCGAGTATAAACCAATTGATGTTTTTGCGCTCAATTCTTATTCTCTCGGTACGGTTCCAAGGTTTAGTAGTCCTTATATGTTTCAGCATCATCCTGAAGTCAAATATTATTTTAAAGACCTAAATTCAAACTTCTTAATCCGTTATGGAATATTAAATCAATCAAGGCGATTTGAGTCATAGTCACAATGAAAGGAATAAGATTACATCACCACATAAAATAGGCAAAAGTAGAAGTAGATGTTAGGAAGACAGATGTGCTGATAGTAGTAAGGAAATTATAAAATATGATAACTAATTTTTTTCATTCAACGCTGCCAAACTCCAGTCGACCAGCGATGACTACCCGAACGAAGGACAAGTTACCTGAGTTGGTCTCCTCTATGTGCATTTAAAAATTCAGCTGCTCCTGTGGAGATAGCTATATCGAGCGTACTTCGAGGCAACTTACCCAACGTATGAGTGAACATCTCCCAGCATGGTTTAAGAAGGGTCAGTCAAAAACAATACGCAGTTCTGTCTTAGCACACTTGATAAATAGTGGTCACATTGTAGATAAATCTAGATCTTTTCGGGTGATCTAACAAATACCTCCATCATTTCCCAACGGATTTCAATCCCGTCTCCTACACATAGCAGAGGCCATAGGAATTCGTGGATTAAAACCCCAATTTATGTGTTCAGAAAAAATTCGTGACACGCCTATCTCTTCCGTGGCCAGATATGACTTAAATAAGGGTTGACATAATTTTTTATTTTTTTATTTTTACACATTTGCTTATTACGTAAAGGTTTTGATGCTTTTAATTATTATTTGAAGTCTATTCATCTACCTTTGACCTACCACTGAAAAAACTTTGGTTATCATATTTTATAATTTTCTTACCACTATCAGTACACCTGTCTTCCTACTATCCACTTCTACTTTTGCCTATTATATCTAGTGATGTAATCTTTTTCATTTCATTGTGATTATGACTCAAATTGCCTTGATTGGTTTAACATTTGCATATAAACATTCATGTATATTGGAATAAAGCCTGATGACGATCTAGTCGGAAACAATATTGTTCGCTTATATGTGTTGTTCTAATTTTCACAATGGGAATCTTTAATATTGTCAGGAGATTTGAAAATTTTAGTGGTATGAAATTGTGTTTCTTCACAGTTTCATAATAAATATGCCTGAAGAATGAAAAAGATTCGTCAACACCTTCCTTTGGAGACCTGTGCACAATAAATAAGCGAAACCATTGTTTATAGATCCCAGTCTTTTGTCCATGCTAACATGGTAGATGGAAATTCCACCGTAAAGAGGTGGTCAATGACTGACAA
Source organism: Schistosoma turkestanicum (assembly GCA_944470395.2). Taxonomy (NCBI): domain Eukaryota; kingdom Metazoa; phylum Platyhelminthes; class Trematoda; order Strigeidida; family Schistosomatidae; genus Schistosoma; species Schistosoma turkestanicum. The sequence goes on from OX103979.1 coordinate 45,839,438, forward strand.
TCATGACTTATTTAGGTTGTTCATGACTGAAGAAATACAGAGGACAGAAGGTTAACTAGAATGTTTCGATGTTTGGTGTCTCTCACATGACCTAAAGAAAAAATGCGTTTTAACCTGTTTCATAACTGCTATCGCTGTAGAAACTTATTACTGAATGAAGAACCTTGCAAATAGTGAAAAACCTATTCTACTTCCGACTAGCAATCTTCAGACATTTCTAACTGGTTATTTTCGCGGAATAACATTCAAAACACAAGAAAGAGCACAGTTCAACTAATTAGTTTGTGCACCAACTCAAATAATCCAAGATTTCATACTTGAACGTCAGACACATACATCGAATTGAAAGTTCGGCTAATAGCAGTAGATCTAACTCAGTGATTGCTAGAATAAATTATCCTGGTCTACAGGAGCAGTTGATAAAATTTCCTCCTTGCACTTTTGAAATAGCTTGAAAACCCTGTTCTACTTGTTAAGATCTTAGTAATAATCCACATGATATTACGAAACAGCATGATGTCTTATTATCGAATGTGAATAAATTTGTCGTGCTACAGAGATCACAGACTTCTTCTAACAACAAGAAAAGTTCCGTTTCATCCGAGTAGTAGAATCGTCTTTTGCCGTATGCAACAGTTCCCTTTACAGAATGACAATATTAATTGCTATAAAAGCGAGTCCCATTCAGTCATAGTTGATACAGGTAGTATGAAGTCAATGATTTCCAAAAGCAATCTCTTTCTAAACACGGAAGTCCATTTAAATCCTGCAAGTTGTGCAGTAACAATACATGAAGGAGGGTGGTTATGTAAACATTCCTTTTCTAGTGAGCTATCTGCGCTTGGAATAAAAGGCTTCTGATAACCGAATGTTTGCAATTCTCGATGCATTATTTCTTCTGTGAGCACTTCAATCATATATTTGGTTTTACAGTGCTCGAAGTTGACAGGTGGTATGAAAATCCAGCACAGATGACTGGATATAAGAGGAGAGCCTATTTTCTCAAGGTTTAGACTGATTGCATATGAGTTAAGATAGGCTGCGAAGAATGAGTTAGATAGACTAGTTGAGGAAGGAGTAAAATTTCCGATTCAATTATTCATTTAGACCATTCCCTTTGTGTTACCACAGAAAGCAAATGGAAAAACACCTAGAATTTCTGATAACTACTTTGCTTACTTACTTACTTACTTACTTACTTACTTACTTACGCCTGTTACCCACAGTTAAACAAGGGCCAGTGATCAGTATTCTCCAACATACTCAGTCCTGGGATACCCTGACGAGTTTCGTCCCATTTTTATTGCGTCATCTCATTTCTGTCTCTATTCCTCGGTGCAATGTGTTCCTTGGTCTTCCTTTTTTCTTCTGTCCTTTAGGGTTCCATGTGAAGGCTTCTCTTGTGAGGCAGTCGGATGCTTTCCGCAATGTGTGTACTATCCACTTCCAGCGCTTCTTTTTTCCTCCACTGGAGCCTGGTTTGTTCTCTCCCACAGTAGGTTGTTGCTGATGGTGTCTGGCCAACAGATCCGCAGCATTTTGCGTATAGAACTGTTAGTAGACACTTTTATCTTCTGTATGATGGCTTTCGTAAATCTTCAAGTTTCCACCCCATATAGCAGAACTGTCTTGACAGTTGTATTGAAAATTCTGATTTTGGTGTTTGTAGAGAGTTATTTTGAGTTCCAAATGTTGTTCAAGTTGCCGTCTTCTCCTGCATTTGTTGTTGAGTGTGAGATAGAAGAGGCAGATCATCTGCGAAGCATAGATCATACAGCTGCATCATGGCTGTCCACTTAATACCGGGCTTCTCCAAAAATTTTGATATCTTTATAATTCAGTCGATCACCAAGAGAAAGAGAAAGAGTCAGAATAAGCAACCCTGCCTGACACCAGTCTTCAACTCTTAAGAGTCTGTAAGCAGTTCTTCATTTATACTTTTGAAATTTGATCCATCACGAGAATCTCGAACGATGTTTACTACCTTCTCAGGCACGCCGCATTGTCCAAGAAGCCTCCATAATGTTTTCCCGTCCACGCTATCGAATGTTTTCTCGTAGTCGATGAAGTTGATGAGGAGTGGTGAGTTCCATTCAATTGATCGTTCCACAATGATCCGTAATGTTGCGATTTGGTCGGTACACGATCGTTCATTCTGTTTAACAACACGCTGTTGAAGACTTTGCCTGATATTAAGAGAAGAGCGATGGCAATGTAGTTCTCACACTTGCTGAGATCGCCTTTCTTTGGTATTTTGATCAGGTATCCTTCTTTCCAATCTGATGGTACTTGTTCCTCATCCCTATTCTTGTTGAAGAGAATGTGAAGTATTTCTGCAGTTGCTTCCACGTCTGCTCTCATTGCCTCTACTGGAATGTTGTCTGGTCCTGCTGCTTTGCCGCTGTTAACATATATGATGGCCATGCTGATCTCTTCAATTGTTAGTGGGTCAACATCGACTGAGAGGTCTACGGGTGCTGGTTCGGTGCTGGGTGGGTACAGAGGAGCTGGTGGATTCAAGAGTTCCTTAGATTGCTCTACCCACATATTTCGCTGTTCTTCAGTGTTACTGATTACTTTGCCTTCCTTGCTTTTCACTAGTCGTTCTGGTTCACGATTGTTTACCAGCGAGCCTCCTTTTTGCATCGTACCATTGCCTCACGTTTCCTCCTCTTGCAGCCTTTTCCGCCATCATTGCGAGCTCTTCCAAATATTTACGTTTGTCGGCTCTGATGCTCTTTTTCACTTGCCTGTTTGCTTTTGCTTATTCAGCTTGTGCCTTAACATTATCTGCTCTCGTTCGGTTGAGGTTGGTTGTCGAGGTGATTCCTCCGTAACCGCTTTCCGAATGTTCTCCGTTGCCGTTCCCTGTCCACTAAGCAGAACGTGCAATGCCTAATGGATCGGCTTGCCCACTTTTGTTCGAATTTGCCTACTGTAACGACGCCGAAAAATTGATCAATTTGAGCAAAAACATTAGCTCATACAATGACAAAAATATTACTCCAGATCTAACTCCTTGTCAACGTCGTATGAAAAAGAGAGGCGAGAAGATTAGATGACTATGTCAACGCAGACTATGTACTGAAGAAAACTCCCAATGTCATGAACATAAATAAAAAAATAAACCACCTTGTTGATCTTGATGAGCCTGTGGACAATAAATCTTCTAGCAAAGTACGAAACCCGTCTGTCGTCAAGATGTCTAATCATGCCTGCATTAATGCTGACGGCTGTTAGAACGTTAAATAGATCGAATGTCCCAAAAACAACACAATTCCAGCTAAGATTATTAAATTTACGACTAGGCCCCCAAAATATATTGCACGAGATTACCCGAAAAAAACTGAATTTTTCTCGAAAAGCACGTTCAGGGGACCGAAACACTCTCCATCTTTAACTAAGAAGAGTAAGCTGATTAAATCTTGGGTCTCAAATGAAAAATAAATAGGATTCAAACCCGATTGCCACCGACTTTCTCAGCTATGATGAAAAGGTTCACCCCTTTAATGTCATGTGATGTGCCCATAAACTCTCCAAGTTTTAAGGCTGATAATAATAGGAACGTGTCAGACCAACATCTAATCATGCACACAAATATTAATTATACAAGAGCTAGGTACACTGTACAACCACCAAACCCTAGAGTTATTAGTGACAGTGGAAATAGAGGATTTTTCACCCCATACCCTACCTCTAATAACCAGGCTCTTATTCTCAAGCCAGCTGATAAACATGACCCCCAAATTTAGAAAAGACCATAACAACTAGCATTCCTATATGGCACACCCTCCACAAGTTAAAACCATCCCGAATAAATATAGCCTTAGTAACCAGTTGTATCATTAAGGCGTAACTAGAAACGATGGTGCACTGCAATACCAGCCTACTCAAAAAATTTTTGGGATACAGCCACTTGCGGTACCTCTTGCTAAACATAAAGCTCAAGTCATTTCATACCACATGCATAGTATGAAAGCACTGCCCTCGCACAGTCTCAAACAGTCAGTGTTCTCATCACTTCCCCCGGGTTAACAACCACTCCTGTTAGTTTCAGTAACTTACTTAACGTGTCAACCCCATCACTCCTCATACCACACCCATCTACTCCATAGTAACTCCTTCACTCAAGATACTCTAAACTATTTTGGCTCGGCGGGACATTTATTTAATATTTCTTATTAATGCTCTTTCGATTTGTAATAAAAAGACAGACCTAGTCAAGTTTGCAACTATTTGCCAACTATCATTTATAATGATAATGGAGGCATAGACCTTCTGTAATATTTCTGATCCAACTATTTCTCTCGAAAACTATTATCTATTTCGAAGTGATAGGTTACAAAGATGAGGTGGAGGATGCCTCATATATGCCCAGTCTAGCCTAAACTCATTCTCATGTGATAAATCGGAACTAAAAAGATTGCCCGATTCTATGTGGATCGTTCTGAAAACCTGGAATGCAGTTTCCTTACTGCTCAGCCTATCGGAAAAACAGGAGATATAGCATTACCGTCAGAAGTGTTTATGTTTGCTTCATCTCTACCGTTTACAAGCGAGGCTATTTGTGGGGACTTCAATATGCCTGAAATCTCTTGGTGCCCAATCAAAGCACCTAAGTGATTTGAATCATTTATTGAATGCTAAGAGCTTGGACAGTGGGCTCAACATATTGACGTCCCAACCAGAAATCAAAATATATTGGATTTAGTTTTCACCAGCAATCTCATTCCTAATACTATATATGTTGGAAAAAAGTCCCAAGGTAGCGATCATAATATTATCACATGCAGCATTGCTATAGGAGCTGCATCTATAAAACGTAAATCCACTACACTTCTGGGATTACTGCAGAAGCATTGACTGGACTAACTGCTTCGCCGCAAGCAATACCGATGAAGTAATAAGTGTATTTTATCACAACACAAATAATATATTCAATAAATTTGCACCCTTAGGATCCTGGAGACCCAGGATTCCTAAGGACTTATATATGCCAGGTCATATACGAAAACGTCTTCGAAGACACGCTTCCAGACTTCATAACTGTAATGACGTCTCCTCATCTGTAACGACGACTGAAATATGTGTCAAGGCAGAGATAATACGTACAAGAAAAGCAATTGCACTGGAAACCTGTGCTGTTCAACTGAATAATGGGTCTTCTGAACTTATTAAACTCCTTCGAAATAAACTTAAATGCTGTAAAGTGAAATTATGGAGCATGTTTATAAAGGACAATCAAGTGCATGAAGACCCTTGATGTATTGCGGAGCTGATTAGCGAACATGTTGGTCCTACATTAGCAAGCGAAAACGCAACAAATGAACCACACCTGACCTAAATTCCTTCCTGTGAAATTGCCAGTGTTGAGTTTAGTGTAATGAACATTTCTAAGGTGACTGGTAAATTGAAGCTCTCCTACACTGAATGACCAGTTGAAGTCCCAGCCAACGTGCTGAATAATGGAAGCAGTGATCTGTGTGCTATTCCTCTTAAACTATTTATTATATCACTCTCTACATAGTGTTACCTAAGACTACACATATCATCCCAACAATTAAATCTGGGCCCACAGCGAATGCTGATATTTACCAACCCATAAGCTTAACTTCAGTAGTATCTAGGGTGATGGAGAAATTAGTTAAGGCAGAGTTAATACATCTACTTAACAACGATCTGATATCGACCTCACAGCATTAGTACTTGTGGTCAAGGTAGTGTGACACATGTCAGCTTTTTGTAAGGTCCCACACAGAATACCTCTCCTCAGGCTAAAGTCATTCGGAATCAGTAACCCACAATATTCATGGTTCGTCTCATTCCCATATGGAAACAAAGCAGTGGTAAAATACAACGATTGTCTTTCAGCTCCAAGACCAATAACCAGTGGAGTTATCCAGAGAAGTGTATTAGGTCGACTCTTGTTTCTAATGTACATAAACGATAGATGTATTACTGTAAGATTTGGAAGAGCATACTTAAATGCAGATGATCGTAAAATGGTATACAGCTATAAGCCTGAAGATCTGGACGAAAATATAGCCAAGATTCAGAGTGGTCTTGATAACTTAACTACTTGGAGCGAAACATGGCAGCTGCCGTTTAACCATAATAAATGTGGCATCATGCATTTTAGTTCAGACACATACAGACACATACATCAGCGCATGATCTGGGTACCCGTTACTCCAGAAGCCTAAAATTCGAAAAAAATGCCTCAACTATTATCTCTAAATGCAGACGACTAACTGGGTTTATAAATAAGAACTTCTTGAAAAGTGATGCTAAGCTTACATTTTTCAAACTGTGTTTAAGACCCTCACTTGAATATTGCTCACATATCCTTCCAAACATGAATTTCATGGACAATGTACGAGTAGAAAATGTGACTCGGCGACTACTCAGATGGAGCCATAACCTCAACTACACAGAAAGATGCAAACATCTTTCCCTAGAACCTCTGTGGCACTGTCGGTTGAAAAAAAAACTAATACTTCTCTATAAACTGCTAAGTGGTCTCTCGTCCGTAAAATACCGCCCAACGATGAACCACGACACTGCTTACAGACTCAGAAACAACGCACATACACCATTAACAACAAGACGTCATTGCGTGTAGTTTCTTTGTGACATGCAACAATTTGTTGTGGAGAGAATTTCCTATTTCTAACCATATCTGTGACACAATCACCTGGCTCAAGTAAATAGTAACGCTGTTGTTAGACTATAGAGATTCGTCAAAAATTTCCAGAACTTAGCCCAAATCTCAACGGACGTTTTGATGATTCATGTAATATTCAAACTAACCTAAGAAACTATTAAGAGACCATGAATATACTTCACCCCTGTTACAGTCCATACCCATGTCACGAAATGACAAACGAATTCCTCTACTTCTACTATTAGTGGTAGGTCACACATTTGAGTTTGTGCCCGAAACATTCGGAGTTTTCTCAAAATTTAAATCCCCATTATCATCTTATTGATCAAGGCATTTTAGTCTGTATTTCTAATATACAAATAAATTGAAAAGCCTGTAGATGCTGACCAACTAATGTCAGTTACAAGGAACTCTATTTAATCGATAGACAGTTTCATAAATTTTTATTTCGCCAACTGATTAACATCCAAACACCTTACTTTCTTACCTACTTATTGCCTTACTCATGAACATATTTTAACACAATTTTTACTCATTTTCTTTATTATCTAAACTACTTACCAACTGACCCATATCTTACACTTTGTATGATTATTTAGCCTAATATCAGTTTGATACGCTACGCGGATATTTGGTTCAATATACAGATGCCAACTTTGTCTGATTCGCTTTGTACGCTGAGGTTGTAGAGAGCGTATTCCAGCCGGATTTACAAAAGATGTAGCTTAAACTAAAACACAAAAACCTATTACTGAAAGTAAGAGAGCCTAAAATCGATAGAGAAGGGTGGATGATGTAACTGTAAATGAATTTCTACAGTGGCCGTTCCAATGGGTTCCAATAGGGGCACTCCTGTACGCTTTTCCCAGTTCCGGGTCCCAACCAATTCAAAAAGGACAAAATTCTAGGGGAAAGCGGCTTTATTAATTAAAAAATGGAAATACAAAGCATTACCTGGAAATAGTGCTTCTTCCAGGGTAAAGTTACTCCGCAGAGTATCAGACACAGTGACAGATAAGTGACGCTAAGTCCAGCGGCCACTGCATCAATCCAAATATGGCTGTAGCCATATTAAAGATCAAATTTAAACAACATATATACAGTTCAGAAGCAAACACAAAAACTTCAATATAAGTACAAAATATAGAAAGAATAACAATATACAATGATAAAATCTCAAATTGGAATCAAATAAAATACCAAAAATGTCAACAGAAAAAGTCCGTCATGTCATAGCAAAAATATGTAAACATGGAGGGATTTTCCAAAAAACAAAACATTCAAAAAGAATTCTACAGTAACTGACCAGCATTCATGACGGCAGGGAAATATAGATAATTAAGGTGTAGCAGGATGTGACTAATCCATCATATGGATGTTTTTTTCACGTCAACTTGGTCAGCTACTCATGTGTGTAACCATCTAATCATGCCTTAAAATAGCGCATGGTTGTATCCTGAAGTGACAAAATCTAAGTCTTGGGATCCTTCTTCAGCCAAAGATTAGTAGAATCGCATTATTCTCGGTATCGGATGCATACAGATTGTGACCCGTGACACAGTGTTCCAGTTTTAAATACTCAAGGTCTCTAAAATATTGTTCTGGTATAAATACCATGGAAAAACGTTCATTACCCATAAGTATAAGAAGAACGGAAGACTTGACAGTTCTAATGACACGCCTCAATGGAAGCGGAAGAACAAAGCACAATCAACAACTGGTTTTACCTTCTTTCCAAGAAATTCTATTACATGGAGATCTGGGAAATTATGTTGAAAAATGTTCACTAGTGAGTTCCCGAGAGACGGCTTTAAAAAAACAGTAAATGAGGTATCGCCAAAGAATCAGGTGACTGTGCCTTCATTATGATATTCTGTTAATCAAAGTATTTTCCAACAATTCGTTTTTTCAGTCTTCTCTATTCATAATTATATTTTCACATTTGTAATCACACTAGTGACTTGTTTCACAAACCTACATAAGTGCAGGTGTAAAGTTGGTGTTCCGAAAAGTATGTGCTGAGCCACGACTCAGCCTTAGATAAGTAAACTTTCTGTTCTCCTCCTCCCTCATTACTTTTCATTTCTCTTTTTTCAGCACCTCATTCGAAGTTGTCGAAGAACTGGATGTTTTGCCCAGGAGCCTGTCAAATTATTAACCGGCAAGTTCCAACAGAATCATCATCACAAATTAACTCTATATGCATTTACAAATTCAGCTGCTCCTGCGGAGATAGGTTTATCGGGATTACTACCAGGCAACTTGACCAACGAATGAATGAACCTATTCCAGTATGGTTAATGAAGGGCCAGTTAAAAACAATACGCAAGTATTTCGGAAACTTCGAGCCTCCCTTCAAAAAGACACGAAGGATTAAAATAGTATAGTTAATACTAATGAACGCCGCCAAGGCAAACGAAACTTTTTACTTTATGCTAAGACAACTTAATGCAATCACTTCGTAATTGTCCTCAACTCTCTTGGAAACATACACACGGCCTAACCATGAAGTTGACAAAGACTTATAAACCCCTGAATCGAGTGTAGAGACAAGCAACTAGATGGGTGAGAGGCTTGAAGAAGTCGGATTCAAACACTTGTGATTATTCCTGCTGATGCATAGGTGAACCAAAGGTGATCTGATAATGGAATTCAACATATGAGGTAAGCAAAATCATCCCAACACGAGCATCTTGACAATATATCACCATCACTGCCCACGAGGGATAAACGGCACATCGAAGAGCGAACATCAGGGTACGCGGCCGCTTGTTCTCATTAGGAGTTGTCGCAGCTTGGAATGCTTTCCCAACCGAGGTGACGAAAGCCCACTTAGTCGATAGCTTCAAGAAGAAACTTGATAAGCAGGTACTCACATGCAAATGATCATCTCCCTCTTAGACCAGCTGTGTCCGATGTTTGTCTCCAGACTTACCTGTTCTTATCACTGTCATTTCCTCACATCACTAGCTTATTCTATCCCTCCTATTAGTTCCGTTTCCTCTATCTTGATTAAACTTCACTTCAGTAGCACATTCCTCACTATTAATTAACAAACTGAATTATCAGTATGCTTGCTTAGTTCTGAAATCTTCCTCTTATTAGCACTAGCCTCTCGGCAGTTGACGTGATAGCAGCTGATATCTAGGATCCCTACTGCCCTGAAACACGTATTGATTCAAATCACGAGGCATACAAACTCACAAGCAGCTACAAGTTGACTACAATTAGGCAGCCGAGTGACTAGACTCTTATTTATTGGACACTAATAAACACTCTTAACCGTAGTGAAAGAACAGGAAGTGAGTGCAAAGAAAACGATATGTTTATATCAGCTAGTGAGAAACGTTTCGGATATTGGATATAGACAATTTCTGAAACATTTTCAGTTTTCTCTAGGTCAACCGTACCTTGCTGTTTTTCCGATGAATCTATGATCTTCAGGGAATGGGGGTGAAAAATGAAATAAAAAGCAGTTCCTACCCTAGCTCTTCTACATGTTTACATTATCCTCACCCGGGTACAAAATGTTCATATAAAAAGCGGAAAGAATTAAAAGAAAATATAGGACTTTGTGAGAGTAAGTTTGTTGCATGGTTTGTATGAAAACAGAGATTATGGCCAATATGATCCTGAAAGAAAAAAACATCCAAGATAAGGATTGTCTTAAGCAAAATAAAAAATCCGAGGAAACTTGTGATGTCAAATCAATTCAGAACACAAAATTTAGTATACCTCCTTCATCATTACAACAGTAAGGTCTGTTTTGTAAAATATGTATCGTCTTTTTACAGAAGGTATGTCTCGGAGAAGTTTAATGTAAGTATTCCATAGTTTTGTAGGTGTTTCTCTCGAAGTCCGCACTTTCGAAAACATTTGATTTATTTTGTTAAGTTATGAAGGAAATCTAATCTGAAAAATATGGATAAAATAATTTCAAAAACTTGAAAATTTCATTTTTTCGGTTCCATCGAAACGTAAGATTTTTGTGGGTTAGTTCGAACTAAAGCTTCACTTGATTTATTGCGATTGCGATTAAGGGTTAGAAATTAAGGTCATAGTTTTCATCATCAAAAAGCACAGTCTCCAATGCCGAAATGCTATCTTAGCATACGGATGAGTAAAATTCCACACTAAAATGCAAGTTCTTCTATCTTGTATTTTAATGTGTCGACCGTATATTATGGTTTCACCGAGAATTGATCTTGTACTGTGCTCAAAAAACTGTTCATCTTCCCCATAGTGTATTTCTGTACATAATATCGCTCGCATACTTGACCTAAGATACTGTCTGACCATGAACAAATAAGTAAGCTTCATATGTGTGGGTTGCTTGAATCTTCCCATCGATGCTTAGCTCTGCCGTTGATCAAATTTTTTTGGCATACGTTCATCTTCAATAGTTTTATAATATTGACACGCGTGAAAAGGATTGATCATTTGCAGTCCTAAACACAAGTAAGAAGATAACTCAGCGAACAGTTCTCACTTGAAGTCTCGGAGTGAAAGTCAACTTCGGTTCATCCAGCTATCGACTGACACTGTTTATTACACTTTTCTGTGTTTTTATCTTAACTTCACTAAGTTATGTTTCCGTTTCAGACTCAGATAAGTAGACATATATATCTCAGTTTACGTTACACTTGCAGATCTGTAGATCATGCTTAAAATGCTGTATTATCAATCAAACTTTTGTGCAACAGTTTAGGGCTAGTGATACTGCTCATTGTCTATAACTAACATGTATGGATCAGAGTTCCGAAATGCTAGCTATTAGTTAAAAAGTGATAGTTCCGGCTGTTCTTATGTGGGCGTGAGAAAACAGACTGGTCGTTTACCTAGACAGGTTATTTTGTATTCTGACAGGTTCTTAATGTGTCAAACATACTTCGCTAACTCTTGCATTTATTGACTGTCGATTGTTGACTGCTGATTAATATATGTTCTTATCAGATCACTCTCGTGTTCTTAGTTGAACTTGTTTTTAAGTCTAGAGAAATAGTGCCAACTAGGTATCTAGTGTAAAGCGAGTGATTTATATGCACAGACGAAACGCTCGGTGTTCATCTTGAGCAAATAAATGTCCCATTACAGTAATCAGTCGGTCAGCAACAGCGTACGTACATCAGTTCAACTGCCATACCATATAAACACATACAGTTCGACTTGCCAAATCAAATCTCATAGTGGTAGGATTAGTAACAGTTTTGACGGTAATCGAAAAGATGAGCAGTCGAAGATATGGTTCGAGAAGAATTTCCCGATTAAATAAATGTAAAAAGATAGAAGAAAGGTCAAGAGGGGTTTATTAAATCAGAATTTGTGAAAAGAACAAGAATGGATGCGTCTGCGCCATTGCAATTTATTGTGAGCCATTTTATCCAAAGTCTGTAACCACTGGTTAATATTGTCATGTCAACCTGTATCAGTTAGTCTGCACCTACCAACATCGCTCGGTCCACTTGTCAATGACTTTCATGAACTGGGGTGTGGCAGCAGTAATGTGTCTCCCTCGGACAACCAGCATCTGCGACGATGCTGCCTTATCAACAACAAAAGGAATGGGTTAGAAAAGGTCAACCCCAAAAATGTCACATCTATCCTTACCTCAGGGATTTCCATCTCCTGCGGTAAGGCCATTTAAAGAGCAGAGCTACTACTTCAAAAACATCCCATATAAAAGCCGTGCGCGATAAGCCTCAAGAGGTTATTCTCTTGGGTCACCCTCAAGTTGCTAAGAAGAACGCTAACCAAACTTTTCTAGTCCCACAAAAAATACCCCTCTACAGTGTGGGCAATCGGGAAGTGACATCAGTATCTGACTTTACGTCCCTGCACGTAATTAGTTTTCTGCACTGACTGACAATAAAACAGATCATTTTAACGTATTTGTGTTTTAGGACAGTTGTTTAAATCCCATGTGGCCTAAGAGACTTCGTTTTGCTTTTAACTGATACACTTTCTCAGTATCTGTTCATTTTTGACTCCACATAAAATGCATGGGAGTTTGAGTGAAAATGAAAATTAGTTCAAATAAACAGGTTTTTTTGTAATATTTGGAGGAACTTTACCTGGAATTGAAGAAATTACCATGATTAAATTCTAGGTGAGATTTCAACTGATTTATATCCATTAGCGATCTACAAAAAGGATAACTCCGGGGCTAGTTTATTGTTTTCTGTTTATGACAGTAAGAGTAATTTCAGGACACCAATAATGAACGTGATAAGAGACGGTGTTTATTACAGACATAGAGCCAAGATTTTTTTCTTTTGGGTTAATGGACTGAAATTCACACTTCGTCAGATCCTGGGATACAGAAACACATTAATACGTCCGAAAATAGTTGTATTCCTGTACCTTATGGCAGCATTCGTCATTAAAAGGTGTACCAAAGGAATACATTAACCTTATATGAGCTCTCTACTCGAAAACTACTGAAAGAGTTACAGTTTATGGTGAACTGTCATCCGAATTAATTACCTCGACTGGTATTCGTTAAGCTTGTCCACTCTCTCCATTCTTATTCAACTTTGTCATTGACATGCGTTTACAAACAAATCTCGTCGTCTGACTTTACAGTAATTGACCTACTAGGAGATTCACTGCTTGATGTAGAATATACCGATAACATATTTCTTTTTGGTGAAGACGCTGACAAAATGCAGAGTCGTCTGACTACCCTAAGCAACAATGCAAACATGTTTGGGATGAGACTCTTCCCCTCCAAATGCAAAATGTTGCTTCAGGATTCGCTTGCATCGGCACCTGAACTAGTGATAGAAAGTGAGGTAGTTGAATGTGTTGACCGCGTCATTTATCGTTGGACTTTCATTAGTGCTGGTAGCTTGGTGTGTGACGAAATGTAGGCAAGGATATAGAAAGCTCGACTGACTTTTACCAACTTGCGTCACTTATGGTGTAGGCGAGATATCTGTTTGCTAACCAAAGGATCAGTTTACTGAGCAGCAGTCTGTTTCGTCCTACTTTATGGGTATGAAACATTGCCCCGAAGAATAGATGATATTAGTAGATTACCAGTATTCGATCACAGGTGTCTGTGGAGCATCGCTCGTATTTCCTGTGACCACTGAGTAAGCAATGCCAGTGTTACGTAAAGGGTACTAGGTGAGGATGTCAAATCAATTGATGAACTCGTGAATGTACATCAGTTGAGGTAGTCGAGACATGTGTTACGCATGCCTAACCACCGACTGCCATGACGAGCTATGTTTTGTGGTGTGGAAGCAAGCAGGCAGGAAGAAGGCTAAGGGCTGTCAGATCAAAACATGTCACAAGACTACGAGATGGACTGAGTCATGTTGGTAGGTGTAGACTAACTGATACAGGTTGACATGACAATATTAACCAGTGGTTACAGACTTTGGATAAAATGGCTCACAATAGTTTGCAATGGCGCAGATGCATCCATTCCTGTTCTTTTCACAAATTCTGATTTAATAAACCCCTCTTGACCTTTCTTCTATCTTTTTACATTTATTTAATCGGGAAATTCTTCTCGAACCATATCTTCGACTGCTCATCTTTTCGATTACCGTCAAAACTGTTACTAATCCTACCACTATGAGATTTGATTTGGCAAGTCGAACTGTATGTGTTTATATGGTATGGCAGTTGAACTGATATACGTACGTACTACGTTCTATGTTATTGCTGTGTGACTGTTTTCGTTCTCATTCGATATCACTTTAAATTTGGTCATTTTATTAAAACTTCAATTAAAGTCGTACGTTTCTGTAACCCATCTTGTTCAAAATTGCTTTCCAGATTTTGAAGAAACTTTGTTACTTCGCTTTCATGTACTTATTAATATAGATACAACAAAAGTTATTTCTTAAATCAACCTCTAGTCACAAAAGTAGACTTTAGATAAATCACTGTCTAATCATGAAATGACTAAAGTAGTTGACTCAGTGCTTTGTCAACCAGAAAAGTCATTTGTCATTTACGATAGTCCATTATTCTTAATGGGTAATTATTTCTCTTTAAGTTACATGACAAACACTATATTGGTTTAAATAGATTGATTTCTACAAGTCTCTTAAAGCTATGTTACTTGCTTTCAATATTTTTGCGAAGTCATAATACTAAATATGTCTAAACAGTAAAAACCCGTAAATGCTCATTAGCAAGTTTTAAAACCGCTTATGCTTACACTGGTATAAGTTCTATTTTATACCTATCAGCATCCACGTTTGATTTAAGCAGTCGTTAAGCAGTTTAAGGCGTTTATCGAACATAACATTCAGTATTGCATATTTACCATCTACTAGATGAATTATTACTAATTAGCCTGTTTACTGACGATATGTTATTAAATGGAGTTGGTCAACCCTTTATCTTCATTTTTCCAAGACGACACGTTTTTTAGAAGTATTTGTTATGTGTTCTCAAACTTACTGTGTGCTGACTATAATAATGTAAATAGTTACTCTACTTGTTGATCTCATTTTGAAATTTATCTCAGAAAACTACAACTCGTCAGGCGTATTCTGATAGATGGTTGCCGAAGAGACCTCGAGATGCCGTAACAAAAAGCACAGAAGAAAACATATCTGTTCTACTTTCCCGTATTTTAACAGATGATGGCGGTCAGTCGAAATGTGAAAACCACCCCACTGATCCTCACGTATTCAATCATGTTCCAAAGCAATTATTCATTCAGGAAACAAATTCAGTTAACATTGCATCTGATGAAACTGATGAACCAGTTCAACAGAGTAAGTTTATCACAGAGCATTTTGACTAATCTTAATTTTATGTTAATTTTTTCAAAAGAACTATATTGTTGCAACAAAAGTAGTACTAAGATATAAAGATAACGAATCAAATGTTTAAATAGATATCTTTAAAAGCGAGGCTATTTATCTCCCTTTAGTTAACGTACATATCAATTGTGGTGATGAATTGTTGTATACACAAGTTAGATCTGATCAATTTATAGGATAAAACTGTACGTCGAAGTATTCAACCGTACTTGACGGAAAACAAATAAAATCAATGTGATTCTGAACATTCAGCAAAACTTTATATCACCACAAATTTATATATATATATATATATATATATATATATATATATATATATATATATACAGCCCGTGGCCTCACTGATGTGGGTATATTATTATGTCCTAGGTCAGAACTAGCTCTCTTATACTGGATCCCAGTTGATAGTCGCTTACTCACTGTCCGATTAAATGGGACAGTAATGACTCGGGAAGATAGGGACACTCGCGGTTGCGTTTGTTGTCTCTACCTACGCTCCCACTGACTGTAGCTCAGATGAGGTAAAAGATTAGTTCTAAAGAAAACTTTCTTACCTCCTCCAAAAGGTTAAACGCTTTGATATAGTAATAACAGCTGTTGACTTCAGTGCTCAAGTAGGTAGACTAAATGAAAACGAAGGATGCTTGGGTGAATATTCTGGTGTCGTTGCTCAAAGATCAGTTAATGGTGACCGTCTGCTGCAACTAAGCTCAAATTACCGCCTATTTCTAGCAAATACTATCTTTAAGCATAGAGAAAAACATCTGACCTTGCGACCACCAAAGCCGACCCAACAATGTACTCGGCTAAACCACACTGCTATCAGCCATCGATGGAGAGGCTTCATTGAAGATTTTCACTCATTCTGAAGCCCATGTTTAGATTCAGATCACGCTCTAGTGCGAGCACGTATTTGTTTGCGGCTAACTGGACGTAGGGAAGGCTCCGCAAGGAAACCTGTTAAGTTTCTACTTAATGATAGCACAGCTATGAATATATTTCAGGAACAACTAGAAAAACAATTAGGCGGCTATGTGGTAAGTGTTGCCCATCCTGTGATTGCTGGGAATGATATTCAAAAAGCCGAGCGAATAGCAGTGACATCTGCTAGTAAGGTAAACAATTATGTAAGGGAGAAACAGCGGATATCAGTAGCATCTACTGAACCGAAAGATGCTCGGAAACACATATCATCTAATTACGAACATGATAAGGAGCGGAGTCAGCCTACGCAACGATAGCGAACAGTGATGGGTCGCGAAAGCAAGAGAGGTGGAGAAAGCAGCGGCGATAGGCAACTATTCAGACTTATCAGGGGAACTGGTATTAGGAACCCGAATGTAAGTGAGACTGTTTCGGAAAAAGATGGTCTTATTATTCATTCTCAAACCAGGAGATTGGATCGATGTGCAAAACACTTCAGGGATCAGTTCGATTGGCCTTCAGCCACTCTTTGCTTACGCACGATCTCCAGTCAACCTGAATGGCAAACAGATATAAGTCCTCCGACTCTAAATGAAGTTTGAAAAGCTATAGGAAATCTGAAGCCAAACTTCTAGATCAACAGGCTAAATTTCGTGTGCCGACCAAATAGTAACATTGCGGATCATTGTAAAACAATCGATTGAATGGAACTCACCACTCTGCATCAACTTTATTGACTATAAGAAAGCATATGACAGCATGGGCAGGACAACACTATGGATGCTTCTTGGACACTACGGTGTGCCTGAGAAGATAATCAACATCATGCGGAATTCTTATGATGGTTTAAACTGCAAGATCGTGCACGGTGGACAGCTAACAGACTTGTTCGAGTTGAAGACCGTTGTCATGCAAGGTTGCTCACTTTAACCCTTTCCCTTTCTCCTGGTGGTCGACTGGATTTTGAAGACCTCAACTTCTAGGAGTAAGCATGGTTTACACTGGACAGCTCGAATGCAGATGGGCGATTTAGACTTCATAGATGATCTGCCTCTTCTATCCTACACGCAACAACAAATGCAGGCGAAGACGACCAGTATAGCGGCAGCCTCTGCAGCAGTAGACCTCAATATTCATGAAGGAAAAAGCTAGATTTCGCGATAGAACATAACACGTGCTAACCAAATCATACTTGATAGAGAAGTTTTTGAGGATGTATCAGCCATAAATATCTTGGCATCAGCGATGATAAACAAGGTGGATCTGATGTGGATGTGAAGGCACCGATCGGTTGAACATGAGTAGCATTTTTTCAATCGAAAAACATCCAGAACTCAAAACATTTCTCAACCAACCAAGTTCAAAATATAACATGTTTGCA
This sequence comes from Schistosoma turkestanicum, assembly GCA_944470395.2. NCBI lineage: Eukaryota > Metazoa > Platyhelminthes > Trematoda > Strigeidida > Schistosomatidae > Schistosoma > Schistosoma turkestanicum. Next base: position 45,857,196 of record OX103979.1, read on the forward strand.
GCTGGTCTATGTTGAAAATACATGCACAATATCGTGACCTCCAAGTGTGTAAAAATCATAACGTTTTTATTGTTCCAGAACCCACACCGCTGCATTTTGCCCACAAATACATTATGTTGATCCTGAATACGAGCAACCATATCGACTATTGTCGATATGTTAGTGCTGAGGAATAAGTAATTTAGTGGAACTTTCAGGTCACACCATTCGTATCAGCCTCCCAATATAGCTACAGCAGTAATGATTAACTCAGTGATGTTAAGAATTTAGCTTTACATAAGTTACTTTGCAAAATAAATAACCAACTTAACAATAAATTTATAGAATTTACTAACAAGTAAACCTAATATAGACAACAGTCTTTTAAGTTATCCTGTTATTCTAATTACGCGGGAAGTTTGCTATCCAACGTTTTCGCTAAAACCAGTTCATTCGATCACATAGCATACATCTTCTTACCGAAATGAGCTATGTTCTTCACATCTGAGAAAGCTGAGTCTCTAAATGTTGAATAACTAATTTAAAAATATACAAAGATTTTTCATAGAATCGTAGAATAAAGTGATCGAGTTTAGGAACCAAAAATTTATGTGCATACAGTTAGATAAGCCTAAATATTATTTTTTATATGAACTGGGATTCTTAATTGTTATTCATATATGGGACGTAATGCCTCGAGATTTTATTAATTTTCTCACTCGTAATACTACATTTATATGGTAACTCATATCAGCTTTATTTCAAATTTCCAGAAACTTGCTAATGCATTTTATGAATTTAACACCAAGTAACTAGACCAATTCTGCAATGAAATTACAGACATCCACAAGTTTTTGATTATTAATACCATTGAATGTACTTCTCAACCGTTTCTAGTCAAAAGTATATAGCTTTAGCGTATATCCTGCCAGTGATTATATGTTTTTACTTGTTACCGAAATCACTTGTCGCGTTTAAATAAACCTTCGCTCTAAAACAATAATTGTTTGAACAAAGCAAAAGGAACGGACGTAGCACAATTACATGAATTCATTTTATTCCTTGGTTTCCTAATAGCTTCGGACAACTTAAACATTCATAACTAAACAATTGGTGTAAAAACTTTAGGTCATCATATCGTAGGGCTTCTCTCATTAATGAAGATTCGCAAAACCAGAAAATATCGAGATTTTGAAATAATTGAATATTTTTATGTTAACTAACATGAAAATTTTAGAAGAAATTGTTCTTATGAAAAACATGATAACAGGTCAACGGAAAAAAATGACATTGAAAGTTGCCTACCAATGTTTGTGCTTCCGCATACACATTTAAACTGGTATACACCGTCGAGACTAACATAAGGTTGAGTACTTGTCTTCTTTGAATGACCTAACGAGCTGGAGATGAAAAACAAAGGTAGTTAAGATTAAATATGCTTAGTTTTTATGTTCACGCATATCCTTCTTAAGCAACTCTAATATCTACTTTTTTTCTGATAATCGGCAAATCTTTAGATGGCTCGGTTCAGACTGTCATTAGGCCTAATACTCCAACTTCAAAAGCTTCTTTGTCAATTCAGTGTTCAGTGGATAAACCAACTACAAATTCTGTTGGGATTCATTGTGACATGTTAAGCGTAATTAAAAGTGATGATTTTTCATTTGTTCTGGGTGAAAATACTAAACTAATTGCCCAGGTAGGTGCTTCAAGTTATCGCCATCAAATATTTAACTTACATAATCTAAAATAAAACCATAAGTTGCACTAAAGTTAGCGATATCAGATTTTCCAGTTGAACTGTAACTACAACAAGATTGACAGACTTTCTTAGCCAGTATTAGAGTCGATCAGTTGCTACATTTAGAACGGGCGAACCAAATAAGATTTACTTAGACCTGAATGCATCTCTGAATCCTTTAGTGAGATTCAGTTAACATTTCCTTGATTCTAATACCATAAGGAAGTTTAATAATTGGCCTACAGCAATATGAAGTTTTTTGTCTAAAAATTCATTCAAATGGAATAAACGGTGTTACTTTTAGCAATAATTTTATGCTGTTTAACTGATACATCACATGGAATTTTACCGCAGTTTAGATGATTTCTGTCATGTAGCAGTTCTTTAAATATATGGCGTTTCAATACACATTTGTTACAAGAAACTCTCACGGTAAATTGCATAGTTTTCAATATTTCACTTTCCTATCTTTTTAGCCGCTAACTTGTACACAATAACCTAGAATGCCGACGTTAGTTATCCAGGAAAATTGATGTTGTGTACAGGCCAAATTAATCTACACTTTTGAATACATATCAGGGATTTTAAATGAGCTGAATACTAACTGAAAGTACTGGTAACAGTCTTTACTATTTATTTATCGACTATTGCATAAGAACAATAAAAATCCACTTCTCTGTTATCACTTCTAGAAAGTATGAAGTTGTCATTTATGACTTCCCGTTGATAAAATTATTTTGTGTGACTGCCAGTGTTATGTCATTTTCAGTGAAAAATTCTATTTATTTACATTAGCTACAAAGATGTAAACCAAATGATATGCTTAAGTCTCACCAAAGTTTCTGATACACGTTACTTATAAATAACCATTTATTTTCTGATCATTTCTATCATGAAGATATCTCATAAATATGTTTTTGCTTTTGTATCGTGTAGCTTATTTTGAAATAAGTTTTCTAACCGCTTACCTTTTGTGAAAAATTGTCCAACTATTTTACAGAATGCACTTCCAATATATATTTTGTCCCTACAATTATTTTAAAGATTTAAAATATATTTGGTTATTTTTAATATAATCAGAAAGTTTTTAGTTTTCAGACACCAATGCAATGATCAAAGTTTTCATATCGACTAACTACTACAATCAAAAAATCATATGAAAATTATTAACCAATGCCACTGCATTACCACAATCTTGTATTGATTCTAATTTACAGCAAAAAGCATATATTGAATATTTGAAACATGCTCTGTCAGCGGAACAATATAAAGTTCAAAGTCTAAATAGTCAGTTGTGTAAAAATCAACTCGAATTTGACAAAGCTAAATTAAACTGGTTGCAGAAAGAAAATCAGTTCAAGGTGAGTTAGGAAAAACTACTGAGCATTTTAAACATCCACGTTTCTATTCTTCTCTATGATAGTAACCATTCGTAGATTTACGTCTTATCTTCATTAAATTTATTCTATTATGCGGGTGAACAAACAGTTCATTTCAGATAAAACAAACAACAAACTTATGAATTAAAATTAAGTTGCTATTTGTTAATGTATAAATACGACTTTAAAAAATAAGTTTTTTTTGTGCTATTCTAGTTACTACAATATCTCATAAATAACTGTTTAAATGTTTTCAAACAACTAAATATGAACAATACACAAAACAATGTAGTCAATCGAAAACGTATCTTATCGATACCTTGTATAGTTAATTGTTCATTTGACCAGCAAAACAAATGGTTAGATTTCAAGCCTGAGTGAACGAGAAAATTCTATCAATCAGTTGAAATTAATGTTATCTGCTCACTTATTAGTTTATTTTATGGTGTCTGCATCTATTTTATCCATAGTGTGATAATGTCGAAATAATCTATTCCAGAGTGATTAGGTCAACAAGTAGTTGATCTTGTTTTATTGACACCTGAATGCTGATATCAACTTTCGATTTACCAACTGCATAAAAATATACTATTCAGAGTTATTGTATAAACATAATATTACTTTGAGAATATTGCTTCTTTTGTAACAATAAAATAAAATAAAGCACTAATCTGTTTCGTAAATCTCATGATTCTTATTCATATTTATAATCTAATTTTAGAAACTGTTAGATAGGTAAATAAAAGATTTTCATTATAGGTTTGTGAAGATTGTTTATGTTCATTGAAATCATTAATTGTTCATTGTTAGACCACCACCTAGAGACACTGGACGGCCGTTTCGTCATACTATGGGACTAGTCAGTATTGTGTTTCCAGAACGACCGACTCAAGAATCGGACCCAAGACCCACGGTCTCGCGCGTCAACCATTAAACTCTAGACCGCCGAAAGTCTAACCCCAATCAATCGTGGTATTGCGCGACCTCATCCGTTGTCTTTGGTGTATAGCGGAATGCTGCGCAATAAACTCGTCTTTTCGTTAGCATACGGATATCTCGCCCACACCATAGGTGACGCAAGTTGGTAAAAGTCAGTCGAGCTTTCTATATCCTTGCCTACATTTCGTCACACACCAAGCTACCAGCACTAACGAAAGTCCCACGATAAATGACGCGATCAACACACTCAACTACCTCACTTTCTATCACTAGTTCAGATGCCGATGCAGGTGAATCCTGAAGCAACATTTTGCATTTGGAGGGGAAGAGTCTCATCCCAAACATGTTTGCATTGTTGCTTAGGATAGTCAGACGACTCTGCATTTTGTCAGCGTCTTCACCAAAAAGAAATATGTTATCGGTATATTCTACATCAAGCAGTGAATCTCCTAGTAGGTCAATTACTGTAAAGTCAGACGACGAGATTCGTTTGTAAACGCATGTCAATGACAAAGTTGAATAAGAATGGAGAGAGTGGACAAGCTTAACGAATACCAGTCGAGGTAATTAATTCGGATGACAGTTCACCATAAGCTGTGACCCGTTCAGTTGTGTTTGTGTAGAGAGCATGTAGACGGTTATGTCGGATTTTCGATGCCGGTTTCCTTGATACGTGAACAATTATCTACTGTTACCTATTGTCGCTGCCTTACCCATCTCTCTTACTTTCGCTACCCAGCACTCTTTGCGTGGGCTTTTTATCATCCTGAACTAGACTGACTCCACTCCTTATCCTGTTCGTAGTCGGATGGTATGTTTTTTCCGAGCATCTGTCAGTTCTGTAGGTGATACTGCGATCCAGTGTTTCTCCCTAAGATTATGGTTTGACCTACTAGCACTTATCAATGCTGTTTTCACACCTTTTTGAATATGATTCCAAGGCGTCTCATGGCGGGCATTACTTACATGGTTGCCTAACTGCTTTTCTAGTTGTTCCTGGAATATATTCCTAGCTTTGCCATCATTAAATAGAATCCTAAGAGATTTACTTACTGTGTCTTTCTTATATCTAGTAAGCGGCAAACAAATACGTGCTCGCACTAGAGTATGATCTGAATCTAAACATAGGCTCCAGAATGAGCGACAATCTCCAATGGAGCCTCTCCACCGATGGCTGATGCCTATGTGATCTAGTACGGTCCATCGTCTTGTCGGATTCGGGGGATCGCCATAGTAAAAGTTGTTTTTCCTTATGCTTATAGTTAGTATTTGCTAGAAATAGGTGATTATCTGATCATAGTTGCAACTGACGGTCGCCATTATCTGTTCGATCAGCCTTGACACCATGAAACCTATACAGGAGTCTTTCATTTTCTCTTGGTATACCTGCTTGAGCAACAAATTTTCCGCTTCTTTATTTCTTACCTTTTTGGATAAGGTCCGAAAGCTTTCTTTAATGTTCATCTTTTACCCATTTAATGGGTCAGCACACAAGCGACTGTTTGATGGCATTCACGTCAAGGTAACAGCTACGGTCGAGAAACTTAAAGAACGACATCTTAAGACAAACACCTAGTTCGTTCTGGGCGTCATGACATACCACACTGCACACAAATATTTGGAGATGGCTGCAGCTGAAGAAAACTTTCCTCGATTCCTATTGTCGCAAACTTTATTCACGATTAGTTTGTAATAGTCATGTTTACTTTACGGTGCGTCAATCATATATTTCCCTTTATCCTCATTTGGCATACCCACTTATTTTTCAACTCACACTGAACATCTTATATGGCGAAAATTCATTTCGATCTAAAAGATTTCAAGTTGCTGACTTATGTGAAGTTGAATGCTACCACCTAATACTAATTCTGAAACCACACGTGCCATTTAAACTGGTATGCTTCAACGTTCGCAAAATAACGCAAATTGGACAACAGATAGAGTTGGCTCCGCCTCAAAAAGCCTGTTGCTCTAAGAAGATTGTTTTATATGCGTTAATCCAGGAACTTTGTAGCATCGTCTCATTGTACTGTCGTTGGCATCTCTTTAAGGGTTATAACTAAATCACTGCTAATCAAACAGATCTTCATTAACAGACGATTATGTGATGTTCGATTTGGATTGCGATGTCTGTGTGAAAAATGATGACTTTTCATGATCTCCAGCTACACCACGACAAATTGCAGCCCAGATGCAATCAAGTAGTAGTTCTATCACTAGTTAATTGAACTTCTCCAGCAAGTGAGTTTGATAGATATTGTAGTACTAGCCAGAGACTTGAATGGACAGGTCGGCTGTCTAGACACAGAGGAGAGTATCCTGGACGAATAATGGGGTTTAGTTGTTTGTAGGTCAGACGACCGTAACAGTTAACTTCAACTTTGAACAGACTAAACCTTATTTCTGACTAGCGCTATCTATCAAAACAATCATCGTGGATATACTACCTGCCTTCTTCCCTCCGCATCTCAAGCACAGACTCAAACTGATTAGCTACCGCTGACGTGAGCGTACAAGGCTGCTGCTCCTTCTGGAGTACTTATCTGGTCTCTAATCATGCCGTTCGTTGCGCTAGCTATATTCTGCGTTTCAGTGACCAACAAATCGATCATCAGTAAATTGGTTATAGCTTCTGTTGCAAATAAGTATCGAACGGAGCTAGGTTCTAGACTAGCTATCGATCCACCAAAACATACAGATAAATACTGGCTCTAATTGCATGTCGCCATGGATATGGCGAGTCAAATCGCTCACAGCTCTGTCAAGTTTCTTACTTATGAGCGCTGATTTGCTGCAAATTCCTTAAAAACTTGAGGCATGTCGGCCTGCTCTGAGTAACCGTGAGCTCGACGACAAATGTAGGTTCTTTCGTAACCACTGAGAGGTCTGGTTGTCGCTGCCTGCTAACGAGTTGGAACGGAACCGTTTTCTGGAAACGCTTATCAAAGAAGGGTATACCTGAGAAGCCTAATAACGCCTTAAAGGCCCTATATACAAACACCTCTTTCAGAAGGATGGTATACAACTACTTCCATCTTTTGTTTCTGTTCAAGCAGTGGGGTTAAGTAGTGATGCTCAAACTCACTATTCCTCTTTAAACTAGCCTTCAATTACAACGTGCTGGTGTTAACAGTTTTGTCCTTTCTTCTTGAAACCTGGCTTTTTCGAGTTGAAGATATTTGTCCGACTATTTTTTCGGGGGATTCCTGACTTTCAGTGACAATAAAATTTAAGTAATGCGGAGATTCAATTTATGTTTGAACACAGTAAAGATAATTCGATTGGTATCACCATCCCGAAACACCAACTTTGTTAAATCGGACATTTGCAATGAATGTAAATTCCACACCGAGAAGGACTGAAAAATGGGTTTCCTAAAGGGGTTCCGTATGGTGGTGGCGATTCTGAGTACTCTGTAATATCGGCTTAGCAACAATGTTGAAAAATATGCATGATACTAACAGTAGTGTAATGCTTCTGTAGTTCTCACACTTACTGATATCACCTTTCATTGGTATTGTGATGACATATCCTTTTTCCAGTTAGTTGGTACTTGTTTCTCGTCTCAGATCTTTCTAGTAAGAACATAGGAATTCTTTACAGTTACCACTGTGTATGACTTTATTGCCTCGGTTGGTATGTTGTCTACTCCTAGAACTCGTTTCTCAGTTCATTCTCACTAAACTCACCAAACCTTTCCCTTTACCCGGATTCGAAACCGATTGCAGCTCCAAGTAGGTTGCGGACAGACTTATGCACATTGATAGGTAAGCTTAATCTTTATTCCAACAGAATGAGCGTCAAGATGTTTCATTTAAGATGTTTACCACTTAAACTACAAAGACATGCACAGCCAGATGCAAATTAAACAAATAAAAAACTATTCACAATGACTAACACATTGTCACCTTAGAGTAGTTGCCTAACCCCTGGTTATGAGCTGAAAATCACTCGAACAATGAATAAAATATGATTAATTTTCAGTGTACTTCATTGATAATGAATTGAGGTTGATTTTTAGTGTCAACTATATACATGGTAAAATGTTCAAATGAATCACTATCTTCTATATTTTGATACTTTTTTGCTGAGTAACAAAAACAGAGGATTACAATATTCTCGAAACACCATGAAATTTCTGTGCTAGCTAAATATGGTTAGAAAGTCAACAGAATTTATAATCGTTGATCTATTAATGTCGGTGTATATTTTTCTAAAGAAGAAAGAATTTCACATGCTTGTTTTGTGTTTTTTCTACATGTACGAATCTGTGAGTTACTAATTCAGTCAAAATAATTAACCTGGTTCTTTACTAGTGAGTAAATTATTAGTAGTCTAGTGATAATTGTTTTAACTTATTAACAAAAGTTGTTTTATGGTTGTTACTCTCAACTGATAACTGTCAGATGCAATTCTCAACAGACATGTCATCAAACAGATGTATATTTAGGTCAGGTTTAGTGATTTTATGCTAACAACTGATCAGTGACGGCAATATTAGTTAGATTTATTGAAGATAGAAATGATTCTCATGATGCTACTATAAATAGTTGAATAGCTAGGAAAAGCAAATGCACTGTCTGTGGTAGTGTTTCATTCTCTCAGCTGGATGTTTTGGTTTTGGAGCTTTCATTGTTCTTCTGAACAACCACACAATCATCCACCTGAGCTAAAAATTTTCTCAACCATTTCAAAATCAAATGAGCGTGGCACAGTCTGTGAAAATGAGGATCATCATTAAAGGGTTTATTAATAAACCACAGAACCTGAATCCTACCTAATTCAAAATAATTTACATGTTAAATGTGTTTAAATGGTTAAACGTTCTTTAATTTTGCTAACTTTACATGTTTATCTCCTAAACTGACGGGTTAGATGTAGATTCTTCATAGTAAAGAGTTTTTATCGATCGCAAAATATACTGAGATACTTATTATTCAAGATAATAATATGACCAGTATAACTGGTAATCTCAAGGGCTGTTAAAAATAAATGGATGCTTTTCACTTTTTGGTTACCTAAAGTGTGGAATGGTACTTTCTTTTAAGGGTCCCAAAGGAGAAAACTGGATAAAACTACTCTTGGCAATCTGAGGGCGTGTCACAGTGCTCAACGGATATGTGTTTGAGACCAGCCACATACTGCCTTTTTTCTAGTGATCTTAGATTGGCCAGTCGCTTTTAACTCCTTACCTCAGTGAACGGGGATCTGTGAAGTGAATTGATGTTCGCCGTTTCTAGGACCGACCTATTTCTATCCATTTCCTAGCTGATTGTCCTAGGTACCATTTTACTCCGTTCACACCAGTTGGCACTACGGCTAGGCCCTTGGATCTGAAGCTGACGTGTTTAGTTTTACGTCTCACAACTAAACCTGCCTGACATGACAGGAACTAATGAACCAAGTACTCCACTTAGTGTAGTCTGGTTGGGTCAACATGATAGGCAGGCCGGACCACAACTAGCTAGCCAGCTACAGTATCTGCCGAGCTATTGATGACGGTTAGTAATAGCAAATAACTTCTAGCTATTTCTAAATGAAATATTCTACATATTTTCTATGTTTTAAATAATGCTATAGTGGGGTGAATATTTGAAGGTTAGAACTTATGGAAGTATGTTACGAAGAATTATTGTTTATTTGTCAATTGTAAAATTATTAATTAGCCTAGATTAATGCACTTTTGTATCCTCCTATTCGTAAGTTCACGTCAGGTGCATAAATTATCGTCCTGTTATTATTTAGTTCCACACCACTTATTGTGTAGTCATGCTTGTGTATTGATTCCCCATTTTTGCTGCCATGCGGTCGGTCAGTTAACCTTTTATCACACTGGTTTAAGTTATGGACACAACTTTAAAATGGAATTTTACCTGCTGTTTTCTTTTTCTATTCTGTCTATCTTACAAAATAGTGTTAGAAGTTGCATCTTCGAATAATAAACGTTAACCGTTGATCTTGCTCGTTATATCTCGATCACAGAGTTTTCGTTCCAAGAAACAATTATATCATTAAGAGAGAGCGAAGACACACTGCAGCACATACGAAACATTAAAAAACGAGGAAAAACATCTGATGACTATCTTCCAAAAGAACGGCTATCCACGCAACTTCATCAAAAAACATCAACCAAAACTATCATCAGGAGTGAAATCAAGCACAGGAACAAATAAACGCATCATCCTACCATACATCAAAGACATATCAGAGCATACGGCACGACTACTGAAACCATTTGGAATAGGTGTGGCACACAAACCAACGGAATCACTTCAGTCAATCCTATGTAGACCAAAGGACAAAATGACAAAGGAAGAAAAACCAAATATCATCTACAAAATAAATTGCTCAAATTGTGAAAAACACTACATAGGACAAAGTGGACGACCTCTTCAGCTCCGTTTACATGAACATCAATTAGCAGTCAAACGCCACGACAACGCTTCGCTTATATCAATACACACCGACAATTATGGACACACATTTGATTGGAACAACGTGGAAATACTAGGTAGGGGGAGGACAAAGAACACTAGAGAATTTTTAGAAGCTTGGCACTCAGGTCAATTAGCAATCAACAAACACATCGACATTGACCCAATTTATCAACCAATCAGGAAAATCATAGGTGACACAAGATCAAGAAACAGATCAAAAGAGGGAGGCAATCAAAACATAGTTGCAAACAACGACAGGCCAAAGGTCAACAACAACCAATCAAGATCGAGGTTAGCAGAACAAGCTACAGGTCAAACGTGGAGAAATTCTAATGCTTCACTTCTATCTGAAGTTCGTGCTGATGATGTTGTTCAGAAGAACAATGAAAGCTCCACAACCAAAACAACCAGCTCAGAGAACAAAACACCTTCACAATCATCCACCTGAGCTACAAGTTTTCTCCACCATCTCAATATCATTAAATAACATGTTATTGGTATTATGCAGACAGTTTAGATGCATCAGTCAGTACTCGAAGTAGATAATAATAAGAATAAGAATTGCTTTTATAATGAAGACCCAAATACATTGCATCACTTACTCACTTATAAATGGCGTGAAGATAAGTAAAATAATTAGTTGGGCTGTTTGAATGGAATAATCAAATCCATCCATAATTAGTTAGACTGGTTATCGAATTACCCGACGGTAGCCGCTACCTTGATGTGGTGGTCAGGCTCGCCCATCGTGATGAGCCAACCGAGTTACATTGGTTGGGACACATGTTCCTGCAGATTCTACTACTACAGGCGGGTCGATCGGATGACGATAAGACTAAAAGCAGCTTCTCAAGGTCTGAGGGCGAAGTCATACTACTGACCGTAGAATAGTGTGACTGCAGTAAGGCGTTTCCCTCGAACAACCAGCATCTGCAGTGATGCTGCCTTCTCACAAAAAAGGTAAGGGATGAGAAAAGTTTGACCGGCCTCAAGCAGTTGTCCCTTGGGCTCTGCGGTCACTCTCTCAGGTTTCAATGACCAACACTAACCTACCTTCCCTTTCAATTCCCTCAAGAGACACCCTTCGATGTGTGGGCATCCAGGAAATGACATCCGCTCTCATACCCTTAACAGCACTCAAGACCAAATTCGTCACTGTCGAATCCTTCCCACACCCCGTAACATCTCTCTTATCTCCAAGACTAATCCTTTTCACATTCCTTGATCACTCCGTTCCGATAATACAAACGATGCGAGTTAACGGAACGTTATTCCTGGAGTCTTGAAACCCCGCTCGAAACAACATGTTGGACATTGTGTCAAATATGACAACAGGCTTCCGTAGCTAGAACTTTTCAATCTCGCACTATTGATGTATGTTACGTCTCGGAAACACGCATACAGGATCCTAGTAAACTCAATAATATGATTTCACCTTGTAAAAATAAAGAACCAGGTTGATTCACATTACGTGTATTTGGAAGCCCTGCTGCTGCTTCCCCATGTCTCTCACTCTGATGTTGTAATAAACGGGGAAAACTTGAATGCTCAAGTAGGTATACCAAGTGAAACTGAAAGACTCCTGTATAGGTTTCATGGTGTCAAGGCTGATCGAACAGATAATGGCGACCGTCAGTTGCAACTATGATCAGATAATCACCTATTTCTAGCAAATACTAACTATAAGCATAAGGAAAAACAACTTTTACTATGGCGATCCCCCGAATCCGACAAGACGATGGACCGTACTAGATCACATAGGCATCAGCCATCGGTGGAGAGGCTCCATTGGAGATTGTCGCTCATTCTGGAGCCTATGTTTAGATTCAGATCATACTCTAGTGCGAGCACGTATTTGTTTGCCGCTTACTAGATATAAGAAAGACACAGTAAGTAAATCTCTTAGGATTCTATTTAATGATGGCAAAGCTAGGAATATATTCCAGGAACAACTAGAAAAGCAGTTAGGCAACCATGTAAGTAATGCCCGCCATGAGACGCCTTGGAATCATATTCAAAAAGGTGTGAAAACAGCATTGATAAGTGCTAGTAGGTCAAACCATAATCTTAGGGAGAAACACTGGATCGCAGTATCACCTACAGAACTGACAGATGCTCGGAAAAAACATACCATCCGACTACGAACAGGATAAGGAGTGGAGTCAGTCTAGTTCAGGATGATAAAAAGCCCACGCAAAGAGTGCTGGGTAGCGAAAGTAAGAGAGATGGGTAAGGCAGCGACAATAGGTAACAGTAGATAATTGTTCACGTATCAAGGAAACCGGCATCAGAAATCCGACGTAAAAAGTCCATGAAGTCACTAACAAGTGGATTGAGTCATGTTGGTAGATGTAGGCTACCTGGTTGGGTTTCACGAGTCGAAAGTCACGGATGGCTAGAGACTTTGTTCATAATTGTTTGCAATGGCGTAGGTACATCCAGTCTTTTCGTTCTTTCAAATTCTAACCTTTTGAATTCCTCATCATCTCTGTCTTTCTCTTTTTAAAGTTATCTCTCTGAATTATACTTCTCAAATCGTATCTTCGAACCATAATCTTTTCCATTAACAATAATCCTTCTTCTATCTCTACCACTGTGATTTGAAGTGACAGTTGCGTCTCTGTGCTGATGCGATTTGGCAACCTGAAGTTATGTATGCATGTAGGAAGTTGTATGTTGTAACTGACTGATTGAACCACTCCGAACATCTGTAGGTCTTTTGGAAAAAAACGGTTAAATTTTAAAATTTCTGTACCTGTAGGCATCAGATGACTCCATTTTTATTGTCACGTATTTTTTCTATTCAACTTCATTTATTTGAACCCCAAACTTACCGAAAGATACCAGTTTACTGTATCGCTAATATTTCATACAGTGAAAGCCTGATCTGGTGTTTCAAATCATAAAGTTTATAGTTATTTCACCAAAACAAACGTTATTTGATTATCCATGGTTCTTCACAACAATCCATGCACTATCGACCTTAATAAAGTGGTCATCACTTGTGTATTACAGGAATGGAAATTGGGAACTAGTTTATATATTTATTTATAACTTCATAAGAACAAATAATTCTTAAAAGCTGCTTTCCAACTTACATTTTAATTAGGCTTTATTACTACCTTATTTCACAGTGTACTCGCATTAACCTATTAATGCATTTTTACACAATAAGAGTAAAATCAAGTTTCATGTACTTTTTCAAGTAGTGTTGATGTGTGTATTATCCAACTTCACCATAATCAAATCATTTGATTTATTATTCTTTTGACGCATATTTGTACTACTAGTATATTAGAATTAGTTATTGTCCTGTACTACTTTCGTTGTTTTCGTTTCGCTTAATGAAATTTCAACACACCTAGTCAAACAATTCACATGATTGAAACAGAATCAGTGTCATTTCTTTGAAATTCATAATCATGATTTGTATAAGATTTTTTAAATTGTGTATCAGTTGGTCTAAATATGAAATAATAACGAAAAAATGTATTGGGCTACTAAACTCACAATATATTAGTATTAATTACTCAGACATATACGAGACCCATTTCATTGGAAATGAGTCATCTTTTTGTGACGTAAACAATATTGACAAATAAATTTAATTAAAAGAAGATATCTTTTACACAAATCATTTGCAATACGAATATAATGACAGCCATCATTTCTTGATGTCTTTCCAATTTACATGTTAGTTTAATGCATCTGATGAATTGTCTTATCTCACCTGAAAAGTTTATAGTGTAAGCATACTGTGTTAACCGCGTCTGAAGTTCTTCTGCGGCTACTGCCGGTCCCGACTCAGATAAAGGAGGATTAGGCATGAAGTTAGCTACCTCATCCTGTAGAAAACCAACTTGCTGAAAACGTATTGTGTGAAGCGTATCTATCATGAATCCAAAATAAATGTAATTATAATACAAGATGAGTTTATAGTATCGTTTTTCTCTGTATTATCGTGTTTTTTTATCGCTTCCATATTGGAATTTTATCTTTTCTATCTTTCCGCTTATAAAGAATCTTTTGTCCTCGATTTGGTTTATAATCAAAAGCTGTTCATTTTGTCAATATCTCTGAATGAATATTTAGGTGGAAAAAGAACGATTTCATAGAAAGATCTCTGCTGCTGTCATTGCTAAACAACAAGTATCCAAAAATCTTGAGATTTTACGCGAATACATAAAAGTTTTAAAAGATCACATTTCAGTGCTCGAACAGTCTCGTTCTAACATGATGCTGATTCCACGTTATTCAGATCATTTTTCACCAAAACAATGTGACAATATTCCTACAGAGATAACTTATTCTAAAGTATATTTAAAAAATATTGATTCAATCAGATCAACACCAGGTCTATCAGCTACTTTTCCTACCTTAAGCAGACTTCTTTCTCTCACTAGTGAATATCAAGATGCTCATAAATGTGTAACACAAAAAGTACTTCAATGTCCGACTAACCAATTATGTCAAACGGACCAGGATGTTCACAACTACAATCGGTAAGCTTTAGCCCTTTTTTACCACATTTCTGAGTACACTCGGTTGACTACAACATGTAGCTTCGTACGTACCTACATCAGTTCAGGTTACCATACCACATTAGCACAGAGAGATCGAATTGTCAATGAAAGTCCCATAGTAGTCGAGATAGATAAGTATCAGCGGTAATAAACAAGATTACATTTCGCAGATGTCATTCAATAAGTATAAATTAGTGACATAAACTTATACAGAAAGAGATAAAGGTGATAACGAATTCAGATTAGAATTCGGGAGAACATAATAAGTGGGTGCATCTGCGTCATCGCAAACGATTTTCCACTATGTCGTTCAGGGTCTTTAACCATCAGCTAATAATGTCATGTCAACCCGTATCAGGTAGTCTTGTGACATGTTTTGGTCTGGCAGCCCTTAGCCTTCTTACTGCCTACTTACTTCCACACCACAAAACATAGCTCGTCATGGCAGTCGGTGGTTAGGCATGCGTAACACATCTCTCAACTACCTCAACTGATGTACATTCACGAGTTCATCAATTGATTTGACATCCTCACCCTGTACCCTTTACGTAACACTGGCATTGCTTACTCAGTGGTCACAGGAAATACGAGCGATGCTCCACAGACACCTGTGATCGAATACTGGTAATCTACTAATCTCATCTATTCTTCGGGGCAATGTTTCATACCCATAAAGTAGGACGAAGCGGACTGCTGCTCAGTAAACTGATCCTTTGGTTAGCAAACAGATATCTCGCCTACACCATAAGTGACGCAAGTTGGTAAAAGTCAGTCGAGCTTTCTATATCCTTGCCTACATTTCGTCACACACCAAGCTACCAGCACTAATGAAAGTCCAACGATAAATGACGCGGTCAACACACTAAACTACTTCACTTTCTATCACTAGTTCAGATGCCGATGCAAGCGAATCCTGAAGCAACATTTTGTGACTCCTTCGTTTTGTCAGATTCGGGGAAGTTGTTTTTCTTATGCTTATAGTTAGTATTTGCTAGAAATAGGTGATTATCTGATCATAGCTGCAACAGAAGGTCGCCATTATTTGTTCGATCATCCTTGACACCATGAAATCCATACAGGAATCTTTCAGTTTCACTTGGTATACCTACTTGAGCATTAAAGTTATCCTCCTTTATTACAACACCAGTGTTCAAGTTTTTGAAGAACGTTGGAAAGCTTTCTGTAAAACTCATCTTTCACCTCTTCTGAGCTGCAGTCAGTAGGATCGTAGGCAGACACAACAAACAGGCAACGGCGGGTCCCTATCTTTTTGAGTCTTTACTCTCCCGTTTAGTCGGACTGCGCACAAGCAACTATCTGCCGGGATCCTGTCTAAGAGAACTATTTCTGACCTAGGATCTACACCAGCGAGGCCACAGGGTTTACAGGTACACGCAGCGCAAATCGGGACGGTTCTTTATTTGGAAAAAGTGAAGATAAAGTAATGATTCTGCTTGCATCTTGTATGCGCGTTTCGGAGACGCAGCATACATTAATAGTTTGAGATTCTAATGTCCTAGTTACGGAAGCCTGTTGTCCTGTTCGGCATAATGTTCGCACATTCAAAGGTCCAACATGTTGTACAGAACGTGGTTTCAGGAGATCAGGAATAACGTTTCGTGAACTCGAATAGTTTGCATTACTGGTGCAGGGTGATAAGGGGATGTGAGAAAGGTGAAACGTGGAGATAAGAAGGATGTTATGGGGTTTAGAAAGGATTTGTTCGTGACCGATTTGTTTTCATATGCTGTTACGGGTATGAGGGCGAATGTAACTTTCCGTTGCTTGAGGAATCTGAAAAGGAAATCGGGTTAGCGTTGGTCTGAGTGACCTGGGAGCGTGACCGCAGAGCCCAAGAAATAACTGCTTGAGGCCGGTCACGCACGGTCTTTTCATGTGTAGTTTGTAAAGCGTTAGCTTCGCACTTCAAGTGGCCTTGTATGCATAGGTGTTAGGGTCACTGCTAGTTGCTTTTTATGCATAACTCCAAACGTTCGTTTAGGGTGTATTTTGTCGAGCTCTGATATAAAATGGCTCAGGTAGAAGTAATTAATATGCTAGTTTACTATGCAGCAATTCAGTGCTCCTTGCTTTCATTTTAAATCTTCAGAAAAATTGATCTCAAAAATTAATTGGATACAATTTTTTATGTTTATTACTAACAGTTGCAGTACGAATCAACTATCGAATACAAACAATCTAGATAGTTCATATGATGGTGGTTGTATTGCGGTGAATTCGACGCTTTCAAATTCAGGCAACGTAAATATTCGTCCATGTTTTTCTACTAAATTATATTGTATTTTATTTCACTTGGGAATTTATATATATATATAATCTAAACTATACTAGTTGAAATATAATAATTTAATTTTATTTAAAACTGTTTAAATAAATAACGGCTTCAATAATTTAAAGTAGGGTAAATCATTATGTACTGTGACCACAGATTTATGTTACTTTTTGTATGAGTTCGGGATATTCCTAGTTTTTTCAAATTTAATGGTGTTTTAACCGCTTGTCTTCAGCTGCTTCCATTATTATATTCGCATTATATTTTGTCATAAACTACTTTTTTTTTTATTTGCATGGTAATTTTTACCAAAATATTGTCTGGAGGATTTATCGAGTTTCAAATTATTCTGTATAGTTTCGTATAATTGGATCTTTTGAAGTTGATTAAAGGGATAAATCGCATTTTAAAATTAAGTTTATTTTTCTGAAATACACATACTCTATGAGATAGATTCTGCTAGCGTTTGTAAACCCTATATTACTAGAAAAGACTGAAATGAACTTCTTTGAACTTCACGCATGATAACCGAAAAACTGCTTAGTGTTCTGCAAAAAATCGGCTTAAATGAATCCACTAGAATATGTTAACTTTTTCCGCACAAATGTTTCTCTTTTTTGTTAGCATTGTTACTCACTAGTCCAGTGTTTAAAGGTGTAAAAAAACTTGAGTTTCACTAGAGCTGTCGATACTATAATACATATATAAATTGCGTTAATGAGTTTTGAAAGAACTAATAGTGTATTCTACAGTTACATCATTGGTAAAAATAAATTACAACAATAGCAACTGTAGGTAAAGAAAATTTCTGTCCATGTGCTGAGGAATAATGCCCAAATACTTTGTGAAGAATTGAAAATAATTTAGTTTTAAAGAATTGGCAAACGAATTTTAAATAGTCGTTGTACTGTCAACCATACATAAATACTAGTTTATTTACCATCATAATTATAAATGAAAACAAGGTGTAGCACTAATGATTGTAAAAGGCTTAACTAATGAAGTTTAAGAATATCATTTTATTTTGAACATGAAGCTCGAAAGTATTTTTACTGTCTATTGGCAATTTTTGATGGAGTAAACCAGTAAGCACTTTATTGTACCTACATCATCTCAATGATGCGTTTTCATATGTTGTAGATCCAGAAAGCAACAGTTAATCAGCAAGAAATTACAGAACCTGATGGTATATGTTCCTCATCTTCTAGTATAAGTTCGAGTGTTTCCCCGATTCAAGTGATTGACGAAATGGAATTTCAAGACAACTTGGCTCTTCTGGATCAGCGGATTAACAATGTTCGGGAGTTTCTCAAATTGAACCCTGTGATTTTCTAAAATATGTATACAACTAATTGTACGAATAAAAATGGTAAGACTATATATATCCGACTTCATATCCGTGTTATTTGACTAAAATGACTAATTTAATCTCGTGTGTTGCTTCGGGTGTGAGGGAGTATGTTACTTCCAGGTTGCCCACACCGTGGAAGGTAGTTTCATGAGGAACCTAAAAAGAAAGGTAGATAAGTATTGGTCTTAGAGACCTGGGAGCGTGACCGCAGAGCCCAAGGAACAACTGCTCGAGGCCGATAACGCACGGTCTTTTTATGAGAGATTTTTAGATTATTAACTCCGCCATTTTAAAGCCCTTATTGGGCAGCCCTTCCGCCGAAGACGGAAATCCGTGAGGTTAGGGTGAGGCGTAACATTTTTAGGGTCGACCTTTTCTAACCCGTTCCTTCCTTGTGAGAAGGCAGCATCGCCACAGATGCTGGTTCTCCGAGGGAAACACCTTACTGCTATTCTGTTCCTCTAAAGCCAGCTGTAAGACTTCGTGCTCAGACCGTGAGTTGCTGTCTTTATCTGACGGTCCTTCAATCGACCTGACTGGCATGATGGAACTTACAGGAACATATGTCCCAACCAACACATCTCAGTTGGGTCATCATGAGAAGCAAGCCCGACCACCACGTCAAGGTGACAGCTATGGTCGGGGACTAAAATGGGATCAAATGGATATGCAGTAGTGTATTTCTGTGTTGACACCGTACACTTCATCCTACCAAGTAACTTGGAAGACTGAGCTGACAAAAAATCTCATTTCGTTGTAACAATATATGATATTTCTTTGTCTAAGCTCATACTATTCCAGATCAGAAATGTATGAAAACAATTTTTCTTATAAATTTCATGTAGTATTATGAACATAAGTATCCAAACCAAGGTCGAATTAGTGTAATGAACGAAAATGTTTATGCCCGATGGAACATGCAATTAATTTGAAGAAGATACAGTATACTGACCTTACCTTTAAACTGACATTTGCCAAACAGGTGGATTATCAGCTGCCTTTTCCCACATGTCTTCTAGTTTCCAAAACACTAGTCTCACTGTACATTCGTTCTTACACTCTTCGCTTTAGCAAAAACTCCGAGGTTATACTCCACAGAGTACTACTTATAGAATACGTCGTGAGTAGTACACACCCAGTGAGTATTACGCATCATACTATCATATCAGTCAGTTACAACGTAGAACTTCGTACGTACGTACATCAGTTCAGGTTGCCATAGCATATTAGCGTTGAGACGCAACTGTCAATTCAGATACCATAGTAGTAGCAGTATAAGCAGTAATCGGGGAGATTCGGTTTCGAACATACTATTCAAGAAGTAGGATCTAGTGAAATAGACTTGAAAAGAAAGTGATGAAGAATTCAAAAGGTTAAGATTCGAGTAAACACAAAGAATAGATGCACCTGTGCAGTCGAAAACGGTTTTGAGCCATATAAATTCAAGATCTCTAACCATCGAATACTATCATCTCGTGAGCCCCAACCAGGTCGTTGACACTTAACAACGTGACGCGATCCATTTGTCAGTAACTTCATGGATTTGTGCCACGTTTTGGTTCGGCCGCCCCTAGCTTTCTTCCAACTTATTCCTACATCGTAAAACATAGCTCGACGAGGCTGTCGGTGGTTAGACATACGTAACACATGTCTCAACAAACTCAACTGATGAAATTTAAATACTTCATTTATTGATCTGTCATCCTAACCGAGTACTTATTTCCTAAAAACAGCATTGCTTACTAGATCGTCCCAGGATGCATGAGCAATATTTCGGAGACACCTATGAACGAAAACAAGCAACCTACGAATATCCTCTACTCTGACTGGCCATGTTTTGCAGCCATAACCCCGGACGGAGCGAACCGCAGCGCAGTACACTCGTCATTTGTTTTGCAGACGGATATCTTGCCTACACCATAAGTGACACAAGTTGACGAAAGCCAATCGAGCCTTCTGAATCCTTGCTGAGATTTCGTCACACAACAGGCCATCAGCATTGATGAAACTCCCGAAAAAAATGAAGCGATTAACTGGCTAACTCTCTATCACTAGCTCAGTTGCCAAATACTGTCATTCGGTGATAATTTATTAAGATGTCTGTCAAAAGAAATCTTGATATCCAGTACAACGTTTAACCCAGGTGGTAGTAATGGGTGGTAGGCTGCACGAAAACTCAAATTAGTAATTCGACTGCTTTGTGCAGTCGACTTCACATAAGCACGTTACATATTTAGAAAATCATGTTATCACGAAAATTACTTCCCCAGTGTTTTTATGATTCCGGTTTTTAATCTAGGATTCTGGGTTGCGGTAACTTAGTGAGCTGTTTATGTACCCACTTCGATATATTTACCACTAACCACGAAGTAGGCATTTGGATAGTTACATGAGGACGTTCAATAACTGTCATTAAAAGCTGACTAACTTTTTCTTATAAATATTCATGTATACTTAAAGTAAAGCCTGACGACGATCTAACTGAAAACTATATAGTTTGCTTTTATGTGTTGGTCTAATTTTCACAATGGAAATCTTTACTATTATTGAATACCATCATCTTACGAAAATGTCTCAAAATTATTTTACAATTTTTATTCCATGAATATACTCTTTCTCCTGGAATTATATTGTATGTCTTAACTTTTTATACAACTAAATCTTACCTTTAATTAAAGGTAATCAATTTTCGCATGGAAAGAGATTTACACAGAATCAAGATTTCGTGATACGATTCAAACAACTTCGTGGTT
This sequence comes from Schistosoma turkestanicum, assembly GCA_944470395.2. NCBI lineage: Eukaryota > Metazoa > Platyhelminthes > Trematoda > Strigeidida > Schistosomatidae > Schistosoma > Schistosoma turkestanicum. The sequence goes on from OX103979.1 coordinate 45,878,591, forward strand.
TTAAGATTCATTGCATGAAACCTAGAAAATATTCTGCCTATTCCTTTCTATACCCATTAGATGCTGTTTCGAAAGAACAGTTATCGCTAAGGCTTTAGCAGTGTTTTACTGGCGCATGTGTCTGAGCTCGTTAGTAATCACTGGCACTCATCACCGAATCGCAGTCTTTTCAAGTTTATTTTGAATTGTCTGATTATTCTTGTGGCTTGATGATCTCTAGTAGCTGGGGTCTGATGGGACTTGGCTTCGTTGCCGACTTACGCCATCTGTATTGTATATGAGATATCTGTTTGCCAACCAAAGCATGAGTCTGACGAACAGCCCTCCACTTTCTCCCACTTCATGGATATGAACTGTGACCATTAAGAATAGCGGATGTTCGTAGCTTACTAGTACTCCATCATAGGGTCTTCGAAATATCGATCTTGTATTTTGGGGCCACCGAGTAACCATTTCTGAGGTTTGATAGTGCCAAAGGAGATACCTGGCAATTCCACAAGCTAGTGCTACAAGCTTATTAAGTCACCAAAAATTGAACTGAGCCGTGCAAAGCCTTATCAGAGTCCACGTTGGTTATCACAATCGATGGTTGGAGACTGGGTGATACGTCCCAGACTCGTTTGCGATGGCGCACGTGAATCTACTCTGTTTTTCTTTAGAGACTATCATACAAGATATTCTTTCCGTCCTACCTTATATATCACCAGTAATAGTGCTAATATTCTAATTTGGTTCGATAATTTTGCCTCGCTGTTATTAAGGTATGATAACTCAAACCGGTGCATATATGCTAAGTTTCTCGTTGCATATGACTTTGCCGCCTGCGTTCCTTCACAACCAGACGTGCCCCACGTGAATGGGTATAATGAAATCGAACAAATTGTTATGAGGAAGGTTTATTGACACTAACAAGCCACTAGTTGGCAATAACGAAACATTTGCGTTAGATGATATCAATAATCATTAACATATAGCATATATCTTGGTTTCAAGGATTTTCATCTCTACAGCACCAAGCACCGACATATTATAAATCCAGAACTGACTGGTAAAACAATCCATAACTCTTATGAATTACTCAATTACTATCACCTTCTAATAGTGCAAGCCTTACACTCCCGACCAATTTTATTGGGACTTCATTGTACCTTCCTCCATAGCAGAGGCAATAGAAGCACGAATAAGTTTGTGGTGGCCTGTGCCTCACTAGTTTCGTGGCGGTCAGTATTTGATATGTTTTAAGACTTCGTATGCTACTCGTCCAGACAACCGTTAACAGATAATGCTTCACGATTTACAAATCAAAAGAGGAATACGACGTGTCGAATACGTCTGTTTGGCGCACCACAAATAAACCACCAAACCGCACGCACAAGAAGCAACCAAGCAGACGTTCTTAGAGAATTCTTGCTTGATTATAAGGGCTGGTCTTTAGTTTGACGAGCAGCAGTTAAGGTTATCAGCTTAACACCGAGTATTTTAGATCCAAATGCCTAGTACGAAATTTTTGTGTAATGCCCCAGAAATTCCGGAGTAAAAGTAACCTTTATAGCGAATCGCAGTGGTTATTTGACAGGAGATCGACACCAGACAAGCATTCGACGATATAGTCATACACCATTGTAAACAAGTTTTTATGGCTGTGAAACATGGCCAGTGAGCGTAGAACATATTCGTAGGTTACTGGTTTTCGATCAAAGGTGTGCTTGAAGCATTGCTCGTATATCCTGGGACACCTGAGTGAGAAACGCTGTTATTAGGAAACGGGTGCTAGGTGAGAATGGCAGGTCAATAGATGAAGTAATCAAACCTTGTCAGTTGAGGTGGCTGGGACATGTACTGCGTACGCCTAACCACCGAGTGCCTCGTCGAGCTGTTTTGCGATATAGGAACAGGTTGGAAGAAAGTTAGGGGCAGCCAGACCAAAACATGGCAGAAATCCATGAGGTCATCGACAAGTGGACTGAGTCATGTCGGTAGTTCTCGACTACCTAGTCGAGGTCCGCGAGACGAAAGTCACCAATGGTTAGAGACCCTGAATGACATGGTTCAAAATCGTTTGCAATGGCGCCGGTGCGTTTATCCTTTGTGTTCTCTCAAATCCAAATCTTCTGGATTCTTCAACACCTCTAGTTTTGTCTTTTTAAACTTATCTCACTAAATCATACGTCTTCAATAATAACTTCTAATCCTAACCTCTCCGGTTAATTCTAATACCTTTACTACTTCTACTACTATTGGATTTGAATTGACAATTATATCTCTGTGCTAATGCGGTATGGCCACCTGAGCTGATGTACTTACGTGCGAAGTTCCTGCGTTAAAAGCAACTGATCGAAACACCCTTATCTCTACTTTATGATGAATGTACCATTCTGTTTGGAGGAATACATCACGAATTACACGCTCCAACAGCAAGATCATCAGCTTACTAGCCGGGTGCAGATTTCGAGTAGCAAACAATTCGACGTTTCCTCCTACTAACTATAAAGACCAAAGTTTGACAGCCACCACTAATTCTTTCCCCGAAAGCTTGAGCCTAATCTCCCTATTTATCCCATTGTTAAGAGTGGACATGGACCCACTCGGCGGGAAAACCTGAACGACATAGGTCTATTGTCTGCTCTCGACCTCTGAACTCTCCTTCTAATCTTCCATGAGTTTGTGTCTCCTGGTGGAAAGGGAGATATCAGACCGAACTACTTTCCTAGTATCCAATTAATTGAAGTTACTTCACTACTCAGTCCGCGATATTAGAGAGTAAAGAAACCGGTGCGCAGTATGAGCGTAAATGTTTGGCTTACAGTGCAACAGAACGGTAGAGAGTCGCGGTCGTACGGTTAGGACTCTCCGTTACTTCAAAACCATCACACGTTCAGCTACAGTACTGACACTTCCACATTGTTGTTACTAAAATCTGTTTATTGCAAAAGTACGCACTCTCATGCAATTATAGGCTTTGAGTAAAATCGAAACAAACTTTCCAAGCGTCCAGATCGGTCCGATATGCAGGCACATCGATATCCAGTCACTTTTAACGTCGTTAGCATTAGGACAGATCTAGCAAACTGCAGAATAAACAGGTGAAACAGGACGTAGTCACGCATCTGTATAGTGAGCACTGTTTCGATAAAGAACACTTACTATCGTCGGTCTGACAGGAAGTTGACACACTAAGAGGTTCAAAGAGAACTACATAATCCAGCTTCAATGAGTGCAACATCCACGAGTTCGAAGTCTCTGGAGTGACCTCTACCAATTAGATAACATAAAAACTTTAATGTTACACGCAGATTCCGATTTTTCATAATCTATGCCTCTTAAGCCCGAACAAATTGAGGTGATATTAATAAGCAATGTTGGTTGAGCTATTTACAATATGAATTTTATAAAATAGCATTTAAATTGTGATATTTGAATTAAAAAATGAATTAGGCTGGCTCGTCCCAAGTTTTATGCTTTCCAGAGCTAAGGTTTTTTATTTTGACATGAACTGCCTGATACTTCTCATTCTTCGGCGGGATAAGCATTTTGCGATATTCCACGATGTCTCCCTCAATAGGTACGTACTCGCCGTCGATACTTTAGAGCTTGTAACAACGTATGGTCAACTTACTCAAATACATGAACAAAAAGGTAATCATCGCTGTTATCAGGCTTGATAAAACCATGGCCTTTGTCACGGCAAAAGCTAGTTATTTTTCCAACACCATGCTCTCCTGCTGAGGCATTTTCTGACTGTGACTTGGTTCTGTTTCTTTTATGATATATTGGGCTTGGAATAAGCATATGCGGAGGATCCATACTTCAGCCTTTGGTTGGTTTGCGTCTAGACAGGAGTTACCTTGTGTGTTAGGGGGAATGTGAAGGGCTGCGTATCAGATTATCTGGAAGAAGAAAGAACAAGAGAAAAAGATGAGCCGACGACTCAGTAAGCACATAGAATGCACTTACATGCAATATACGAGTAAATAGACAGCAACCAAATATAAAGCTAGCGTGAGATTAAGACAAACTGATACACGAAACTAGGAGTAGATAGAGTTAGGTTTCGAATGCGATACAAAACTCGACAGTCAAATATTCGCACATCTCGATACAATGCTCAATTACATACGCACGTAAAGACACGGATTCAAATGCCAAGTTCCATTTGACAGAAATACTAAACTGTTTGTTACCTGAGAACTGAATCTTCGAAGCAATTTAATGTGTGTGGTTACGTACAAGTATGGTTTATGACCTTCAATCGAAAATAAATCTTGGTTGTTGTTGTCGTTTCTTAACCAAAGTGTACTCCCATGAGTAAATCTTACTACGATGCTGAAGCACCACGCATTTCATCTTATGTGAACATGTGAACAAAATTAAATACCTCATTCACCTCTTTAGTTAAGAACTTTAAAATAATATCGTGAAGTTTGAGTAGACATACCTCCTTTACGAGGAATTAAACGATGCGTGGAACGTTACAACTGACAGAAGACTTGGGACATTTTGGAGTGATTAGAATGAAGTAAAGATTGTGTCCAGTTTTAAAACTTCTCTTATTTTTCCGTGTTTATTTAAATGCATAAGATCGATATAATTTACCGCTTTTATGGCTTACAGAAATATCTATCTCTAAGCTTGACGAGTCTCGCTTAGCATCAGATTTCATTAAATTTATGCCGATCCAGTACCCTCAATACAGGCGAGGAAATGAATTCTGCTTGAGTTTTTGTGACCCGAAACTGTCGCCAGTCTTCAACGGTAATCAAACTAAAGCCTATTATGTTAGTACTATCTTAATATCCCTCTATAGTCGAGACAACGTCATTTTTGCTAAATCTCCTGAAAGATAGATCTTGCTTCTGTATATATGCTTTTCGCCCATACATTCATTTAAAACATCTTCAATTTTTTCGACTCAATATCCTTTGAGACATGGCGACACCCACCAACTGTACATCCTACGTGAAAATTGTTTGTTTCATATTACGTGCAACAAGACCAGGTCACTTGGAGAAACGGAGATGAATATTTGACTTATGTTGAATACATCAAACCAGGAGATATACTTTAACTTTAATATAATCCTTTTTGTTCTATTTGGATTTTTGAAGTGCCTTGTTAACAGGTTTTTCACTTCAGCCTTTACCAGTTATGTATTTTTCGGACTAGTCCGTGAATTTAAATACACTGTTTTATCTTTATCAATTTCCCAAGTTAGATTTGCTTATCTTTTAACCTTTCGGTACATTAACTTTCGCCTGTCAAAGTCATGGTTTCCATACATTATCATGGTTTTGGTAGCAACATTATAATCTTTGATGTTTTATAGCTAGCAGCTCGAAATTTATCGTTTTGCACACGTAAGTCTGCTTTTGATGGTGTCCAAATTGATTGATACAATAGACTATATATCCTTTTCCCCATAGATGATTATATGCAGTGTGACAGTGTGATTAGCTACAAAAAATCGACCGATTTGTTGCCTGCAGAGTATAAACGCTGTTGTAAACTGGCCTCAAAGTCGTTTGTTATAAAAAGCTTCCTCATCGAAACCATTCTCCTAGATGAAACCTTGAACCTTCTCATTCAGATCAAGAAGGTGCTAGATGACAAAGTCTACTCAGTCCGTCTGGCATCAGATGATAATCAAGCCATAAGTTTAGTCGCAACTCCAGTTAATTTATCTCTAATTCATTACCCCGCGACTGATGAACCAACTATAAACATACTTGAGGTGGAAACAACTCCTATCCAGACCATTATTACACATAATCGTAATAAGTCTCACCCTTTCAAGGCAAAGAAACTACCACTCATCTAAAGCTCTTTTACTATTATCACTGTTAGTCAATCGAATGCAGCTGTAATGTGAGCGAAACTGTTACATGAAAAATTAGATAACATCAACGAATGAATTGGCCTGAAATTCAAAACTAAAAGGAAAACATCCAGCATTCCGTAGGAAAGAAACAATAACCCAACTTAAAGCTGTGAACATGTCTTCAAGAGAAGTCAGATAGGTCCTCCGTTTAATCATCCAAAAATCTGGAGTAGTAAAAACAAAACAGTCTTGCTAAACGACACCTGGAATCTGCAATCAGTAAAGTGCCACTGGAAATGTTTTTAGGATTACATATTAATAAATTTACAAGACTCAGGAAATGTGTTGGGGGCGAGGGAGGAAAGAAAAAGTCTTGAAGCTGATACCTTGAAGTAACAAAAAAAGATATTATATTGTATAACGCACACAAATCTCGTAATGCGATTCTTGAATACTATCTGATTAGTCACTAGAAAATCAAATTAAGTCAAAGAATGCTCTTAATGAATTAAAACTCCAAAATAAATTGAGAGTCTAGAATAAGTGATTACCGAAACACCTTAATTGTGTGCGCATAAACACCAACAGTTTCGGAAATAAATCCTCCAAGCCTTATTTAAAGATGGATAGAATAAGTCCCTGTATTACCCTTATCAAAAAAACGTGTCTAACAAGAAATTCAATTCTTGCCATCTGCGGGTCGAAAGGGAAACTCCAAAAACGCAGCAACACAGGGACACACCTTTGGGAATCGTTCTCATCAACATGTCTCGAATTATTTAGGTACAAATACCGTAAAATACGAAATGTATGCTAAAAGGCCGTAGCAAGATGTCGCACCACTTACGAAAGAGAGTTGGAACGCGAAGGATGGGCATGCCCAAACCGACCATCTTCGTGCTTCAGACGAAGAACAAACTACAACTATAGGATTCCTTCATTTTAATAATAATAATAATAATAATTTATTGTTGCTGCACAATGATTCAGATATATTAGCTGAGTCAGATCAGGCGCGAGATTATAGTAATTGATGGTTAGAGACTTTGAATTACAATGCTGAAGATCATTTGCAATAGCTCAGGTGCATTTACTCTTTGCCTTCTCTCAAATTATGATCTTCTGAATTCCTCGTCACTGTCACAGTTTCTCTCTTTTGTTTATAAAGGCAATAAATACCACAGAAACCAGATGTCTTATATAAGATCCATTTTTGAAAGCCTCGTTTTTGAAAATTCCCTCATGTTTACATTTGTAACATGTCCTTACTGATTCCTTCAGTTGTACATTTCGTCAGTATGTAAGATTCCACTTTGAGATGATAATTTTTGTGTTTTATCGTAGTTTCTACTTCTTCTGCCTTTACCGAGTTTCTACGTTTCTTTCTGAACTGCATTTTTTTTGTTTAAGCTGATGCTTATTCATGGCGACAGACATATTGATTTGTTCCTCTTTTGATTGTGTCGCTTGCTTTGACTGGAGTTGCGCATCTTGATTGTGAACTGAAGCAGTCTTCCAGAATAGGAAGTACTCTGTGTTATAATGCAACCAAATATTATCTGTCGAACGAATCTGATCTATCTGGTAGGGATAGAATATCATTTATCTGCTGTGGATTTGATTAACGGAACAATTGTACACATATTCTAAAACAAGCTGACATTTTATTATTGGGCTCAGTTTTGTGAAAATGGATGGTGGAAACGCTGAATAGTTTTTGGACTATTCTCTTTTGTTTGCTGCTGATTAAGAATAAATTATATTATTATTATTATCATTAAACGTAGTCTTTATTTCGCAAAGCGATAAGGACTGTTGAGGAGTCTAGTTAGACTAATTTTCCAGAAGGTAATTCTTTTGCACATAACCTTTCATGCTTACTATCAGTATTCTTACCAAATCGTCTTCATTCACATAATACTTGTCAACACTTCAGTAGACTGTGAGCCGATGAAGCTATAATCGTTAATCATCAGCAATTTATCACCTTTCTATGTTCGCATAGTCATTTCTGGATTGCTATCAGTAAGGAAGGTATTTTTCATTAATCCACTACATAAAATCCTGATTAGTAAGTTCATTTGACCCAGTCATTTGAAGAACATACTTGCAAATCTGCACTTCATCCTTAGCCCATTACAATCCCTCACTGGCATCGTCATGTTAAGTGTAGGAGTGTTGGGGACGTCAGATCACCAGAACTCACTTGGAAATGGTCCTAATTTTGGACTTTGTAAGTTTACGCGCATAGGCTGTTTAGTTGACCTTCAGATTATATTTCCTACTCGGAAAATCCTTGACTGCCAGTGGTTGATGTGTTAACCAAGTGGTAATATTTGTTTAGGTAATGACGTAAATTTATATACCTCATTCAACTGCTCACTCACAAACACAGGACTTGTGGACAAGTTACTGGATACACGCAAAGTTACTTACTAATACGGTCAAAGGTAAAGTTGTAATTTTGGAGTACTTTCAGGCTCTATTCCTTGTAGTTTTATTATAGACTACTAAATTTCTTCTTTCCTAAACCCCTTTTTTGTGTATCTGGTATCCTAATTTTGTGTATCTCATATTCTAATCTCGGTATTCACCTCCTAATCTCCCTGGCATCATGTCAAGTAATAAGGTCGATAGTACACCTTACACTGTAACAACTAGGAAACTTATAGAGGCGTAAACCCCGGGGTCGATAGCGCATCGAAAATTCCAATATCGTGCGAACGGGCTGCTAAAAAACCCGAAAGGTCAGTCGATAGTACGCCCCTCAGTGTCCATACTTTAGACCACTCAACCCAGACACCACAGAGGAGGCAAGACACCACCCCTATTCCTAAAAAGACCAGTAAGTTAGTTAAGAATAGGAGGAAAAGACGCTCCAAGGCTCGGTCGACACAGAAACAGCATAAGGACGACTGTTTTGCCTGCTCATCCCCAGTCAAAACCAGCGACCATGCTTTCGAATGCAATTTCTGCAGTACATGGGTACATTGTCACTGCGACAATACAGTACCTAAAGAGTACTACGGTTTCATGCTGAGTCACCCCCGCCCATGGTTCTGGTACATCTGCCCTCGGTGCAGAGTTTCTGAGGCACTGACAAAGCCACAGGTCCCACCTAAAATCAGCCCCAAAGTCCAAACGACCAAAGCACTAAACCAGTAAAACAAGTGACCAAGGCTACCACAAACCTGCCTAACACACCGACAAAACTGCTGGTTGTTGTTAACCCCCCAGTAGCTACCAGCAACAGGCAACAATGGGTAACCGTGAAGAAGGGAAAGGGAAACACCCCAACTCACAAGCAGCCTCCACCCAAGACCAGGGACAACAGATCTAACTCCCTCATCTTATTTAACATCCCAGTGTCGGAAGGAAGCTTGCTAGAAGGTAGGGCTGCCTTCGACAAAGAGCAATGGGATAAACTCTGCTCAACCCTCGGAATGTGCGAGGTCCCAGCTAAAATATGTCGCCTTTTCAAAGGCCAGAACGTCTCGAAAGGAAAACCCCCTCCAATGAGGGTAACTCTTGACTCAGCACGACTAGTTGAAGACATCATCCTTTCGTCCCAAAGACCATCGGTCAAATTGTCCTCTCTGATTCGTATCAGGTGTGACAAGCCGTGGTCGGTACGTGCAGCAGCCAGAACTGCACCAGACACCCAAGAACAGACCACCATGGTAGTTCACGGCATACCCGAACTCACCAACGGTAACCCGGACGAAGCACACGAGCACGATGTGCAACAGTGGCGATGGCTATCGCGTAGCCTATCCCTCCACACCCCGATGGCAGTCTGCATTTCCAGGTTGCCCCGCCCGTCACACCTTACGTCTATCAAGTCACCACGCCTGATAGCTGTAACACTCAGGAACCGGGAAGACCTGACCGAAACACTACAAGCTTGGTACAGTTCGAAGAACGATCTACCTAGCCACATCAGATGTTGTGAGAGCCGACCTAGATCTGTGAGACAACAACAGGGAGGCCAAAATGAACGCACACAGCTGATAGTTAAACTCGGTCAACTACCTCTGGCACAAGATATGAGTGAACCAACCGCGCAGGCAAAAAACCTGCAGAGGCCAGTTCCCACAGAACTGGCCGACTCGGTTTAAATAACTTGTCTGAAAACCCGACTAAGGCTGCTGCTGCAAATGTGCACCAGGTTCAGAGACAAACCACCAAGTGCCTCTATAGCAACGTAAGAGGACTAAGGGGTAAGCTGTTAGAAATCAGGAATATGTGCTCTCAGATGGATCTGAAGATCATAATCCTAACTGAAACATGGCTATCCCCTGACATTGCAGACGCAGAAGTGAGCTTACCAGGCATGACACTCTTCCGAAGCGATAGGGAACACCAAACTGGAGGTGGAGTGGCTATATATATAAATAGCAACTTAAAAGCAGAGCGACTATACGACACCCAACTAACTGAGGTGACAGAATCATGTTGGTGTTGTTTCCACTCGAATGGCACGAAATACTTGATTGGAGGGATCTACCGACCTCCTTCGGGTACTAGGGCCCAGAAAAGCAAACTGATTGAGGTATTACTGCAACTGCCACTCCTAGGGTTTGATCAAATACTCTTAGCCGGAGACTTCAATACCCCATCTTTAAATCTCAGCAATCAGAGTATAACTCCCACTGGTTGGTTCCAAAGACAACTTGGTACAGCCATTAGAAGCTCTGGGCTGACTGAGCACGTACGCAGCGCCACTAGGTGGACTAAGGAAGGGAAGTCCTCAAACCTAGATTATCTGTTAACGAACGACCAGCTCCTGGTTGAGGATGTTCACATCCGCGCTCCAATAGGTAGTAGTGACCATGGCACAGTCCTGTTTAACATGGTCACAAACGAAACGCTGACACCGGACGATAACGAGCCTTACCTTTGCTACAGTAGGGCAAACTACACACGCATGAGAGAGGTGCTCCTACATGCCCCATGGCCACGGGAGTGGTGGAGGCTGACAGTAGATGATCACTGGCAAGCAGTGAGAGATATCATCCAAAACGCTGTCGTAGACAACGTACCTCAATCACACTCAAAACGCCAGAACAGAAGAACCTGGGTTAGGCGCGGCACGGAACGCTTGCTACAGGCGAAGAGGAAAGCCTGGCACAAGTGGAAGGTCTCCTTGAAGGATTCCGATCGCAGTTCTTACTTGGCATTGAGAAACAGATGCAATACCAAAGTTCGAAGCGACAGGAGACAATTCCAGACGAAACTAGCCGCCAGAATAGAGGCAAACCCGAAACATCTGTTTAGGTTCATGTCCAAAAGAAAACCTACTAATCAAGGGTTGTGTCCCCTAAAAGGGCCTAACGGAGAAGACCTCACCAACCTAGAGATGGCCGAGATCTTCAACACCCATTTTTCTGATCAATTAAACCAGGCGCCTACATGTTCAGAGTATTACGCCAACCCAATGCCAGCTGACGGCTTAGGGAACATCCGTATCACTCCTGACCTAGTATTAAGGAAACTAAAATCCTTACGCCCAGGTAAGTCACCAGGTTGTGACAACATCCGCCCTATAGTCTTGCAACAGTGCGCTGAAGCCCTCTGTTCACCGTTATGCAACCTGTTCAGGCATTCACTGGAGTCACACCAATTCCCAGCGGAATGGAAACAAGCTACTCTCTCTCCAATCTTCAAAGGAGGAGATAGAAAGGACCCAGCCTGTTACAGACCAGTCGCACTACTACCTATATTATCAAAGGTTATGGAAGGACTAGTGGACGAACAAATGAGGGAGTACATGGATAAGAATAAAATACTCCATGAAGCTCAACACGGGTTTCGGAAAGGCAGGTCGTGTGCATCTAATCTTCTCATCGCATGGGACAGTTGGACATCCTGCTTGGACCGTAAAATACCAGTGCACGTAGTATTTCTCGACTTCGCAAAAGCCTTTGACACAGTGCCCCACGCACGCCTAATCGAAAAGGTTGTGGAAATGGGCTTCACTGACCCACTCGTATCTTGGCTCAGAAACTACCTTGAGAATAGAAAGTTTCGCACCAAGGTAAACAGGGTGCACGCGAGTTGGAGAGTATCCACTTCAGGAGTTTCACAGGGGACCATCCTAGGCCCACTCCTCTTCCTGATATTCATTAACGACCTGCTAGGCTTAGTTAGCTCACCGGCACTGATCTACGCAGACGATGCGAAGATCTGGAGGTCCATTAGAAGCGAAGAGGATTCGACTGAGCTTCAAAAGGACCTTACATCTATTGAGAAATGGGCAGTGAAAAACGGTTTAAAACTCAACCAACCGAAGTGCCACGTCATGCATTTCCTGCCTCATATGACGCAAACCACCTACACTCTCAATGGAAGTCCGCTCCCTAATGTCTCCTCAGAGCGCGATCTTGGTTTAATAACCACAGAAAGCCTCCACACGAGTCCGAACTATGTAGGGGATGCAGCCAAGGCAAATGCGACTCTTCACTTTATGCGAAGACAGCTTGGTGCTATAACCCCGAAATTATTTTTAACCCTCTTTAAGACGTACGCGCGCCCACACTTGGAGGTTCACAACGTCATCGCACCCCCTCTGCTTAAAAGAGACATTAATCTCTTGGATCGAGTGCAGAGACGAGCAACGAAATGGGTGATAGGGTTGAAAAATAAACCCTACGACGATAGACTCCAGCTCTTGGGATTATTCCCACTGAGCTACAGGAGAATCAGAGGTGACCTGATTATGGCGTACACCATATTAAACACGCCAAACCATCCCAATGTGAGCATCTTACCGATGCATCACCACCACTCCCCTCGAGGCAATCCTCAAAAGATTGCACATCAAAGAGCAAATACTCAGATTCGTGCACACTTTTTCTCATTGCGAGTCGTCGCAACTTGGAATGCTCTCCCAGCCGAGGTAGTTACAGCCCCCTCAGTGGACTGCTTTAAGAAGAGACTTGATAATCACGTACTCACATGCGGACTATCATCTCCCTCTTGGACAAGCTGTGCCTGATGCATATCTTGAGACCTGCTAGTTGTTACCATTGCCATCTCCTCAGATCACTCAATTAATCTATCTCGCCTATTCCTCTCCCTTGCTTACACTTCGGTCCTCTCTCACAATCTTCACTACCAATTAATAAACTAAATTCATCTATATATTACTCAGTTCTGAAATTTTACTCATATTATCATTTCAATTTACCCTTATTACCCTTATTACTCTCCACATTGCAACTAACTGATCTCCGGTTTGGTAATGTGACGGCTGCTAGTATCCAGAAACCCTACTGCCCTGAAACAAACGTTTCATTCAAATCCCGAGACATACAAACTCACAACCAACTGCCAACTGACTAGAATTAGACAGTCGAGTGGCTAGACCTCCATCCATTGGACATTACCGAACACCTGGAACCGTACCGAAAGAACAAGAATCGAGCGCGAAGAAATCAAATTGGTTTACACTAGCTCGTGAAACAGATATTGGATATTGGATCAAGTATTTCGTCACACGTTGTGAATGCTGATGTGTCGAAAGATGCTTCGGTTAATTTATGGACATCATCATCTACAAGTCATGATTCTGCTTCAGGTCCTTTTACTACATTGACTGAAGTAGTTACAACTTCTCAGACAGACTGTAAGGATTCGAAAAATCTAGAGGATCCTGCTAAGGAAGTAGTTGAAGATAAACAGAAAGAAACGTTAAATTTAACCAAGTCTTCGGCAAATATCCAGACTAATATATAAGGATTGGAATAAGGTCCTGAAAAAAGAGAAATGAAGAGAACGTGGTGAGGATCAGAACTGATAATGGGGATTAACAACAACCGGCACTTCTGTCGGTGTGTTCGTTAGGGTTTTGGTTGCCTTGGTCACCTGTTTTACTGGTTTATCGCCAGGCAAAATTGGTTTATCCATTGGGACTTTTGGGCTGATTTTGGGTGGGGCCTGTGGCTTCGGATACTGTGCACCGTGGCAGATACACCAGAACCACGGGCAGGGGTGACTCAGCCTGAATCCATGTTGCTCCTTAGGTACTGTAGTGTCACAGTGACAATGAACCCGTGTACTACAGAAATTGCATTCAAAGGCAGAGTCACTGATTTTGACTGGCAACGAGGAGGCGAAATAGTCATGCGGTTTCTGTACGACAGACTGTTTCAACTGAGCCTTGGAACGTCTTTTTCTCATATTCTTAACTAGCCTACTGATCTTTTTGGGAATAGGAGTGGTATCTTTCTTCCACTGTGGTGTTTACGTTGAGTGATCTAGAGTATGGACACCGAGAGGGATACTATCGACTGACAGTTAGAGCTTTTTAACAACCCGTTCGCACGAGATTGGGATTTTCGACGCACTATTAACCTCAGGGTTTAGGCCTCTACAGGTTTTCCTGGTTGTTATAGTGTAAGATGTACTAGCGACCTTATTACTTAACATGATACCAGGCAGATTAGGAGGTGAAAACCGAGATAATTAAGATACGTGATACACGAAACAGGAATTTAGGAAAGAACAATTTAGTAGTATATGATATAACTACCAGGAATAGAGTCTGAAAGTACTCCACAATTACAACTATACCTTTGACCGTATTAGAAAGTAACTTTGCGTGTATCCAGTAACTTGTCCACAAGTCCTGTGTTTGTGAGTGAGTGAATGTATGTATGCATATTTGACCTATAACAATCACTTATATGTGGAAAATACCGAACGTAAACCAGGCGAGTGCATTATGGGTTTAAGATTATTATTTGCCTATATAACCGAGGTAGGTTAAAGGTAAAATAATCCTCTATTTAGTCAATAAAGGAGGTTAAGACTTTCTTACTGACAAGGCTTTAAATAGCCTTAGTTGAATGTAGAAACAAATCAAGCCAGATTCCTTATTAGAATCAGATATTTTTATTTATTGTCTAAAAGATATTGGAGACAGGTACTGATCTTGAGCTTCAGTCAGTTTCTGTTCAACTTAGTAAACGTTTTCAAATAGTGATACTAAAGTATGTTGAATTAGTTGTTATACAAACACTGAAACCATTCTTTTTCTCAGAAGCTGTCTGTTCCCATCTTAACCCAAACATCGCTTTATTCTGCTATTATACAAGTCGATCAGTTTCACATTGTTTTCCTAAAAATTAAAATTTTTAAACCTACATTCAACTCTTCCGGTTAAAATATGGTATTTTTCAAAAATCACTATGTATTCAGAATGCATGAGTCGCATCGTGCTAATGCATTGCGTATTCCTTATTATTTTTGCCATATCAATACACTATCCTTGCTTTGGCATATCACGATTTGGCTCTTTTGTGGACAACTGATTGGGTATGCAGTGAAATAATTCCTTCTCTGCATTTCTGTATATAACACTTTGAAAAACTTCGGTGGTGCGACGTTGGTAATGAGAAGCTTAATCCGGCTTCCTGAACGATTTTATTTCATGCCTTTATTTGAGCAAACAGACTTGAAAATGAAAAGAGTGCAGGCAAAGCGAAGCGAATCGAAGAAAGCCAATAAGCTAAATCTCCGTAAACTGAAGAATAATTAACTATTTGTAGTCGAACAGTAATAAGCTAGACATGTGATAAGCGGGTGAGCATCCACACACAATCGAATAAACAATAATTAATACTGATATCGAAATATCGCTAATACAAAATGATCGATACTATTGAAGTGGAACGCTTCTACGAAGAAAATACAATTTGTGAAAAATAAACATTATTGTACATCTTGTGTTCAACTGTACCAAAAACACTGCTACTACATCTTGCGCGCAACGTCCTCTTCGTTTTGCTGCCATCTTTCTCTATTTGCTGTTCCCGATGAAATGCCTACTGTCTCCTTCAATAAAACCTTGAACCATGGATTTATTTTGATTTCAATGATGGCGGGATATTATGGAACATTTAGTGGTGAGCATAGTCAATCTGGTATCTTGAATCGCTCACCACACACTTTAATTTAAGTGGTCAGCATGAATTTTATCTTGGCTTACTACTGTATTGACTACTTCAACATGACAGGTTAAGTAGTGCTTTGTATATATATATATATATATATATATATATATATATATATATATATAATTGCCACACTGCTGCTTTTCTCTCTCTCTCTTTTCTCCCTTTTCAGAACCCCATTCACGGTAGGAAATCCTTGGCACCTCTAGGGAACATGCACCCTATGTACATGACTGTTCCAAATGACCCTTCCCAACAAATTCACTATTGATCTCGGCAAATCGCCAAAAGAACCTATTGTGCACCTTCCCTATTTGTACTCTCCTAATGAAAATGTGACTGTATCATAGTGTTTCTGTCAGTGAAATGGTATAAGTATGCTATCAGAAACTGACTCTCTTACTTAATTTAACTGCTATAACTTTTACAGTAAATGTGAAAGCATTTGTGACAATTTGGTCTAGCCTGTAAACTGGCATGTCTCTTGTAATGTAGTTATTTGAGAATAAATATTATTGTTATTATTAATATCATTAATTTTATTATTAGGTACGAATCCGAAACTTGAGGCACCAAGATGTCTGTCATACAAAACATTCAAGCTTTCATCAACAGTTATCTAATCAAGATATTTCAGATCTGTTGATAAGATACTGTCAAAATCAATACTGTGGGAGACCACAAACCAGATCGCAGTAGAAGAAAAATTTGAGGAACCTCACAGATGTGGGATGGGATACAGACTTTGAGAAGCACCTAACTGGGTCTGAAGACAAGCTAACAGTTGATATTTTGAAGGCAACCGTTGACAGGATCAAAAAGCACATATCCCTGAGTGACGGAAACAAATATAACAAAGGATGAACAGCTTCTGTGTATTATTCACAGAAAAACTATTTTCCATAATTCACCTAAGTAATTTCGAATCATTAGCGTTCCAAAAAAACATTTCAGAAAGTACATTTTTCACAATCAGTGTATTTTTGTAGGTAAATCTTTTTCATTCGGCGTTAGTTCTCTATAGTAAGTGGTACACAGTCATCTCTGTTTACTAACATGCGATGTTTGAAAACTGATGACTTCTTACACTGTCATATGAAAATTATGTATATAATAACTAACAAGTTTCTTTTGAACTCAATTTCCTAATGATCTACAATTAGGTGAAAGAAAAATTACGTTCTTGATACGTTCATCACTGGTAGAGATTCTAGCCACGTTTGTAGAGACATTAAATGAAGACCACCCGCAAATGAGAAGAGGAAAATAAAGGAATACTAGTTTTCTGGATCTATTTACTATGAAAAGGGTGGTCAAAAGTAATCAAAGGAACTCAGTCATCATGAAATTGCAGTTACAGAAATAATAACAGACAAAAAGATACGAGAGAAACCTCGATAATATTATCACAGGTTTATAAGGATCTTACAGCAAATTCAACATAATCAAAGAACAAATAATCCGAATCTCTGTGAATATGTGAGTATATCGATAAATAAATTTTCATTTCACTTTGTTTTTGTCTATTTTTTTCCTCACCGTAATCATCAGGTTGTTTTCTGAGTGTCAGTGATGATTTGCTTATATTCTCATGTTTGTGTAACCATGATTGATTCATCACATGTTACTGCACACAAATATGCTATTTCTTTCGTTAGTATTTTTGGAATACATGATAACTTATTTTTTTCAACCACCTATGTCGACGTCTGTTCAGCCTGATCAAATCATTAGTGTTGACTTTGTGTATGCATTCATATTTACTTTCTTTACTTTATTACTCTTGTTGAATAATTAACATGTAAGCCTATCAGTCGTATTGTGTTATTGTTTGCTCTGTCCTATTCTTCTGTCAGCGAAATGTCACTCTGAAATATTAATTAGATCGATGAGTGTAGTAGGTATTTATGTTATCTAGGAAATATTCAAAAACTGTTTCTACCGAAAGATGATATTTAAAGTCTTCGTAGCTCATACAATCAAATGTATTTTACGCAAATAAAAAAGACACATCACGATTATAAGCAACAGTGTATTTTCAACGAAACAGTTTACCTAGTTCAGCAACATGCGTTATCAATGTCAATGAACAACAGTACAGTAATAAAGTAAAAATAAATAATTTCTTTTACATATATGTATGAAAATCAACATGCGAAAATTTCAGAGCAGACAATTCAGAGAAAAAATGTTGACAATATTATTGCAGTCATTTCACGTTTACGCCGTACATCCGACATAGTCTAAGTAATATTGAAACACAAAATAATGAAACAGTACTTCAAGTAAAATTGGATAATGAAACAGATGCCAGCATCGTACAATGTGCAGAAGGTAATTTTTACTGAACCACATTATGAATTCTAGTCTTGTTTACAAAGTCCTTGAAAAATACTCTCACAACCAGAACCTGTATTGCAGGTTTTACTAGTTTCTGCAATAGCTTCCTCAGCGTCACTTAATTGAACAACTAATTTAAATATACGATTTATCATTGAACTTAATGTGTTTTACAGATAAAACTATGATCACACAAAATAACTGGAACTGTTAAGTCATTCAGCAAGTCACGTACGCGTGCGATCATACAGATTCAGTTGTAATTGTGTTAGAGTGAGCCCTTCGCATTACATTATATCAATCAGTCTAGCAACACAGATATGTTGACTACCAGTAATTGCTAGCTTAATGTTTGTTGAACTCTAATCAATTATCGCATTCTAAATTTGCACGATTCCAATCGACAGTCGCTAAGAGCGCGTTAACTCGAATCTGATGTTGGAAAATAGTAAAAACCATTCACTTTCATTATTGCATTTTTATACAAACACATACTTACAGTTAACCCCCCACTATAAGATCATACAAAGATTTTTATGAAAGAATGCAATCGAATATTATTCAATCGTTTGTAAAGCAAGTGATTGTAAACATGGGCAGCGAATTCAAGTCACAACCACTTTATGTCGCTGATCATCGAAACAAATACCTCAGTAAAATTTATCAGTCCGATTTCGCTCCAATAAGAATTTCGATTTTTAGACTAAATCCATACTTCAGATATCCTTACAATTAGGCAGACCGATTGCCACCATTAGGTTACTTATCAAACAGTCAGATTTAAAGTCAACAAGAAACTATGCTCATTGATCAGTAATGACGTCATGATGAGTCCATTATATCACATTATATCTACTGGCTTAGCAGCATGAATAATTTGTCTATAACAACTCTGCACATAACCTATCGGTAGAATAAAAATACTTTTCAAGCTCTCAACGCTTGCATTCAATATTTGGTAGCTCGTTTCACAAAATCTGTCACCATAAGTGAGCGTGCATCTGATATAGAAAAATAATTAATATTCTACTTGAATCATTCATTGCAGTGTATCGAAACATTCACTTACAAAAGGGAAATATAGATGCAACTTGACACAAAGAAAAGTCAAAAATAAAAGCAATACCACGTGAGGTTACATGTTTATAGGACGCATTCACTTAAAATGTAATTTGTGGACACGTTCAGTGAAATCATAGTCACAATCACTAGATCTCAGTTATCACTGCAACAAATTCTTTATTGCTGTCTACCTACACTTTTTTTCTTCAAAAAATCTTCAATCACTAGATTGATATATTTTTACAGATGTCAGGTCAATCAGCAAATATATGGTTGTGACGTAAACATGAAATCATAGAGATTCAAAATTAATGACACCATTGTGAAATCAACGAATTGCATTATGTTTATCAGTTCAGCAACAGAGATACTTTGACAACCAGTAACTTCACGCCTACTTTCTGTGGCTCGACTGCAAATCGAATTGTGTATACACCATTCGCTCAATTATTGCATTGAAATTATCAACGTCAAAAACACAGCATCTGATTTCAAAAAATCATCAGTCGTTCATAGAAATTAGTAAAATTAGTGTTTGTCGAAATTCACTTACAAAAAAATCCACCAAGATCTAATAAAGGTTTATTTGCAATAAATGTTGAATGATATTGTCCATTTGTTCGCATAACATTAGAGCATTTATGTAAATCACTATGTAATTGTGAACACATAAAGTAACTTAGTAGTCACAACTACTTGCTGTCAGGTATCGATGTAACCAATTCTTCGATGCTATCTATCAATCTTTCTCTTCCGAAATTGAAATTTCCGTCATTTAAGTGAATTTCTTTTACAACTGTATGGACAATCATCTATAGAGATGGTCACGATTGAGTATATCAACAAATATTAAGGTGTGACGTTTTAGTGGAAAGCTTCTACGAAGAAAATACGATTTGTGAAAAATAAACATTATTGTACTCGTTTTGTTTTACTGTACCAAAAACACTGCTACTACATCTCGCGCGCAACGTTCTCTTCGCGTTGCTGCCATTTTTCTCTATTTGCTGTTCCCCATGTTATGCCAACGTTCTCCTTCGATAAACAACTCAACCATGGATTTATTTTGTTTTGCTATGAATAACGGCGGGATATTATGGAACATTTAGTGGTGAGCATAGTCAATCTGAGTTTCTCGACTTGCTCACCACAACGTAAACATGAAATCATACATACTCAGAGTTACTGAGATCAAAGTTGAACCAACGCATTTCATTATGTTTATCAGTTTGATAGAGGTGATGTTTTAACAAATACCAACGCTTGACCTAATCTTAATCGGTGCACAGAAAATTAGGTGGCGTACATCCCACTCTGACCTATCTGGTTTTGGAAGCCCTTAAATTCAATCTGACCCTGAACGTTGTCACAAATCCGAAATATATTTATCAATATATAATTATTTTTAATTTGTTTTGTATTGAAAAATGAGAATAATTTACCTCTTTTTTTCCCTGTAATATAAAATAAAAACATTTTTCGATAAATACAAAATCCTATTTACTCACATTTTTTACATGGAATTTTTCGCATTCAGTAAGTAAATTTTAATTTTTGACACGTGCTGTGAATTCTAATTCATTTTTAATTTAAAGATGTCTGTACAACGAGTTTTTTCATACATCTCGTCTGCCATACTGCTCATGAATGGAATATACTATCACTAGACAAAATATGTTATTCAGATGTCTCATAAGTCAGAGGAAATGACTGTCATCATTGCGTCAGTCGGCAAAAGTGAACTTGAAACCATGCAAAATTCCGCAGTAATCTTATCATAGTAAGTTCATCACATCAAATGGTCTATCACTTTAGCAGTAAAGATATGTTGACTTCTAGCAATGATAAACCTAATGTTCATCAGTGGACTTCAGTTCAAATGGCGTACATCTGAACTCCATGTTATTGCATTACGCATGAGGGCGATCTAACTTTAAATTTGAAACTGTGTGCTGTACCATAATCGATTGGTGATTTAACCAATTATATTGACTATTTCTGTTTATGCATTGAATAAAACAATGAATTACCTCCGGCTTTCGCTGTAATAGAAAATATAAACATATTTTGATAAATATAACATTTCAACCACTAACATATTTGTCATAGAATATTTCGGATTCAGCCAGTCTATTTTGACAGTTTACACCTGCTGTAAATTCTCTCTCACTTGAAATTTATATCAGATATATTTATTACGAATTCTTTCACATTTCTCCCCTGTACTATTGCTCTTGAATGAAATATCCTATCACCAGGAAACATTTGTTACTCAGAAGTCCTAAAAATCAGACAAAACGATGGACTGTCTCTCTACCGGTTGATATCAGATCAGGTGTTGTGCATCTGAAGCTCACGTATAATGCTAACAACATTTAACGCACAGTAAAAAAAATCTTCCATAAATCTTTGTCGCAATTTCGAATGTCGAATTTGTCGGTAATTACGATAAATCTGATAGCTTTAGCTTTACACATTCTTTGTTACCGATTTCTTTGACAGTCATTTGAAATTTGACAACTTCAAATTTAAACATTCAGTGTAATCAAAATGTTTGTGAAATATCTCTGTATTAAGGAAATTTTTCAATGAAAACTATGCAATCTTCAAAGTCTTGTATTCACAATTATATTTTCCTGTTTAAATTTCAGTATTTACATCCTAATGTTCACAGTGAATTCATATTTTTACTAAGTCATCTCTGAAACAAATTCTGCGACGCCAGACATGTTTCCTGATCATAATTATTATTCTATGTACGCTTGATAAAATGTACACATGTACGTTTTGAAGGTTCATTACGTGATTATTTCAAGCTTTTTTCATTCAGGACTAATGATTTATGTTGCTCCGTGCACCCTACTGCGTATACAAAACTTAATGTCTCGTGAAAAACAGATAACTTTCATTATCATCGAAACATCTGATATAAAAATGTCTACGTCACTACTAACACGTAACGGTTGATGCAGTTATAAAATAGATTGACCAGAACTTCAGTGTTTATGAACTGAACTTGAAGAAACATTTAAAGTTACTGAATTATTATGTAAAACAAACTACTGGTGTGGTACTATGCAAAATAAGTTTGAACAAAATAAACACGAAAAGACTCATAAATAATGACACACTTACATGCGACGGCAGAGAGTGCGACGTTTGCGACTATGGAAATGATGACAATTAGAAACAAGACTTTTTCCTTCTGCATTTTTGTAAGTTGTTAACGGTGAGATGAATAGTTTGAAGAATAAAATTGTTAACAACTTATATAGATATTTTGTTCAGTTGACCTTGTAAATCTATTGGTTATAGAAAAGCAAACCATTAGCAGTGAAGAAGAGAACGAACAAATGATAACAAGCTCATAAATATAATGTACTTTGCTGAATAATTCAAAAGGACATCTGATTACATTTTGTCAAATAGGAAATGTAGTGAGTTGACAATGAATAAATGAGCAGCTTAGTTTGATAAGAATGAAATGAGTTATAAATAAAGATGCAGAATAATAAGCTGCTGTAGGTGGAAATGAAGCTTTTGTAGAGGCAGTTGCAGGTCATATTGGCAGTAGTTGTGTGATGCTGTGGTGCGAACTACTTATAAGTAGTATAAGTAGTATAAGTGTAAAAGTAAAGTCTGGTAGCATAATATAGGGGGAAGATCAAGAAAGGAAGAGTTAGAAAACAATGGAATTTGTATGAAATGAGTGAATCTTCGTCATCGCAGTCATATAATGTGTGAACTGGTGACTTCGAATTGAGAAAGACGTCATGACTGAGGTGTTAAAAAGGCCCAAGTGATTTCGCTGCAATATAGTGACTTGAAAATCCAATGAATCCTTTCGTTGACATAGTATTATCTGAGGTGAGATTATATAGGACACCCTTTACCAGATCACTAAAAGCGTATGGTAAAATAAGAGACCAGACAGGATAAAATTGTGATAGGCAAAAATCTCACAAAGAAAATAAAACACAAAAAGAGAACGCTGAAAAAAAACAGAAAAACACAGACAAAGAAAAGAAAAATGAGAAAATGACAAAAAAAATATAATATAATACAGAAAAGAAATAAGAAAAAATTAGTGGTTGAATATATCACCAATTTGGTAGTAGTTCAGATGTCAGATTGCAGGAGGCTGCACATGCACCAAGTCACACTTTGTATCTACTTAGCGTGATCAGATGAATGATTGAGGGAAGTGATAATTCATTTGTTAATATGTTATGAATATTAGCACAACAGTTGGTCATTGACAAATTGGCAAGTATACAGCAGAGGTGGTAAGCTACACGACTAGGTATCGGCCAAAATCGAATAGAATTCAGTGGATGTATCTAATTGCAAAGACACCAGTCAATAATGCGAATTCGGAAGTCGAACAATTCTGGACACGTAAAGTGCTTTATCAATACTACACAAACGTTCAAATGCCAGGTAAGTTGCATCTTGCGACTTCTCCTTTGTAATTGATAATCTGGTGGTTGGACAAATCAGTTAGCATTGGCTGTTTCATCCTCTCATATTCCGGACTTTTGCAGTAATGAGCATCATGACGCAATGCGTATTTGTTACGTTTTTCAGTATTGCTCGAATTTGGTTGTTTGAGAGGCTTATATAGAATGCCACTGATTTCGACAATACAAAACGTTCGAACATATGGATTTCGTGTATGCAGTGTGTCCATGGTATGAGAAGCCCTATAACACTGAAATGCAACAAGAAAAGATAGGTAGGAACAAATGGTACTGTTGTAATTCAGGTTCGAAACGGTTACGTGCAGTGCAACAAATGTTTCGCTGCTCAATCTCTCTCCATATTATCGCCTTGTTTGTGAACTTGACAGTCTCGAAGTGAAATTCTCATCGCCTAGTTATACGGTGCTTTGATAGACAAATAGCTTATTTGAGATGATGAACATAGTGGAGTAACGTTTATTCCAAGTCACAATATTGAGTTGATCAACGTATTACTACTAAAAATAGATTTCACATTCCTAAAGAAAATCAAACACTTTTCACAAAACTGAACTCATCATAAATTAGAATAAAAGTTCTGAGTGGCGTATATGAACAGTAAGTAAGCACGCGTAGTTTGCGTGAAAAACAAAGGTCGTCCCGTGCAAAATCGATGAATATTTCATTTGATCTGACTCAGCCTATTAGAATGAACACTGAAAGCTGATCATATCACTAACTGGTCTGAATATGGCAAGAATATCAAGAGTCATATCACAGGGAAACATGTGGTAGTGAAAAGCGACTTTAAATTGTCAGGGTCTGTGTATCGTACGACTCGTGATATAACGTGTAAGTCAGTAGGGAAGCAACGAACATTTCAGCGATAACCGGAGTTTGTGTTTCACCATCCAGTGAACAATAATGTACACCACCCCATCAACAGAACGAATGTCTCGATAAATGATACTTGTTCTGCTGAGTGTGAACCTCGTCACTGCAGTATTACTGGTGTTAGTTGTAAAATCATCAGTTATTTCGTTTGCACTAAATGTGTCAGTGTCCATGGCAATGATAAGTAAGTGGTAATCTGCTGATGAAAAGTGAAGTCGACTAGGTTATTCAGGCGGTTGTTTGGCTTTACATTTCGCCTACATTCTACATAGCTTTCTCTAGTCGTTGCTCACTATGAATTTGTTGAAATACGCCTCCTGTGTTCGTCGGTCACTGTGTTGGAATGAATGAAATCTTTTCACTGGTTCATCGTATTTCCGATTCACAACATGGAATCTGTTCATCGGATACGTTCGTTTCGATAACCAGCTCAAGTTGTTCAGGTGTAGTGACGAACAGAGGTGTTTTTTCCGACTTAGCGCTTGTTGATCTGCTTCCATGCGCAGATCAATCGATTACGTTGTCAGAGAAAAACATCAAATGTTCTCAATCTAGTTTGATATGATTCAAAGAGAACAGAGATTTTCATTTTATTGATGAGAAAGCTTGTTGGGTAGAACGGAAGAAATGCGCTATTCGTCAGCGTTACATTTCAACAGATAAAATGTCGAAAGACATTCATTTCAATAAACGTTCGTTTCATTTTCACATATGTCGCAACTGGAAATCTGACTTCCGTATGCTGACTCTTACTAAGTGATTCTGAACCATTTTACTTTGGTAGTTGTTTAGCTGTCAGATTGCAGGAGGCTGCACATGCACCAAGTCACACTTTGTATCTACTTAGCGTGATCAGATGAATGATTGAGGGAAGTGATAATTCATTTGTTAATATGTTATGAATATTAACACAACAGTTGGTCATTGACAAATTGGCAAGTATACAGCAGAGGTGGTAAGCTACACGACTAGGTATCGGCCAAAATCGAATAGAATTCAGTGGATGTATCTAATTGCAAAGACACCAGTCAATAATGCGAATTCGGAAGTCGAACAATTCTGGACACGTAAAGTGCTTCATCAATACTACACAAACATTTAAATGACAGGTAAGTTGCATCTTGCGACTTCTCCTTTGCAATTGATAATCTGGTGGTTGGACAAATCAGTTGGCATTAGCTGTTTCTCACCCTCATTTTCCGGACTTTTGCAGTAATGAGCTTCATGACACAAAGCGTATATGTTACGTTTTTCAGTATTGCTCGAATTTGGTTGTTTGAGAGGCTTATATAGAATGCCACTGATTTCGACAATACAAAACGTTCGAACATATGGATTTCGTGTATGCAGTGTGTCCATGGTATGAGAAGCCCTATAACACTGAAATGCAACAAGAAAAGATAGGTAGGAACAAATGGTACTGTTGTAATTCAGGTTCGAAACGGTTACGTGCAGTGCAACAAATGTTTCGCTGCTCAATCTCTCTCCATATTATCGCCTTGTTTGTGAACTTGACAGTCTCGAAGTGAAATTCTCATCGCCTAGTTATACGGTGCTTTGATAGACAAATAGCTTATTTGAGATGATGAACATAGTGGAGTAACGTTTATTCCAAG
Organism: Schistosoma turkestanicum; assembly: GCA_944470395.2. Classification (NCBI taxonomy): domain Eukaryota; kingdom Metazoa; phylum Platyhelminthes; class Trematoda; order Strigeidida; family Schistosomatidae; genus Schistosoma; species Schistosoma turkestanicum. The sequence continues at coordinate 45,904,734 of OX103979.1, forward strand.
TCACAATATTGAGTTGATCAACGTATTACTACTAAAAATAGATTTCACATTCCTAAAGAAAATCAAACACTTTTCACAAAACTGAACTCATCATAAATTAGAATAAAAGTTCTGAGTGGCGTATATGAACAGTAAGTAAGCACGCGTAGTTTGCGTGAAAAACAAAGGTCGTCCCGTGCAAAATCGATGAATATTTCATTTGATCTGACTCAGCCTATTAGAATGAACACTGAAAGCTGATCATATCACTAACTGGTCTGAATATGGCAAGAATATCAAGAGTCATATCACAGGGAAACATGTGGTAGTGAAAAGCGACTTTAAATTGTCAGGGTCTGTGTATCGTACGACTCGTGATATAACGTGTAAGTCAGTAGGGAAGCAACGAACATTTCAGCGATAACCGGAGTTTGTGTTTCACCATCCAGTGAACAATAATGTACACCACCCCATCAACAGAACGAATGTCTCGATAAATGATACTTGTTCTGCTGAGTGTGAACCTCGTCACTGCAGTATTACTGGTGTTAGTTGTAAAATCATCAGTTATTTCGTTTGCACTAAATGTGTCAGTGTCCATGGCAATGATAAGTAAGTGGTAATCTGCTGATGAAAAGTGAAGTCGACTAGGTTATTCAGGCGGTTGTTTGGCTTTACATTTCGCCTACATTCTACATAGCTTTCTCTAGTCGTTGCTCACTATGAATTTGTTGAAATACGCCTCCTGTGTTCGTCGGTCACTGTGTTGGAATGAATGAAATCTTTTCACTGGTTCATCGTATTTCCGATTCACAACATGGAATCTGTTCATCGGATACGTTCGTTTCGATAACCAGCTCAAGTTGTTCAGGTGTAGTGACGAACAGAGGTGTTTTTTCCGACTTAGCGCTTGTTGATCTGCTTCCATGCGCAGATCAATCGATTACGTTGTCAGAGAAAAACATCAAATGTTCTCAATCTAGTTTGATATGATTCAAAGAGAACAGAGATTTTCATTTTATTGATGAGAAAGCTTGTTGGGTAGAACGGAAGAAATGCGCTATTCGTCAGCGTTACATTTCAACAGATAAAATGTCGAAAGACATTCATTTCAATAAACGTTCGTTTCATTTTCACATATGTCGCAACTGGAAATCTGACTTCCGTATGCTGACTCTTACTAAGTGATTCTGAACCATTTTACTTTGGTAGTTGTTTAGCTGTCAGATTGCAGGAGGCTGCACATGCACCAAGTCACACTTTGTATCTACTTAGCGTGATCAGATGAATGATTGAGGGAAGTGATAATTCATTTGTTAATATGTTATGAATATTAACACAACAGTTGGTCATTGACAAATTGGCAAGTATACAGCAGAGGTGGTAAGCTACACGACTAGGTATCGGCCAAAATCGAATAGAATTCAGTGGATGTATCTAATTGCAAAGACACCAGTCAATAATGCGAATTCGGAAGTCGAACAATTCTGGACACGTAAAGTGCTTTATCAATACTACACAAACGTTCAAATGCCAGGTAAGTTGCATCTTGCGACTTCTCCTTTGTAATTGATAATCTGGTGGTTGGACAAATCAGTTGGCATTGGCTGTTTCATCCTCTCATATTCCGGACTTTTGCAGTAATGAGCATCATGACGCAATGCGTATTTGTTACGTTTTTCAGTATTGCTCGAATTTGGTTGTTTGAGAGGCTTATATAGAATGCCACTGATTTCGACAATACAAAACGTTCGAACATATGGATTTCGTGTATGCAGTGTGTCCATGGTATGAGAAGCCCTATAACACTGAAATGCAACAAGAAAAGATAGGTAGGAACAAATGGTACTGTTGTAATTCAGGTTCGAAACGGTTACGTGCAGTGCAACAAATGTTTCGCTGCTCAATCTCTCTCCATATTATCGCCTTGTTTGTGAACTTGACAGTCTCGAAGTGAAATTCTCATCGCCTAGTTATACGGTGCTTTGATAGACAAATAGCTTATTTGAGATGATGAACATAGTGGAGTAACGTTTATTCCAAGTCACAATATTGAGTTGATCAACGTATTACTACTAAAAATAGATTTCACATTCCTAAAGAAAATCAAACACTTTTCACAAAACTGAACTCATCATAAATTAGAATAAAAGTTCTGAGTGGCGTATATGAACAGTAAGTAAGCACGCGTAGTTTGCGTGAAAAACAAAGGTCGTCCCGTGCAAAATCGATGAATATTTCATTTGATCTGACTCAGCCTATTAGAATGAACACTGAAAGCTGATCATATCACTAACTGGTCTGAATATGGCAAGAATATCAAGAGTCATATCACAGGGAAACATGTGGTAGTGAAAAGCGACTTTAAATTGTCAGGGTCTGTGTATCGTACGACTCGTGATATAACGTGTAAGTCAGTAGGGAAGCAACGAACATTTCAGCGATAACCGGAGTTTGTGTTTCACCATCCAGTGAACAATAATGTACACCACCCCATCAACAGAACGAATGTCTCGATAAATGATACTTGTTCTGCTGAGTGTGAACCTCGTCACTGCAGTATTACTGGTGTTAGTTGTAAAATCATCAGTTATTTCGTTTGCACTAAATGTGTCAGTGTCCATGGCAATGATAAGTAAGTGGTAATCTGCTGATGAAAAGTGAAGTCGACTAGGTTATTCAGGCGGTTGTTTGGCTTTACATTTCGCCTACATTCTACATAGCTTTCTCTAGTCGTTGCTCACTATGAATTTGTTGAAATACGCCTCCTGTGTTCGTCGGTCACTGTGTTGGAATGAATGAAATCTTTTCACTGGTTCATCGTATTTCCGATTCACAACATGGAATCTGTTCATCGGATACGTTCGTTTCGATAACCAGCTCAAGTTGTTCAGGTGTAGTGACGAACAGAGGTGTTTTTTCCGACTTAGCGCTTGTTGATCTGCTTCCATGCGCAGATCAATCGATTACGTTGTCAGAGAAAAACATCAAATGTTCTCAATCTAGTTTGATATGATTCAAAGAGAACAGAGATTTTCATTTTATTGATGAGAAAGCTTGTTGGGTAGAACGGAAGAAATGCGCTATTCGTCAGCGTTACATTTCAACAGATAAAATGTCGAAAGACATTCATTTCAATAAACGTTCGTTTCATTTTCACATATGTCGCAACTGGAAATCTGACTTCCGTATGCTGACTCTTACTAAGTGATTCTGAACCATTTTACTTTGGTAGTTGTTTAGCTGTCAGATTGCAGGAGGCTGCACATGCACCAAGTCACACTTTGTATCTACTTAGCGTGATCAGATGAATGATTGAGGGAAGTGATAATTCATTTGTTAATATGTTATGAATATTAACACAACAGTTGGTCATTGACAAATTGGCAAGTATACAGCAGAGGTGGTAAGCTACACGACTAGGTATCGGCCAAAATCGAATAGAATTCAGTGGATGTATCTAATTGCAAAGACACCAGTCAATAATGCGAATTCGGAAGTCGAACAATTCTGGACACGTAAAGTGCTTTATCAATACTACACAAACGTTCAAATGCCAGGTAAGTTGCATCTTGCGACTTCTCCTTTGTAATTGATAATCTGGTGGTTGGACAAATCAGTTAGCATTGGCTGTTTCATCCTCTCATATTCCGGACTTTTGCAGTAATGAGCATCATGACGCAATGCGTATTTGTTACGTTTTTCAGTATTGCTCGAATTTGGTTGTTTGAGAGGCTTATATAGAATGCCACTGATTTCGACAATACAAAACGTTCGAACATATGGATTTCGTGTATGCAGTGTGTCCATGGTATGAGAAGCCCTATAACACTGAAATGCAACAAGAAAAGATAGGTAGGAACAAATGGTACTGTTGTAATTCAGGTTCGAAACGGTTACGTGCAGTGCAACAAATGTTTCGCTGCTCAATCTCTCTCCATATTATCGCCTTGTTTGTGAACTTGACAGTCTCGAAGTGAAATTCTCATCGCCTAGTTATACGGTGCTTTGATAGACAAATAGCTTATTTGAGATGATGAACATAGTGGAGTAACGTTTATTCCAAGTCACAATATTGAGTTGATCAACGTATTACTACTAAAAATAGATTTCACATTCCTAAAGAAAATCAAACACTTTTCACAAAACTGAACTCATCATAAATTAGAATAAAAGTTCTGAGTGGCGTATATGAACAGTAAGTAAGCACGCGTAGTTTGCGTGAAAAACAAAGGTCGTCCCGTGCAAAATCGATGAATATTTCATTTGATCTGACTCAGCCTATTAGAATGAACACTGAAAGCTGATCATATCACTAACTGGTCTGAATATGGCAAGAATATCAAGAGTCATATCACAGGGAAACATGTGGTAGTGAAAAGCGACTTTAAATTGTCAGGGTCTGTGTATCGTACGACTCGTGATATAACGTGTAAGTCAGTAGGGAAGCAACGAACATTTCAGCGATAACCGGAGTTTGTGTTTCACCATCCAGTGAACAATAATGTACACCACCCCATCAACAGAACGAATGTCTCGATAAATGATACTTGTTCTGCTGAGTGTGAACCTCGTCACTGCAGTATTACTGGTGTTAGTTGTAAAATCATCAGTTATTTCGTTTGCACTAAATGTGTCAGTGTCCATGGCAATGATAAGTAAGTGGTAATCTGCTGATGAAAAGTGAAGTCGACTAGGTTATTCAGGCGGTTGTTTGGCTTTACATTTCGCCTACATTCTACATAGCTTTCTCTAGTCGTTGCTCACTATGAATTTGTTGAAATACGCCTCCTGTGTTCGTCGGTCACTGTGTTGGAATGAATGAAATCTTTTCACTGGTTCATCGTATTTCCGATTCACAACATGGAATCTGTTCATCGGATACGTTCGTTTCGATAACCAGCTCAAGTTGTTCAGGTGTAGTGACGAACAGAGGTGTTTTTTCCGACTTAGCGCTTGTTGATCTGCTTCCATGCGCAGATCAATCGATTACGTTGTCGAGAAAAACATCAAATGTTCTCAATCTAGTTTGATATGATTCAAAGAGAACAGAGATTTTCATTTTATTGATGAGAAAGCTTGTTGGGTAGAACGGAAGAAATGCGCTATTCGTCAGCGTTACATTTCAACAGATAAAATGTCGAAAGACATTCATTTCAATAAACGTTCGTTTCATTTTCACATATGTCGCAACTGGAAATCTGACTTCCGTATGCTGACTCTTACTAAGTGATTCTGAACCATTTTACTTTGGTAGTTGTTTAGCTGTCAGATTGCAGGAGGCTGCACATGCACCAAGTCACACTTTGTATCTACTTAGCGTGATCAGATGAATGATTGAGGGAAGTGATAATTCATTTGTTAATATGTTATGAATATTAGCACAACAGTTGGTCATTGACAAATTGGCAAGTATACAGCAGAGGTGGTAAGCTACACGACTAGGTATCGGCCAAAATCGAATAGAATTCAGTGGATGTATCTAATTGCAAAGACACCAGTCAATAATGCGAATTCGGAAGTCGAACAATTCTGGACACGTAAAGGTGCTTTATCAATACTACACAAACGTTCAAATGCCAGGTAAGTTGCATCTTGCGACTTCTCCTTTGTAATTGATAATCTGGTGGTTGGACAAATCAGTTAGCATTGGCTGTTTCATCCTCTCATATTCCGGACTTTTGCAGTAATGAGCATCATTACTTCATGCGAATTTATATTTTTCGCCATATCTCCATCCTTTTTACGGAGCTGGTCATGTATTTTGATTTGATTATATGCAGTATATGTTTTATTATTGGTGTAGTCTTTGTTTACAAACTACGACATCTGTACTGTAGATGTGATTTAATTTTTCTAACAAAGTTGTAAGTTTGATGAACAGCCTCACACTTCCTCTCAATTCATTGATATGAAGCATGACCATTAAGAAGAGCGGATATTCGTAGCTTAACAGACAATTTTGTCAAAGGTACTTTTAGAAATAGTGTTTCTCAACAGAAAAAGCAGTTAGACAGTGAGAACTGTTAATCATCAATGTTTTCTTGTCACAAACTCTACTTTTTCACCAGAAATTTCGATTCCAACCTACATAAATCCAGCTTCTTACTTCGACTTCTCTTCTATCCACTTGACTCTGCACAGCTCTCCTTACTTTATTGCTGTACTCCTTTATCTGTGTGTTATATTCTTATATTCCGATTATTTACTTTAATTTAAGTGGTCAGTATGAATGTTATCTTGAATTACTACTGTATTGACTACTTCAACTTGACAGGTTAAGTAGTGCTTTGTATATATATACACGCTTGCCACACTGCTGCTTTTCTCTCTCTCTGTTTTCTCCCTTTTCAGTACCCCATTCACAGTAGGAAATCCTTGGCACCTCTAGGGAACATGCACACTATGTACCTGACTGTTCCAAATGACCCTTCCCAACAAATTCACTATTGATCTCGGCAAATCGCCAAAAGAACCTATTGTGCACCTTCCCTATTTGTACTCTCCTATTGAAAATGTGGCTGTATCATAGTGTTCCTGTCGGTTACATGGTGTTAATATGCTATCAGAAGCTGACTTTCATACTTAATTTAACTGCTATAACTTTTACAGTAAATGTGAAAGCATTTGTGGTAATTTGATTTAGCCTGTAAACTGGTGTGACTCTTGTAACGTAGTTATTTGAGAATAAATATATAATTACTATTTGATATGTTCTCAGACTACGTATGCTTCTCTTCCAGACAACCGTTAACAGATAACGCTTCACGAATACGACGTGTTGAATACGTCTGTTTGGCACACCATAAATAGACCACCAAACCACATGCACACGAAGCAAAAAACAACATGTGAATGCCGAAGAGCAAGTACGCGAACGAATCAATAGGATTAAAATGTATGGATGAGTTATGGAACTATTTAAGAGGCTAACATTGAAGCGAATAGGATGAATATGTACGTAGGCGGTGAGCAACATTCAGCCACATCTGTTCATACAAACCGGACAATAATAAAAGCCAATGGTGTATATAAGTTACGGCTATACGAATGACTTAATTAAATAGGTTTATCAGAAGGCTTAATCAAATTAGATATGAGCAAATTCAAATAAATGAGGTACTACAAGCTTTTTAACTGCTCAACAAAAATCAGTGATCGAACATCACGAGATCGTGGGGCAGGATTTTCAGGTATTTTAAATTAGTTGGTTGTAAATTAGCAACCAAGCAGACGTTCTTAGAGAATTCTTGCTTGATTATAAGGGCTGGTCTTTAGTTTGACGAGCAGCAGTTACGGTTATGAGCTTAACACCGAGTATTTTAGATCCAAATGCCTAGTACGAAATTTTTGTGTAATGCCCCAGAAATTCCGGAGTAAAAGTAACCTTCATAGCGAATCGCAGTGGTTATTTGACAGGAGATTGACACTAAACAAGCATTCGACGATATAGTCATACACCATTGTAAACAAGTCTTTATGGCTGTGAACCATGGCCAGTGAGAGTAGAGGATATTCGTAGGTTACTGGTTTTCGATCATAGTTGTCTTCGAAGCATTGCTCGTAATTCCTGGGACACCTAAGTGAGCGACGCTGTTATTTGGAAACTGGTGCTAGGTAATAATGGCAGGTCAATAGATGAAGTAGTGAAACTTTGTCAGTTGAGGTGGTTGGGACATATGCTGCGTATGCCTAACCACCGACTGCCTCGTCGAGCATTCTTTTGTAGTGTCACTGCCAATCAGCCACACGACCGAATCCAACACTCCACTCCGTTCCGTGTCACTTCTAGACAGCCTCTAATTCACAGCATCGTCCAATCTCAGTTCCTGTCTCAGTCCCACTGACATCGTCTGGCTGGATCGCATTACTGTATGTCTGTCGATGCTTTCATTAACTTGTGCCTAATGCTGCAACTCCGAATCCGACGTCGCGTAGTGGGAACACGAAGACTCGTGATAAGCGTCTATTCGCAGTAGCATTACCACTCAGATTTGTGGCAGTGGAAGTGGTGGAAGTTGGGTGATTAGGAGTAGGAGATTTTGTCGTAGAAGTTAGATGGTGACAATCATAATTTGATTGGTGGTAGCGATGGCAGTGTTACTGATGGCAGTGGTGGCAGTAAAAGTTTTGATTTCTTTCGTCGAATATCCAATATCTTTTTCACGATCTTGTGTAAACCAAGTTGATTTCTTCGCGCTCGATTTTTTTTTCTTAAGACACAGTTCCAGGCGTTCGGTGATATTCAATGGATATAGGTTTAGGCACTCGACTGTCTAATTGTGGTCAGTAGGCAGTTTGTTGTGAGTTTGCATGTCTCGGGATTTGAATGAAACCTTTTTTAGGGCAGTAGGTTTTCTGGATATTAGCAGCCGTCATAATACTAGACCGGAGATCAGTTAGTTGCAATGTGGAGAGTAATAAGGGTTATAAGGATAAGATTCTAATGATAATATGAATAAAATTTCAGAACTGAGTAATATGTAGATGAATTTAGTTTGTTATTTGGTAGTGAAGATTGTGAGAAAGGACCGTAGTGTAAGCAAGGGAGAGGGAACAAAGTTATTAGGCGAGATATGTTAAGTAAGTGATCTGAGGAGATGGCAATGATAACAACTAGCAGTTCTCAAGATATACATCATGTACAGCATGTCCAAGAGGCAGATGATAGTCCGGGTGTGAGTACGTGATTATTAAGTCTCTTCTTAAAGCAGTCCACTGAGGGGGCAGTGGTTACCTCGGCTGGGAGAGCATTCCAAGTTGCTACGACTCGCAAAGAGAAAACGTGTGCACAAATCTGAGCACTCGCTCTTTGATGTTCAATCTTTCGAGGATTTCCTCGAGGGGAGTGGTGGTGATGCATCGGTAACATGTTCACATTGGAATGGTTTGGAGTGTTTAATATGAAATACGCCATAATCAGATTGCCTCTGATTCTCCTGTAGCTCAGTGGAAATACTCCCAAGAGCTGGAGTCGTAGCAGAAACATCAGTGGTAGTAGTATTGGTGATGGTGTTGGTGGTGTTGGCAGTAGTAGTAGTAGTAGTTCTTGTTGTTGTATGAATCGGATGTTTAGATTTTGTTTGATCGGTGGGAGACGGACAGTGATGGGGCGTAGGTATAGGCGTAGGCGTAGGTGGAAGAGAATGATGGTGAATTTTCCATTGTGCTGATTTTATTTTACGTAATCTCTTTTATCTATTGCCTATTGTGTTGCTTTTTTGTTGATTATTGTAGGTATTTTTATTACGGTTTTACTGCTCCTGCTTATTTATTACGCCTTTTTGTTTTCTCCTGCTTTTTTCCTTGTTGACTCTTTTTTTATTTCGGAATCTAGTAAGAAGCGGACTCCGCGCGTACTTTGAAGGTTGTACCTTTTTTCACGTGTATTATCTTTATCGTTTTCCGATCTTTTTACTCTAGTTTTTAACTCATCTCTTACAAGCACTCCTCGGTTATTCTTATTTTAGTAATTTTCGCTGTAGTTTTTGGCTTCATAATTCCAAACAGACATTGCGCTTATAGTAACACAACTCTGCATACAAATAATTACACAAACATGTCACGTTTATCTAAAAAACACTTGATTTCACCTGTCGAATATAACATCTGTAAAAGATCCAAATCAGCTACTAAATTCGATAAAATCAAACGTAAGAACAGTGTTCCATCCGTATCTTATTCTGATCTACCCACTGGCTTAATAGAATCTTACAATAAACTAGTAAACGACATCTCATTACCTTGTATCCCGCTCATTGATATAAATACGACTCACCTCCTTCCGAGTGACTCGACACTATCCGCTACTTCTTGTGTTTCATCTGAAATAGATTCCTGTGAGCATTTGTTAGAAAGTGTGGCTGGTCTTAAACATTTGACGAGCCTGCAAGCGGATTAAAATTCATAGCAATCCGAAAAATGTCCCTAGGCCTTTTTGCCATAGGAAATCCAGTACTGTCGATCTGGACTGTTCACTTTCTGATGTGTTCATTACTCCGGATGACTTTACGCAGACTGAGCAACCGCAAAACACTGGTAGCAAGTCTGTTCATCATCCTGTTCGCCTTAACAGCTGCGAACTGAACTCCAATAGATTCGCCACTATTAGATCTGAGGACACCTTAAGTGCATTCGATATCAATCAAACCATTCAGGATTTACTACCTTACAAATACCTGGTCAGTGTTCCAGAAAATCCTGATCTCGATATCATTAAAAAAACCGAAATGGTAATTGACCACATATCCTCTGAAGTGTTAAAAGGACTTCAGTGCATGCAGAATGCCATTAATTATAACGTACCTGACAGTGCTAGCCTCAATTCTGTTAAAAACACTCTCCTTAAAGAGTGTGCATTGTCCGGCTCTTGGTGTGTAGCACGCAGACTACGTAAAATTCAGACTAAATTTTCCTGTCCCATTCTTCTTCAATTTAGTACTGTCATCGAAGCCAATCACTTTATTAATAGTCAGTCACTACTTAGACACATTCCACTGTTTAAGAAGATTAGAATTATCCGGGATAGAACTTCTATACAACGCCGTATTACCAATGGCCTTTCAGCTATGCTGGCCGATTCATGCACTAGTAACAGCTACAATCACGAATGTCACATTAACCCTACAATACCTAACTCCACCCCTCCTAAAACGGAGAACAGATCCAAAGTGACTACTAGTCCGAAGACCTGTCCCCTGAATAAAAGTGCAGCAACTTGTCCCGTAGTCAAAAGCCCATCTACATGTAAACCACAAGTCAATCGCACTTCTGTAATACATAAACATTGTCCTAAAGATAAAGGGACAGACCTAGTGGTTCGAAATTCTCACATGAGACGTGCTACTCGCCCTAACCGTCAGTCTTCAGTACTTAACATACCTAATAAACAACAATGCCTGCCCCCCACCTCTCCTACTCGGGACGCTACTATATTCCTAAAATTAAACCCTAGGACTCCTGAGAATACGGACACTCATACCATAAATACCTCCCTAAACTCTAACCATAGGCGCCTCCCCGTTTCTAACCCAAAGCCTTTACCCTTGATTGCGTACAAAAAGACTAGGATGCCTAGAGTTGCTGAGATAACTCGTAACACTAGCCTGCTTGGGCATCCGCCTAATGTTCCTAGACACCACCCTAGCCGAAATACCTTTTGCAATTCTTCAGTCTCTCCAAAACATGTTCCTAACCCTTTTTTAACGCTCACCCCCTCAACAGAGTTGTTTTTCTACCTCCAGCTGTTGAGGGCCATATTTCCCCCTCCTTCAAGTCATGCTTTGCATTCTGTGATGTAATGGATGACAATCGATCTTTTCCGCTGTCTGCCCCTTCTAGCTGTAATACCTTTATGTCTGGTGCGTTTGACAAACCACCTTTCACATTGTCCAAAGATTTGACTAACTCCACTATACCTTATCCAATGGACTTACGAAACGATCCACCCTTGTGCCTCCTAGCAACTTCCTCATCTGTTCTTTGGGGATCGTCAGTTGACTCTGACGAACAACACTTATCATATCCTACCTCACATGTTTCTGTCACCATGCCTGTCTCTGAATACCTTTCTCCCTCTAACTATATCGCTCCCAAATTAACTGATCATAACAATCAAGCCTATATTCCTACTTCCAGCCCTTCTTTAGAACACACACCATTCAAAGGTAAAGTTGCAATTTTGGAGTACTTTCAGGCTCTATTCCTTGTAGTTTTATTATATACTACTAAATTTCTTCTTTCCTAAACCTCTTTTTTGTGTATCTCGTATCATAATTTTGTGTATCTCGTATTCTAATCTCGGTATTCACCTCCTAATCTCCCTGGCATCATGTCAAGTAATAAGGTCGCTAGTACACTTTACAATGTAACAACTAGGAAAACTTATAGAGGCATAAACCCCGGGGTCGATAGCGCATCGAAAATTCCAATATCGTGCGAACGGGCTGCTAAAAAACCCAAAAGGTCAGTCGCTAGTACGCCCCTCAGTGTCCACACTTTAGACCACTCAACTCAGACACCACAGAGGAGGCAAGACACCACCTCCATTCCTAAAAAGACCAGTAAGTTAGTTAAGAATAGGAAAAAAAGACGCTCCAAGGCTCGGTCGACACAGAAACAGCATAAGGACGACTGTTGTGCCTGCTCATCACCAGTCAAAACCAGCGACCATGCTTTTGAATGCAATTTCTGCAGTACATGGGTACATTGTCACTGCGACAATACAGTACCTAAAGAGTACTATGGTTTCATGCTGAGTCACCCCTGCCCATGGTTCTGGTACGTCTGCCCTCCGTGCAGAGTTTCTGAGGCACTGACAAAGCCCCAGGTCTCACCTAAAACCAGCCCTCAAGTCCAAACGACCAAAGTAAAATCGCCTGGCACTAAACCGGTAAAACAAGTGACCAAGGCTACCACAACCCTGCCTAACACACCGACAAAACCGCCGGTTGTTGTTATCCCCCCAGTAGCTACCAGCAACAGGCAACAATGGGTCACCGTGAAGAAGGGAAAGGGAAACACCCCAACTCACAATCAGCCTCCACCCAAGACCAGGGACAACAGATCTAACTCCCTCATCTTATTTAACATCCCAGTGTCGGAAGGAAGCTTGCTAGAAGGTAGGGCTGCCTTCGACAAAGAGCAATGGGATAAATTCTGCTCCACCCTCGGAATGTGCGAGGTCCCAGCTAAAATCTGTCGCCTTTTTAAAGGTCAGAACGTTTCGAAAGGAAAACCCCCTCCAATGAGGGTAACTCTTGACTCAGCACGACTAGCTGAAGACATCATCCTTTCGTCCCAAAGACCATCGGTCAAACTGTCCTCGCTGATTCGTATCAGGCATGACAAGCCGTGGTCGGTACGTGCAGCAGCCAGAACTGCACCAGACACACAAGAACAGACCACCATGGTAGTTCACGGCATACCCGAACTCACCAACGGTAACCCGGACGAAGCACACGAGCACGATGTGCAACAGTGGCGATGGCTATCGCGTAGCCTATCCCTCCACACCCCGATGGCAGTCTGCATTTCCAGGTTGCCCCGCCCGTCACACCTTACGTCTATCAAGTCACCACGCCTGATAGCTGTAACACTCAGGAACCGGGAAGACCTGACCGAAACACTACAAGCTTGGTACAGTTCGAAGAACGATCTTCCTAGCCACATCAGATGTTGTGAGAGCCGACCTAGATCTGTGAGACAACAACAGGGAGGCCAAAATGAACGCACACAGCTGCTAGTTAAACTCGGTCAACTACCTCTGGCTCAAGATGTGAGTGAACCAACCGCGCAGGCAAAAAACCTGCAGAGGCCAGTTCCCACAGAACTGGCCGACTCGGTTTAAATAACTTGTCTGAAAACCCGACTAAGGCTGATGCTGCAAATGTGCACCAGGTTCAGAGACAAACCACCAAGTGCCTCTATAGCAACGTAAGAAGACTAAGGGGTAAGCTGTTAGAAGTCAGGAATATGCGCTCTCAGATGGGTCTGAAGGTCATAATCCTAACAGAAACATGGCTATCCCCCGACATTGCTGACGCAGAAGTGGGCTTACCAGGCATGACACTCTTCCGAAGCGATAGGGAACACCAAACTGGAGGTGGAGTGGCTATATATGTAAATAGCCACTTAAAAGCAGAGCGGCTATACAACACCCAACTAACTGAGGTGACAGAATCATGTTGGTGTTGGTTCCACTCAAATGGCACGAAATACTTGATTGGAGGGATCTACCGACCTCCTTCGGGTACTAGGGCCCAGAAAAGCAAACTGATTGAGGTAATTCTGCAACTGCCACTCCTAGGGTTTGATCAAATACTCTTAGCCGGAGACTTCAATACCCCATCTTTAAATCTCAGCAACCAGAGTATCACCCCCACTGGTTGGTTCCAAAGACAACTTGGTACAGCCATTAGAAGCTCTGGCCTGACTGAGCACGTACGCAGCGCCACTAGGTGGACTAAGGAAGGGAATTCCTCAAACCTAGATTATCTGTTAACGAACGACCAGCTCCTGGTTGAGGATGTCCACATCCGCGCTCCAATAGGTAGTAGTGACCATGGCACAGTCCTGTTTAACATGGTCACAAACGAAATGCTGACACCGGACAATAACGAGCCTTACCTCTGCTACAGTAGGGCAAACTACACACGCATGAGAGAGGTGCTCCTACATGCCCCATGGCCACGGGAGTGGCGGAGGCTGACAGTAGATGATCACTGGCAAGCAGTGAGAGATATAGTCCAAAACGCTGTCGTAGACAACGTACCTCAATCACACCCAAAACGCCAGAACAGAAGAACCTGGCTTAGGCGCGGCACGGAACACTTGCTACAGGCGAAGAGGAAAGCCTGGCACAAGTGGAAGGTCTCCTTGAAGGATTCCGATCGCAGTTCTTACTTGGCATTGAGGAACAGATGCAATACCAAAGTTCGAAGCGACAGGAGACAATTCCAGACGATACTAGCCGCCAGAATAGAGGCGAACCCGAAACATCTGTTTAGGTTCATGTCCAAAATAAAGCCTACTAATCAAGGGTCGTGCCCCCTAAAAGGGCCTAACGGAGAAGACCCCACCAACCTGGAGATGGCCGAAATCTTCAACACCCATTTTTCTGATCAATTAAACCAGGCGCCTACATGTTCAGAGTATTACGCCAACCCAATGCCAGCTGACGGCTTAGGGAACATCCGTATCACTCCTGACCTAGTATTAAGGAAACTAAAATCCTTATGCCCAGGTAAGTCACCAGGTTGTGACAACATCCGCCCTATGGTCTTGCAACAGTGCGCTGAAGCTCTCTGTTCACCGTTATGCAACCTGTTCAGGCATTCACTGGAGTCACACCAATTCCCAGCGGAATGGAAACAAGCTACTCTCTCTCCAATCTTCAAAGGAGGAGATAGATAGGACCCAGCCTGTTACAGACCAGTCGCACCGCTACCTATATTATCAAAGGTTATGGAAGGACTAGTGGACGAACAAATGAGGGAGTACATGGATAAGAATAAAATACTCCATGAAGATGAACACGGGTTTCGGAAAGGCAGGTCGTGTGCATCTAATCTTCTCATCGCATGGGACAGTTGGACATCCTGCTTGGACCGTAAAATAACAGTGCACGTAGTATTTCTCGACTTCGCAAAATCCTTTTACACAGTGTCCCACGCACGCCTAATCGAAAAGGTTGTGGTGATGTGCTTCACTGACCCACTCGTATCTTGGCTCAGAAACTACCTTGAGAATAGAAAGTTTCGCACCAAGGTAAACAGGGTGCACGCGAGTTGGAGAGTATCCACTTCAGGAGTTTCACAGGGGACCATCCTAGGCCCACTCCTCTTCCTGATATTCATTAACAACCTGCTAAGCTTAGTTAGCTCACCGGCACTGATCTACGCAGACGATGCGAAGATCTGGAGGTCCATTAGAAGCGAAGCGGATTCGACTGAGCTTCAAAAGGACCTTAGATCTATTGAGAAATGGGTAGTGAAAAACGGTTGAAAACTCAACCAACCGAAGTGCCACGTCATGCATTTCCTGCCTCATATGACGCAAACGATCTACACTCTCAATGGAAGTCCGCTCCCTAATGTCTCCTCAGAGCGCGATCTTGGTTTAATAACCACAGAAAGCCTCCACACGAGTCCGAACTATGTAGGGGATGCAGCCAAGGCAAATGCGACTCTTCACTTTATGCGAAGACTGCTTGTTGCTATAACCCCGAAATTATTTTTAACCCTCTTTAAGACGTACGCGCGCCCACACTTGGAGGTTCACAACGTCATCGCACCCCCTCTGCTTAAAAGAGACATTAATCTCTTGGATCGAGTGCAGAGACGAGCAACGAAATGGGTGATAGGGTTGAAAAATAAACCCTACGACGATAGACTCCAGCTCTTGGGATTATTCCCACTGAGCTACAGGAGAATCAGAGGTGACCTGATTATGGCGTACACCATATTAAACACGCCCAACCATCCCAATGTGAGCATCTTACCGATGCATCACCACCACTCCCCTCGAGGCAATCCTCAAAAGATTGCACATCAAAGAGCAAACACTCAGGTTCGTGCACACTTTTTCTCATTGCGAGTCGTCGCAACTTGGAATGCTCTCCCAGCCGAGGTAGTTACAGCCCACTCAGTGGACTGCTTTAAGAAGAGACTTGATAATCACGTACTCACATGCGGACTATCATCTCCCTCTTGGACAAGCTGTGCCTGATGCATATCTTGAGACCTGCTAGTTGTTACCATTGCCATCTCCTCAGATCACTTAATTAGTTTTACTCGCCTATTCCTCTCCATTGCTTACACTTCGGTCCTCTCTCACAATCTTCACTACCAATTAATAAACTAAATTCATCTATATATTACTCAGTTCTGAAATTTTACTCATATTATCATTTCAATCTACCCTTATTACCCTTATTACTCTTCACATTGCAACTAACTGATCTCCGGTTTGGTAATGTGACGGCTGCTGGTATCCAGAAACCCTACTGCCCTGAAACAAACGTTTCATTCAAATCCCGAGACATACAAACTCACAACCAACTGCCAACTGACTAGAATTAGACAGTCGAGTGGCTAGATCTCCATCGATTGGACATTACCGAACACCTGGAACCGTACCGAAAGAACGAGAATCGAGCGCGAAGAAATCAAATTGGTTTACACAAGATCGTGAAAAAGATATTGGATATTGAAGTAGCACTAATTTTTCTAGTTGAATATAAATCTCTTTAGTTTTTATTTGAAATAGACAGGTTACTCTATTCACTGGGTCGATCGACATTGTTGAACTGTAAACTGGTTGATTAGAATGCACTCTACTCTCCTGGGCGCAACCTTATCAACACTTACAACTGTGTGAGTTTCACATTGCCTATCATCAATTATACTGTTCTCACTTACACGCTATTGACTTACCTTAGTGTTATCTATTGCTCCGCTTTTAACCGCGATACTCTTTATATCTCCTGCTTAGCTAGTTAAGTACATCTTCCCCACTACATTCTAAATGCTTATATCTTGTTTGAAAATTCTTACTATTTCTCCATAACTGTTAACTGTATAGCATTGATGCCTAACCAATAATTCATAAGTTGTAACAGCCAGACGAGTTTGTGAAAGGAACTTGCAGAAATAGTGTTTCTCAACAGGATGCGAGACATAGAACACCAAGTAGAACTCAATAGCTTCTTTTAAACATTTAACATGAGCCTAACAACACAAAAGGAGGGAGGGTGGAGTTACTGACCAGCAAACATTGATGGTGTGGGCGATAACTTCAAACAACCCATTTTTGTGGGTCAGAACATTTTGTTTGCTTTCGGCTCTTTAGATTGATGAGACGACTAATCAGCAACACTGAGGTTGCTCTTATACGCTTGCTACTTCTGTGGTTCATGTTTCCAAGACTATGTTGAGGTCGGTATTCTGTCGAGACACCCGCAACATTCCTACTCAGGCGCTTACAGTATGACTTAGAGGTTGGCATTCAATGATAATAATAAAAAAAACAGTTAGACAGTACGAGATTTTGTTCATCAAATTTTTATTTTTACAAACTCTACTCTTTTAACTAGAATTTCGATTCCAACCTACATAAATCCAGCTTCTTACTTTGACTTCTCTTCTATCCACCTGACACTGCACAACTCTTACTTCTTTTTGCTGTACTCCTTTATCTGTGTGTTATA
Organism: Schistosoma turkestanicum; assembly: GCA_944470395.2. NCBI lineage: Eukaryota > Metazoa > Platyhelminthes > Trematoda > Strigeidida > Schistosomatidae > Schistosoma > Schistosoma turkestanicum. The sequence goes on from OX103979.1 coordinate 45,922,420, forward strand.
TTCTTGTATTAGCATAATTTCCTTTAATTTAAGTGGTCAGTATGAATTTTATCTTGACTTACTACTGTATTGACTACTTCAGCATGACAATTTGATCTAGCGTGTAAACTGGCGTGACTCTTGTAACGTAGTTATTTGAGAATAAATAGATTATTATTATTATTATATAAGTCAAATCTCAGATGGTTACAGGCCCTCAATCTAAATGCCTTATATGGGGAATGATAGAAATAATGTTAACTCCCACTGTGATGACGGATAGTTTTTCTAATAGTCTGGCAACATTTGCAGTGTTATCATCCTTACTTACTTACTTTCGCCTGTTACCCCCAACGGAGCATAGGCCGCCCACCAGTTTTCTCCAACCAACTCTGTCCTGGGCTTCTCTCTCCAGTTCTGTCCAATGTTTGTTCTATACTCTCATATCTTTCTCTATTTCTCGGAGTAATATGTTGCGTGGCCTTCCTCTTTTCCTTTTGCCTTGAGGGTTCCATGTGAGGGCTTGTCTCGTGACGCAGTTGGGTGCTTTTCGTAGTGTGTGTCCTATCCTCTTGCACCGCTTCTTCCTGATTTCCTCCTCCACTGGAATCTCGTTTGTTCTCTCCCACAGTACGTTGTTGCTGATGGTGTCTGGCCAACGAATACGAAGTATTTTGCGTAGACAACTGTTAATAAACACTTGTATCTTCTGGATGATGGCTTTGGTAGTTCTACAAGTTTCCGCTCCATACAGTAGAACTGTCTTCACATTTGTATTGAAAATCCTGATTTTGGTTTCGGTTGAAAGTTGTCTGGAGTTCCAGACGTTCTTCAGTTGCGAAAATGTTGTCCTCGCTTTTCCGATACGCGCCCTCACATCTGCATCGGATCCACCACGAGTGTCGATGATGCTTCCCAGATATGCAAAGGTGTTAACGTCCTCCAAGACATCTCCATCAAGAGTGATTTGGTCGGTGCATGTTGTGTTGCATCGGAGAATTTTGCTTTTCCCTTTATATATGTTGTGACCTAGTGCTGCAGAGGCTGCTGCTACACTGGTCGTCTTCTCTTGCATTTGTTGTTGAGTGCGCGATAGAAGAGACAAGTCATCTGCCAAGTCCAGATCTATCAGCTGCGTCCTAACTGTCCAGTCGATACCGTGCTTCCATCCAGATGTTGACGTTTTCATAATCCAGTCGACGACTAGGAGAAAGAGAAAATGTGAGAGTAAGCAACTTTGCCTGACACCGGTCTTCACCTCAAAAGAGTCTGTTAGCTGTCCATCGTGTACGAATTTGCAGTTGAATCCATCATAACGATTCCGTATGATGTTAACTATTTTCTCAGGCACACCGTAATGTCGAAGAAGCCTCCACAATGTTTTCCTGTCCACGCTATCAAATGCTTTCTCGTAGTCGATGAAGTTGACGTAGAGTGGTGAGTTCCATTCAATTGATTGTTCCACAATGGTCCGTAATGTAGCGATTTGGTCAGTACACGATCGATCCTTACGAAATCCGGCCTGTTGATCTCGAAGTTGGGAGTCTACGAAGTCCTTGATTCTGTTTAACAGTACCCTGTTTAAGACTTTGCCTGGTATTGAAAGAAGAGTGATGCCTCTGTAGTTCTCACACTTGCTGAGATCGCCTTTCTTCGGTATTTTGATCAGGTATCCTTCTTTCCAATCTGATGGTACTTGTTCCTCATCCCAAATCTTCTTGAAGAGGATGTCAAATATTTTCACAGTTGTTTCCACATCTGCTTTCATTGCCTCTGCTGGAATGTTGTCTGGTCCTGCTGCTTTGCCGCTCTTGATTTGTCTGATGGCCATACTGATCTCCTCAATCGTAGGTGCGCCAATATTAATTGGGAGGTCCGTGGATGCTGCTTCGATGTTGAGTGTGTTCAGTGGAGCTGGTCGATTTAGGAGTTCCTTAAAGTGCTCTACCCACCTATTTCGCTGTTGTTCAGTGTTGCTGATTACTTTCCCTTCCTTGCTTTTCACTGGTCGTTCTGGTTTACGATAGTTTCCGGTGAGCTTCTTTGTTGTTTCGTACAACTCTCTCAAGCTTCCGTCTCTTGCAGCCTTTTCCGCCGTCATTGCTAGATCTTCCACATATTTTCGTTTGTCAGCTCTGATGCTTTTCTTCACTTCCCTGTTTGCTTCTGTGTATGCAGCTTGTGTGGTAACTTTCTCTGCTCTTCTTCGGCTGACATTGATTGCTTCCTTCTTTATCCTCCTTTCTTCAATTTTTTCAAGAGTATCAACGGAGATCCATTCCTTGTGATGGTACTTCTTGTGACCCAGAACTTCGTGACTTGTTGAAGTGATTGCCTCCTTGATCCATTTCCACTAGTTCTCCAACGTTGCGTCCTCTCCATTGTGTAGATCTTGAAAGGCCTGGAATCTATTGGTGAGGGCTATCTTGAATTCGTTGAGTTTTACGGTATCCCGAAGAAAGGCCGTATTAAACTTGTGTGATGTTGTCTACCCCGTTGTCCAGTGCTTCATTAGTTCCAGTCTCATTTTGGCGATTAGCAAATGGTGATCTGAAGCTATATCAGCTCCTCTCCTGGTTCTCACATCCTCCATAGTCCTTCTGGACGTTTTGTTGATACAGATATGATCAATCTGGTTTTGAGTAGTGTGGTCCGGTGAAATCCATGTGGCTTTGTGTATGCGCTTGTGCGGGAATATTGTGCCACCGATGACCAGTTTGTTGAAGGCACATAGGTTTGCAAATCTCTCACCGTTTTCGTTTCTTTCTCCCAGTCCATGTCGTCCCATGATGTCTTCATATCCAGTGTTGTCCATTCCAACCTTGGCATTCAGGCCTCCCATAAGAATCGTCAAATCCTTTGGTGAACATTTCTCGACTATTGACTGCAGTCTTTCGTAGAATTGATCTTTAACGTCGTCATCGTAGACGTTGGTATGTGCATAACATTGGATGACGTTCATTGTAATGTCCTAATTCTTTGTTTTGAAGGATGCTTTAATGATCCTTGGTCCATGAGATTCCCATCCTATCAGTGCCTTTTGTGCATGTTTGGACAGCATCAGTGCAACTCCTTGTGTATGTGAAGCGTTTTCCTCTTCATGACCAGAGTATAACAGCAGTTCCCCCGAAGCTAGTCTCAGTTGTCCTACCTGTGTCCAATGCGTTTCACTGATGCCGAGCACCTCGAGGTTGTAACTTTTCATTTCTGCCGCAACTTGAAATAGTCTTCCAGTCTCCCACAATGTACGAACGTTCCATGTACCTAAAGAAATGGTTGCTCTGGTTATCAGAAGAGGCATCGGCCCCGTGACTTCCGAGGGAACTCGGCTTTCATCACGAGACGTCATAATTCTTCTTCCAACTCTCAGGGCAGGGTTAAAATGGTTTGAATTAATTTTTCTGGTTAGCATTTTTTTGTCAAGTGAGTTTTCGACGGGACGGGGTCGCCAACCCCATGTCCAACCCTCCTCCTTTATCCGAGCTTGGGACCGGCAGTTGCCCCTAAGGTTCTACTGGCGAAATTAGTGTTATCATCCACTTCGACTTATAAAATCGAGGAGTCTGTCCAAAAGTAGTTTTCATACATACTTTCTTCTAGTTTTGATTCTTCTATCTTTCATCTGATCAGAATTTTTTAAAGTACAGCAGCTTCTAATTCAAGGTGGGGTATACAAACTAATTTCAAATGGATATTCCTTATTCACTTAGGATGAAAATACATCTCATCGTGCATAGGCTATACTCAAATCGCAGGACTCCATAATCGATCTCTGGAGTATCTGAAAAATGTAAGGAAATGTGTCCTTTAACACACAGGTTCATGCCCAAATACAGTAGGGACTTCAGTGCTTCGATACCCCTCATAATTGTCTAAAATGTAAGCGGTTTTCCGTCAGATACAGTTATTTCAATTCTAAGTGGGCTAGTCCATAGAGCTAGACCCGAGTGACTCGCAAATTAGACATTTTCACCTTATTAGTACCTAGTTACCTCTAATGGAGTTCAAGCTGCTTAATTACTAACTATATCCCTTCTGCTCCTTTTTCTCTCGAAATTGCTTCTTTATCTTATAATAATAATAATAATTTATTTATTCACAAATAACAACGTGTTACATGAGGCCTGCCAATTTATAGGCTGGATCAGCGTGTTACAAATACAGCCACACTTACTATAAAAGGTTGCACGGTTAGATTAATAATGAGGGTCTGTTTCTGACAACAAAGTTAAACTATGTCAGTGACAGGAACAGTTTGATTCGGTCACACTCACAACAAGTGAATAAAAATAGGTGAGCTACACAGCGGAGTTCTTGGGAGGTTTTTGTAAATCTGGAGTAAATTTATCGAAGTGTTTCATACGAGCTGCGACCTTTAAGTGCACCTAAGTAAGATGCATTTCGCTTTGAGGCATCACGGGTGGACTGGAGTCACTGATCTCACCGTCAATACTTATTGGTCATTAACTCTACCCTCACTCCTTTTGTGTAACTAGGCCCATTAAAATTGATTGTAAGATGATATTTTATACTATACTCGAGGCCCTATATTTCACGTCCTGTTGAGAAGCACTGTTTCTGCAAGTTCCATTTTACAAATTATTCTGGCTGTTAAAATTGTAACCTTCAGGCAAGGCATCATTTAACCTACTTCACGCATTTACATTGATGTCGACTGAAGGACAGTTATCTTTTGTGTTTGAGTTTAAATTAGGAACAAGATATAAGTAAGTAGGTGAGTTCACCATGGAAATAATGAATTTAACTATTCTGGTTTCTGAATCTTCTGATTGTTCCGAACTGTCAGTATGATACTTATTTTTTCTGATCCCTGTCACTGTCCATACACGGAAACGAATATCTAAATTCAGACCAGATTTAAGCAGTACTTCATATCTAATTTCAACCTCAGTTGAAAACTGGTAAACATATAGAATCATCTAACAACAAGGTAGAGATACACATGAAGTTAAAGTGCAGAAAAAATAACGAGTTATTTACAGAATCGTTCTTTTATTAAGGAATATACATAAATTTGGTACTCTGTACCAACACGTTGCATCTGTTTTGTTGACATCTTGGTTACACTGTTTGTGGTATTCTTTGGCACGACCTCGACATTCTTTCGGTACCAGGAGATCGCCAACAAAAAGACGCCCTTTTATAGATAATATCTTCTCTGTCCTTGGTTCACAATGGGATTACGATTACTGGCGGGAACCTAATTTGCCTATAGTGGTGTTCATACCCATCCTCGACTCGTCCTAATACAGCTTTCGATTTTTTTATAGTGAAACCGAAAACACCAATATACACTTGTATAAGCATAATAAATATTGTCGTCTAAAACAGTACAAAAATTAAAGATCCAGTAGCGTAGCTGCAGAAAACGGGGAACGAGATATATTAGGAAAACGTCCTACACACAGTAGTTGTTCGAACCCTTTAGAATTCCTGCAGTTCCCCAGAGTGAGTCTTATTAAACTGGTTGTCAGGGATCTGCGAAATCTCCATCTAGTCGTTAAATATTGAGAATTCTTCGTAGTTTCCATATAATAGGAAAATCTACAGACGTGTTGTGTTTTAAGTGGGCAGTTTACAGTCAATAGATACTAAAAGACAACTTTAGTCCAATTTTTATTAATCGTAAACTCAGGTTCGTACTAGGAACTTTGTTTGCCACGTCAGCTGGTCAGCGTAGTGTCACTGCATACAAAACCTTTATACTAAGTCAATTGGCTGGTCGGACAAAAACATCCGTTGAATGTGGTCAAGTAGAAGTCAGTTTAATTGTGCGCATCACTTTGTAAGCATACTCATGTAAGCGTTCAAATCTAGATCCTTTAAAGAAGATGAAGAATCCACGAATTCTTTCGTGCATCAAAGTGTCATGCTATTTACGAGCTCAGTTAGAGAGCATTCAATATTTGCTCACACTCAGTTTGATTTAATTGGGCGAGCTCGAATCCACTGCGACTTGTTTACATTAAAAGTCGACACTAGGTTGTCTGTGATATTGTTGTAACAAACCATTAGCATGTGATTGGTAGATGCCCATTCGAAATCGTGTTATGAGACAATGGAAAAGTCTGGATTAAAACTGCCATTCATGGACTGTAGTTGTGGTTGAAGGGTTATGGAAGTTTGTTACGTATGCTTTGACTCAGGGGCGGGCCACTAGTTCAGTAGTAATGGCCTTAAAAGCTACTGCTGCTGGTTATCGCGTGAAATGATTCATACACGTCAAGGAATTAAGAACATTCATTTGTTCTCACTACGTGTCCCAGCTAATCAGGATGTACGTTGCTGAAGCGAGCTTTGAGAGTTGCGAAAGTATCTAATGAAAAATTAAATTATGTTTGATAACTTCAGATTTATAGTGGCTTGCACAAGTGCGTAGCCACCCTCTCACCTCTTTGTCCATGCCAGAGCAGTAAAATCATTCCTCCCCCTCCACTTCAGCATTTTCACCATCATCATCTTCCTCTTCTTCTTCTTCAGATAATAACATTACTTCTAGTTTGCTTCTACCGTGATATCTCGAATTCTACTTTCTGTACCTTGTCAAGTGAAAGGTCGTTGTAGTGGTTCGCATCTTGTCCGGAAGTAACCTGTTCACTAGGAGAGCATTCAAAGTAGTGTGGATGGTGAGAACTGGAGGAGAGAATAAAAGGTGAGCCAACGACCCAGCAGGCTCATAGAATGCATTCAAGACGTACAGAGATAAACAATAATCAGTGATGACGAAAGTTTCAGATTTAGATGATCTAGAAAACGAAAGTGGAAGTAGATATAGTAAGGAATTTAAACTACTATTGATTAACTTTCTGTGTAGGAGCCTGAATAGTTTGTGCGATCAATAGACATAATTGATGTTTTATAACAAGCAAAAGGCGGAACTTGTTGAGATATTTTGATTTTAGTGGACGGATAGCTCAGATATTCAGCCAGGCCACCGGAGAGTTAGTAGTATGACTACTTTTTTAAGCTACTACCCGAGGAATTGATGGTCGCATTGCCGACTGATTCATTCCTCAGATGATCAGATACTCACAGAACCCTTCTAGAAAAATGTTAACACAAACCTTTGGCCTCTGTCTTCATAATACGAATCTAAATAGGAATCTAGATTCATTAATGATGGTGGTTAAGAAGTCATAGTAAGTAATGACTTCAGAAGAGCGGGCAGCCGTAAAGCTGCCAGATCTTGTGGTGCCGTAAATTACGAGGATTACCGCGAATCACTTGAAATTCTGAGTTTGACAGTACAAGCTGAAGACTAGCACAGTTTGCCATTTACAAAGACAAAATATTACAGTCCAATGAACAATGCATTGGTTTGGTTTAAATACATATATCTGACACTGAGGACTGAGAATCCCGGTCTGCTAATGTGAAAGCTGCTGGTAACAGCTGGTTCCCTAATTCTTTGAGACGAATTCGCTTAAATCACGAGAAAAAATTTCGTAATGAACTGACTGAACGAGTGCAGTCGAGTGACAAGACTACCATCTGCTGGGCATTGGCAAATACTTGAAACCGAACAGAAACAACAAGAAGCGAGCGCAAATAAATTGATTGGTTTATATAAACTCAAGAAAAATATATTGGACATATAGGACAGCTTTGAGAAAAGACTTGATAAACACGTACTCACATACGGATTATCGTCTCCCTCGTGGACAAGCTGTACCTGATGCGTACCTGAGGCTTGCTACTTGTTATTATTGCCATCTCCTCGTATCACTATCTCGCCTATTATCTCTTCCTTGCTTACACTACGGTCCTCTCGAACAATCTTCACTACCAATTAATAAACCAAATTGTCTTCTCATTAGCATTAGAATTTCCTCCTTATTATTCTCCACACTGCAACTAACTGACCTCCGGTCTAGCAATGTGATAGCAGCTGGTATTCGTAAACCCTACTGCCCTGAAACAAACATATTCATTAAAAGCACGGGGCATTCAAACAACTGCCATCTAACTAGAATTAGACGGTTGACTGGCTAGACCCAATTCATTGGACACAACCGAGCACCTGAAACTGTGCTGAACGAACAAGAACTGAGCGCAAAGAAACCAAATGGTTTATACTGGATCGTAACACAGATATTGGATGTTGGATATTGGATGCGAGGGCACTCTAGGTTTATACGCTACTAATTGGATGGCGTTGTCTTCTGATAGTTATATCAAGAGTAAGCATGTTATTTTCGATTTTCTCTTCTGATATGCACACCTTAAGAATTGCTTTTTAACATGCAGTCATTTTTTAGAGGATGCCTTGTCGTCTCTTGAAGACCTGTGCGTCAGATGCGTATGCAAGAATTTGAATGTGTTGACGTACTTAAGTAATGAGAACTGTGAAGTTAGACGAAAATGGAGGTTTCCATATCCAGGATTTCGCCTGGTTGCCCGTCCTTCCCAGAAAATTTTATTACAACTTTGCAAACGAAACGCTCTGGATGATGATCGAATGAGTCTTTTTAATGCAGACAGTGTTGATCTTATGTCTCCAGTTATAAAGGAAGCTAATGTCAGCCCATCGTCTCTAAAAGTTCTCAAGGATTTTCATCTGTATAGTCTTACCGCCATGAACTTAACCAAAGTAAATCTAAATACCATTATAAGTTGTCTTGGCGAGTGGACTGTTCAAAACCTAATGTGCCTCAATATATCTGGAACATCTATTCTGTGCGAAACTCATTTACCCATACTAGTCGCACTTGGGAGGTTTAAGAATCTTAGCGTCCTTAATGCAAGTAGAACTGAACTTAGTACACAGTGTTTACAAATTGTTGCCGATGACCTTCTAAATCTTCGTTATCTTAACATTTCCCGAACACGAGTAACGGACATCACACCCCTATTAAATATACGCGACCGTCTCAATGGTTTGATAATGCATCGATTGCAACTAGAAAGGACAGAAGATATCGCAAAGTTACTGTATACTGTGGTGGAACTCAATCAACTGCGTATACTTGATGTATCTGACAAACCACGAAACACTGTTGGCAGATACGATGCTGTCGACAAATTTTGCTCACCAGAGGCCTTGCCATTCTTGGAGCATATTGATTTGTCAGGAAACCAATTCGGATTGAAACTTAGTGATGCAAGGTATATCAATTTATGACTTAGTTTCTATTACTTTTCAGAGCCTTGCTCGAAAGCCACCCTAGACTTACGTTCGCCGGGTTCGCATCATGGCTTTCAAGTCATGAACATGAGTTGGAAGGAATATACAGACTGTCTCATCAGTATCCCCATATTACAGTAAGTTGAGTATTTATTTGCCTATTAGCCTTTAAATCATAATTTTTGGGTAAAATTCCAACGTTTAAGTAACTCCCAAAAATGAAGATATACTCTTTGTTATCAGAGAGATCAATTTGTATCTAGACAAGATTAGTAACTAAGTTCTATTCAGAACCTTCTGTAAAAACCGAATCCACAGTCGTTTGTCATGAGATCGTTTCGATAATATCTATATTATAAATCAAATAACTTGTTAACGAAGTGCAGTCGGTCAAAAACCAATCAACTGAGCATTATATAATAGTTTACAAAAATTTGATAACAAGACAAAGTATTAATATCTAGTCACTGCAACCTAGTTTGATTGAGTTAGCTTATTATAAACCCTAGATAATTTTCTATGAGGATTAATGACCTAGATTTTTTTCGGTTGTGTAATTTTCGTCGCTTATGCATAAATACACCTATTTGAGTTAGTAGCCACCATTCGTGTTGTAGACCGGTTGATAGTGTCGAAATTGACTTGAAATGATCTCATACCGTCTTCCTCCATTACTTTGCTCCATATTTCAACATACCTATGAGTTACAGCATTACGGTAGGTTTTTTAGTCAATGTATTAGGTCAAATTAATTCCTTTGTTTTATGACTGCACATAAATTTAAGGGATATCGGAAAATGTTCATTTTTCATTCGTTGGATAAATGTCAATTTGATTCTTCGACAAGTTAGTTTTGGAACTGAGTAGTAACTATAGTTTTCCATAAATAACTCATGCTTCACAAACCTTAAGATCATCCTTATTGTAGTTTAGTAGCACTAGTACTCCAAGACAACATTTCAGTAAGTAGTTTGCCTGACTACTCACACACTCGACCATCCAACCTGTTTATAGAAAACAAACCAAACATATCCGTTAACTTCAACATTTGAATGTATGATTTACTGGTTAAACAAAGTATCGGGAGTGTTATTTCATTTAAAGCAAACTTATTATATTCCAGCAGAAAGATGAAAAACTAGAGAGCAGGAAAGGTAAATAAGCTAACAAAGCACATTCAAAAGGCTTACTGATTTGTTTTGTCATTTGTGCACAAAACAAAAGAACCAAAAATGTGAGCCACGCTATGATGATACTAAAGTCATCAATTTCAATCATTGCTTAATGTGCCTTAATACAGATATATCAGACTATCATCCCTCTTATCAGACTATAATAAGTAGCTAATTTACCGCCATTGCTGACCACTCTCAGCATCGTAAATATTGTGGTGAAAGCTAACCTCTAAAATAGTGCGATCTTAATTTTTGGATACAAGTCCTTATCACACTATGCGAATATAGTCTTAACAGGTGTCAGTTATAGCCTAAATATGTTAACTATGATGCCTTTGGTCGCGTCAACTTAAATCTATAAGAAATCGTTTTATTAGATTTTTAGGTGCATCATTACTTTTTCCAGCAAGCGTAAGTTCTGGATTTCTTATTGATGGACTCTAAGTATGCAAAAGACCCTTTATATCATGACTACCTTTCCCATAAGTTGTTTGATTCACAAACCATACTGTTCAAAAAATTCATTGAAAGAACTAATGGTTACTTCTAGATGTTGGGAGACCGAGGGGATCAACTCTTGTTAAATACTTTGACGCGTAATAAGGATAGAGCTTTTTATCTTCAGCATGCTCTCCATAGTATTTTTGAAGCGACGAGCAATCGGGAATCCGTTAAACCAGATCTTCTGCAGGTAAGTAACAGATATTTGTGTACTTATTAATTTTAGCGGAGATAAATTTTTTATTTCTTAACAGTAAATTTGTTGAATATTGTGTTAAGTTCGTCCTGATTGTTTTAACATAACGGACGAATCAGGTATGTTGATGATTAATATAAAGATAGTCACCAGCACTCAACTTCATCAATCTGCGAATCTCGTTTCTATGTCTGTATCACCAGACAAACAGACCACCAAAATTTCATTACTGAAACACTTGGTCATAGCGTATGCTCTGAATTATTGCGTGGTTAGGATACCGAAAGTGCTGTTTGCTGTCCTTATTCAATAATTTCTTCCTCAGATTTTGATGGAATTGATCTCCCATAGATTCATCAATGTGAAAGAAAAAGAGCTTGTTTGAAAATACTGACGAAATTCTAAACAAATTTATTAACAATGAAATGGTATTTAAGCTGCAACTTTGGCCTATGCTTGTTTGCTAAGTCCTACTTTGTTTACATCTATCTATCGTTTTTGGTGGTCGATATTCCCGTAGACCTTTCTTGTCAACAGCGTAAATCAGGACAGTTCTTTATTTGGAAAAGGTGAAATTAAGCTAATGACTACTCCGATCCTGTATGCGCGTTTCGGAGACGCAGCATAGATCGATAGCGTGAGATTATTAATTCCTAGCTGAGAAAGCCTGTTTTCCTATTTGGTATAAGGTTCGAACAAGAAAAGCTCCAATATGTAGTTTAGAGTGTGGATTCAGGGGACCAGGAGTAAGGTTTCGTGTACTCGAATGGTTTGCATTAGCGACTAGAGGTGACAAAGGAACATGAAAGTGTTTGGTGATGTAGGTGAGGGGGTTATTAAAAATTATCGAGGGATTTGATTCTGGCTAGTTTTGTCTCGTGTGTTGTTACGCGAATGAGTGCGGATGTCACTTCTTGGCTGTCCACACCGTGGAAGGGTGTTTCTTGAGGAACCTGTAAAGGAAATTGGGTTGGGGTTGATCTTAGAGACTTGGGAGTGTGACCACAGAGCGGAATGGACAACTGCTTGAGTCCTGTCACACATGTCGTTTTTATAGGAAGTTTGTCAAGTATTAGCTCCGCTCTTTTTGAGAGACCCTACCTCCGGAGATGGAAATTGTTGGGGTAAGATGAGTTGTGACATTTTTATGGTCGACTTTTTCTAACCTTCTTCTTCCTTGTGAGAAGGCAGCGTTACTGCAGATGCTGGTTGTCCGAGGAGAACACTCTACTGCTGTCACATCCCTCTACCGTCAGCATTCCGACTTCGGTCTCAGACCTTGAGTTCTGCTTTTACTCTCACTGTTCTCCTATCGACCTGCCTGTCTGGTAGAATCTACAGGAACATATGTTGCAGTCAATGTAGCTTGGTTGGGTCCTCAGGATAGGCAAGTCCAACCACCACGTCAAGGTAGCAGCTACGGTCAGAGTTTTTATGTTTAGTACGATGTTTTTTCGTCATGATAATTATTTTGATTTACTTCGCTTTTTGTTATAAGTATAACTTTATTGATATGGCATTATACAATTTTTATTCTAATGTCGGATATCCTTATTTTGTAGTGTGGATTCGAAAATAACTAAATATTTTACGTACAACTTTTCAGGCTGTTTTGCGCGTAATGAGGCTGCATTTACGCAGAATGGAAATGATATTGGCAGGGACTGCTGTCATCTACAACTTAACTCGAAGTGAACAAAGCAATCAGTTACCTTTAGACCTACTCAATCGTGCCGTACGTATGACTTTAACAGCAATGGAAAAGTTTCCGGATAACAGACAGTTGCAAAAGAATTGCTTTCTAACATTGTGCAGCGACACTGTACTTTATCGTGCTGTAAGTAAAAAATATGCCCATCTGTTTCACTGTGGTTATAGTTTCCCTGTCCACTGAATTCATATGTAAGTTACTGTATTGTTTTGGTTGGTCAGTTTCCAACCAAATTTAGCGCCTTGACTAATTAGTTCATGAATAATGAAGAAAATATCAGTGATGAAATCTCGTATCGAATAAGTGGTGTTTACTTTGTTTGAAATTATGAGTGATTTTGACTCATGAATTTTATGTAGATAAAAACTGACTAGCCTAGTGACAAGCTATTTACTTGATTCCTTCGGACTACTTGAACACACTAGGTTTATACTTTTCCTGTGTGCATTAATATCTTTGAATTCATCCCCCTACTGGATTTTTATAATGGTCAAATTTGACAACTGAATAATCACAAGGTACTGATTAGTACAGTTGTCTTGAAATAAAACACTAGCTAACAGTAATTCTTACCTCATAAACCCCAACATATCACTAGTGTTACACAAACAATATATTGTGATACAAACAGCTTTATTTCCATTTTATCTCGTAGTGAAACTTTATAAATGAGTTCAGGGTTTCGAACATCAATTTGCTAACCGTTCACTAAGAAGAAGTTTGTAGGATCCTTTATCTTTACATACTAATACTGTTAGTTTTTAAAGGCATAACTGAATTTTATGACTTTCATAGATTTTCAACTCCAGGTATCGTTACTAAATCGTATGAGCTACACAAATAGGATTCAAAATGCAAAAATATCAATGTGATTTTAAACAGTAGATCCTTTTTCAAAAGTCCTAGTAAGGTTTATTTCTTAACTTATCCATGTCCTCTGCACATACTCGTGATTTATTTACGGCGATTGCCTGTTATCGATAAAACTTTAGAGGAAACGGTTTTAATCTCTAGGGCCTGGTAATCTCACATTTGTTCGTTTCCTTTAACAAGTGAGATCTTTAGCTTTTCGGCCTAGTACTGAGTTCCGTTATCTATAATCTTGTGACTCACGATCTTTAAGATAATATTTCGTTTATGATCATTCTATTCCTACCAATAGTCTTGTTTTACTTTATTTCATGTGATATCGGATATAAATGACAATCCGTCACATTAAGCCTCTAGTGTGACATTTGTATATTTGGTATAAATATGTTATGTTTGTAGCATAGTTGCTGGGTGAAACTGTCAAAACTGATTTCTTATCACCATACTAAATGGTAACCAACTTTTCTCATCTTGTTTGAGTGAACCTGCAGTCAATCTATTTGTTTATAAGTTCCATGCGTATATTTCCTTTTACTATTGAACCTAATTGAAAGTAACGTGTATTTGGTTGTATTTAACAGACTTTCAACTGTATACAGTGTTGTGAACTGGTTTTCAACAACTTGTTGTCGTTTGATGATATTCATATGAAACGTATGGGTGTAGCCATTATTTCTATACTAGCTGCCGAAGTAAGCTGTTTTCTAGATTATGATTAAAATTTTTCACTGTTCTGCTTCATATCTAGTAGTGTCTAGTTAGCCTGAAGAATAACTCCACGGAAACTATCCATCTGAATTACGAGTCGTCTCTATTTCAGTTATCAGTTTTTTCCTGGTTTTTGTTTTTATTTGAGATAAATAGTTTCCCTTAACTTGTTTATACTGTGGTTAATTGTTGTGTACTGTTAGTGTTTTACATAGAGTAGTTTCATGGTTATAGTTTCATCAAACACACTGTTTGTTCAGTAGTGGATTTATAACCGTGATCAGGTTATTTATAAAAATATCCATAAGTAATATGTAAATCCAAGCTTTTGATCTCGCTATGACTAAAATTGGGCTAAGGTAACCAGCACCCAAAATTGTTTAAACGCTGTTAGTGTAACATACTTGGATTAGGTAGCTGAATAGAGTGCTAATTTTTTCTATCATTAAATTGAATAACTTTTTTATTTTAAAACTAATTCTTGTTTTCGACGAGACGTTTTACATCTAATATACTTAGTTAGCTAATCCCTAATACTATTTTAAGACAGTTGAGTCTCATACAGTGAAATCAAGTCTACCAACTAATATTTACTAGTCGAAACTTCAGTCTAGCTACTTATGGGGTGTTGGTTTCTAATTTAAAGCAATAAGTACTTCCTTCAAGTGATGAAAATATCAATACGCCACACACTTAAGTAGGATAAAATGTTTGGATTGTTTTACCAAACCATGATGTTAATTTTATGGGTGCTTCTCAAACTTCATTAATAAAAAGGAGTAATATTTTTCTCTCTCATCAGAAGAGTTTAACTGCTTAGATAAAGTGAATAATTAGCTCATGGGATGTTTTAATCGAAGCTCATAAGTTTCTGTGTAAAATTCACAATGGCAGATGTACCAAGACTTTGAAACCATATACAGTTCCCTTCACTTAAGCTATTATCTATTTGTAGTATGCATTGGTTGTATCGAAATAGGTAAAGTAAGTGTGCATTCTTCAGTTAATGGCTCTTAAGCGTCTAAACTATAGAGCTTTAGGTCAATTGACCAATATTGTTGATTTTTTGTTCAATTAAGTGAATATTGTTCTAACAGCTAGTCTGTACGAAAAAAATTAAGATTTGTTCATTCATAATGTGGGGAATTTTCTTAGATTTCAACATCTGGTCTATCGGATTTAGCAAAAGACCCAAGAAGAATTGAATGTCTCCTGAGTTATGTTGCTGACAAATGTCTTTTAGTGTCAGATGTCCCAGATCTTGGTTCAGCCTTACGAAGTTATATGCCACAGTTACGCTTACGCACTGAAGGAGCACCAATTTTCGATACTACTTTAAGATTCACTTTATCCGCCTTATGGAATCTCACGGATGAATGTCCAGAAGCCTGTTTAAGATTTGTCCGTCAGGGTGGCCTAATCATATATGAAAAAGTTCTTAAAGTAAGCTAATATTCTGTTTCTATTTTATTTCTTATGAGTTATGATTTTATCTCAGACAGCTGTAGTCATCAATTCGATTAGAGAAGTCGCAGAGGTTGTTGATGTAGTCTGAATGAGTTTTTTCATGAAATCATCCCTGTTATTCGATAATGTTTTTGTGATTAATTGTGTCGTAGTATTTGTGCTTTGTTATTATTATTGTTATTTTTATTATTATTAACGACCAAGGGACGTGTTTACTGCGCAGCAGTTCGCTCTGTCCCACTTTATGGCTGTGAAATATGGCCAGTAAGAATCGAGGATATTCATAGGTTACTAGTATCCGATCATAAGTGTCTTCGAAGTATTGCTCGGATATCCTGGGACAGTCGATTAAGCAATGCAGTTTGTGGTGGTCGGTGTCTCACCAGTTTTGTGATGGCTGGTATTCGATATATTCTTAGACTTCGTATACTGCTCCTCCTGACGACCGTTACTAGATGCCGCCCAACGGTGCATAAATCAAAAGACGAATACGAAGCTTTGAGCGCGTTTATTGTCGTTCCACAAACAGACTGCCAGAACCATAGGTACAAGAAGCAAAATGGTATGCGAGTGCCGAAGGGCAAACGAGTAAGTGAGCGAATGAATGAGTAAGATTAAAATGTGCATATATGTACATAAGCGTGAGTGATCGAATTATATCAGTCAGTCAGTCAGATGCAACGTAGAACTTCGTACGTAAGTACATCAGTTCATGTTGCCATACCACATCAGCACAGAGATATAATTTTCAATTCAAATCCAATAGTAGAAGAGGTAGTAAAGGTATTAGAAGTAATCGGAGAGGTTAGGATTAGAAGATATTCAAGAAATATGATTCAGTGAGAAAAGTTTCGAAAGTCAAAACTAGAGGGGTTGAAGCATCCAGAAGATTAGCATTTGAGAGAACACAAAGAATAAATGCACCGGCGCCATTGCAAACGGTTTTGAGCCACGTCATTCAGGGTATCTAACCATCGATTATTATCATCTCGCGGACCCCAACCAGGTAGTCGACAACTATCGACATGACTCAGTCCATTATTATTTACTAGTCGCATCAATTTTAATCGTTCGTAAAAAAGTATTTATGTTTAAACTTCGACATTGTATACAATCTAGCCCAAAGTAATCCTCTTTCAATAGAATTAAATTAATGCGCGTTTTATGCTTGATTTCAAATGAGGCATTGGGTAACAGTTTGTCGATCAATTAATTTCCAGCTTTTTTTATGCGGATTAACGTTAAGTTCGTTTGCAGTTATGGATAATGTACAGCTATTTTCATTTTTTTTCAATCACAAACTTTTCACTTTTTGTATTGTACGATTCACCTGTATCCATGTTTTTACCATCTGGTTTATTGTAGCGATTTGCTGACCAAGGTGAAGAGACTAAAAATCATGTCTATACAAAGTGTCTGGGTCTACTTGTAAGTTTTATTTTTATAGAATATGTTTCTTTTTTATTGTATTGTTAGTTGATTCTAGTAAGTGTTCATAAGTCTTTGTTTCAGTTCAGTTAATCAACATAAAATATAGTTGCTTAAGTTATGTGGTCGGTTTGTATAACAATACCTAGTTTGCAGGTGATGATTTCTAAACAGTAGTTTCATTTTAGGTTAAATAATTTGCTTGACTACCTTTTGCAATAGCCGTAAAAAAGGAACCTTACACGTAAATATATCTATCAAGGTGGTTGAAGGTGTGTTGGCGCCTGTCACTTTCAGGTCGTCTACATCGTGGAAGGATACTCCATCTTGAGATACTTGAAAATGAAGCTAAGTACAGTGACCCGAAAGCGTGACCACGGAACCCAAGAAAAAACTTGAACCCAGTCTTTAGTAGTTCCGAGTACCTTATCGCCGTACTTAAAAGCTTTACTGCAGAAGAAAAAAATTCGTGGAACAAGACAAAATGATCTGTTTTCGGTGTCGACCATTTCAACCCTTTCCTTCCGTTGTGAGAAGGCAGCATCACTGCAAATGCTAGTTGTCTGAGGACAACGCCTTACTTCCATTACACCCCAGTACAGTCAATAATACGACTTTACCGTCAAAACTTAAGTTAATACTTTCAGTTTTATCGCTTTCCAACCGATCTGTTTAGTACGTTAAAGGAGCAAATACTCTAGCATATATATATGGGTATGCTTTTAACGATATGAAAACCCAACTGCCACATCACAGCAGCTGCCACAACCAGAAAATATATATATGTTACTTTTTAGCAGGAAAATTAAACTACTTATACCTCAGATATCTCAGTAAAACCATCAACTTAAACAGGACTTTTCCCCACTTTCATTCAGTTCGAAGATTGATTGTGAACCTTATAGTATTATGACTTGTGTTATATCGTCATTTATCACGGGGACCCTATTCACTAATTTGGATACTATTGTCTATCGAGCTTCAAACTTTTAGAAGTGAAAGGAAACGAGCGAAATAAGGAGTAGTATGCTGCTTTATGGTCTTTGGGTATTTTTTATGTTTTTATGTACTCCACTAGCAGTAAATTCATAACTCTGTTAATGTTTTAATCGGTTGCTCGACAAAATGCCATCCTACGTTCTCAAACCATCAATGAGGCTATCAGATAACTGTTCAGTTGACCTCAAGTAACCTGCGTTTATTTAAACTCATGTCATGTGATTGTGAAGGTAAAGTATAAGACGATTAAAAATCAATATTAGGATATATTTGGTACAGAACTGAGTGACAAATTTACAGCCAACAAACTTGGTTTATGTGAGTTAGAGGATCTCATAACAATTGGTAAGTCAAGACGTGTGTTGGGTGTTTAGAGGTAGTTAACGAGTAACCCAAAACCTAGTTTTCGAACCAGTTGAAACTTGTTATCACCGCGTAACCAGAATCTTGAGGAAGCTAGTGTTTCCTATGAGATTTGAACCCGCGTCATCCACCACTGAGCTATTTGTCCCATGTGTGACATTTGGTTGATCACCAGTGGTAAATATCATGTTTGACCAGTGCTTATGTGAGTTCTACCAACCGAGTTGCCATGTGGTCACCAATCTACGTGGCTCTACATCGTTGTCACTATTTTTTTGTTAGTTGGAGATAGTAGTAAACCCCGAACATAGGTTCAAAAGAATTCTTTCGGCAGTAGGAACAAAACAAACTCATTATTTGTTACCATTTTGTCGAAAGATGACCGACATTTGGAACTTTATTGGGAATAAAACAACTTAATATATACATGTTAAAATTGTGCTAACTAATTTACCAAAGATTACCTAGAAAGATTTAATATTTGTCCTTTCCCATCCCCTAACAATACACATTTACGTTGTTCATATTAATCTCACATCCCTTTAATACATGAAAATGTTTAAAAGTAGTTTACCTACCTAAAAACGCATCTGAAAACCCAATAGTTAGGATACATAAACACATTGAAATTCTCACAAATACAAACGATCATTGAAATGAATTCACATTATTAACAGGTTGAAAGTTTTCATTATCGGCATTACCTCCATATTCTCGATGTTTTCAAACATGATTATGTAATCAATCATTGTTAGACCACTGTTAGAAACCTGGAAGCACTGGACGGCCGTTTCGTCTTGGTATGGCGGTCTAACAATGATTGATTGATGATTTCAAATGTGTTAAAACACAAACCTCCAAAACTCTGCCACAAAATTATCATGTAAACGATACTTATGAAGGATAATACGCAATGTGATACGATAAATAGATTTTGTATAGTTTTATATAACTTGTATTTATAACTGCATCATCGCAATGATCACTTCCGTTTCATCTGTACCATATTTTGATGAACTTGTATTTTAACCTTTGGTTTAAAATACTTCGATAATCGTACAAAAGTGTTTCACAAACTGTTCATTCAACGTGTTGTGTAATTATAAAGTCTTTAAAAGAACGATTATTTTCTGGTGAACTAAACACCACCACAATCATCCACCTGAGCTACAAATTTTCTCCACCATCTCAAAACGATTATTTATACCATAAATTTTATTTATGGGATGATTAGGATTTTTCCAGTACAAACACAAACAAGTTTGAATTGTAATAGAACCGGATATCTGACGCTCAGTAATACCTCAGCGTTCATGTAATATAGAGAAGACGGGTCTGTTAAGATGGTTTTGCGTTCCTAATTTAAGTCAAAAATCGGAAAAGAACAATTGTGTTTAATTAGTACATAATCCTATTAACATGAAGTACCTAGAGATAACAAATTAAGAGCGATAACAGCCAGTCAGATCATTGGGGAAATATAAATATATTTTTCACTTTTTATTTAAAGCATAAATATTGATATAAGTAGACACCAAAATATGTATGCGCCACACAATAAAAATGAGGTTGTGAAAAGATAGAGAAAGAACGGTTAGTATAACAAAGAAAATTCGATAGAAATTAGTGTATCCGGGCGAAATACTAATAATAATAGTGAGAGGACCAGTTTAGTTAAGGAAATAACAATCAGAAAAATCCTTTCACTTAAAGAAGTTCCTATCACTTCTGAATAAAATGAAATAAATTCACAGCACGATCGCTGCAAGCTTCTGTTTTGAGCTATGTCTGATAACGTTTGAAGCCACTGATTCTCATCATTCCCAGTACCCCAACCAAGTAGTCGTAAAGGTCCAACAAATGCCAATCCTGTACTTCTTTTATACCACATAGAGCAAGACTGCTCTCACTGCTACTGAAGATGCGATGTTTTACAGCCTGACTAACATCACGAATGGCTTTCACAATACGTAAATTGATCTCATCACTCACTCAACCACCATAACTTACATAGCTAACCAGATACACATAAACATTTCAACTACTACTATTTGCTCACTACCAAGAATGAGTACAGGTTCAGGGTTTTTCCGGTCTTGTGACAGTGCTTTGTACTCAAGTGAAAAGCGCAAGTCAAGCCTACGGACACTGACTGCCAACTGATTAAGTCACTAGAAAACTATCATTGAGATCATCTTTTAAAGAAAGAACTGATATGTGATAACAGTAATCTGAGCTCTCCTTAACACTAGTAGGACAATAAAAAACCTAGATTAATCTATTCAGTTGTTGTAATAATAAACTGAATTAAGCCTCTTGGTTCCAACATCCTCTCATTTAATGTAGTCCCTAACCAATCTTTATTTTAGGTCTATTCAGCTACGATGACCTTTCTTTGCCTCTATCAAGATTAAATAAAAAATTTAATCTTGCAATGGATGTCTAATGCAAGTTTATGGTATGCCACAAATTTGTTGGAGTTAGAAGTGTAGATTGTTGCATACTGATTCTGTCAGTCAGTCTTGTGTAACGTAAAATCTGGCGCTGGTGTCGTTTTAAGTTGCTACTCTACATGAACACATCGAGATATTAGAGCTGTATACGTAGTAGCAATAAATGGTGGTAGAAAAAGATGAGTATATAAGATATAATTCCAGAGGTAAGCGTGGATACATAAACTGAAGAAATGGTTTTTTTCAAGATTGCTAAGAAACTTAGAAGTTGTGTGGAAATAATTACTCTTGTTACCCCTCATAGGGCTCAGGCCGCCGACCACCATTCTCCAGCTAACTCTATTCTGGGCTTTCTCTTTCACTTCTGGCCAATCGCGACTTATTTTCTTCGTGTCTCTCTCCAATCCACGGTGCGATGTGATTCCGAACCTACCATTTCTCCTCTAAACCTGATGGTCCCCAGTTACGGTTGCTTCGTGATGTGGTTAGGTAATCTCCTCAGTATGTCCTATCCTCCTCCAGCGCTTTATCCTAATTTCTTCCTCAGCTGGAAGCTTGTTTGTTCGTTGCCACAGTAGTTTGTTTTTGATGGTATCTGGTCAACGGATGAGGCGTATCTTGCGTATAGAACTGTTTGCAAATACTTGTATTTTCCGGATGACGGCTTCCGTAATTCTTCAAGTTTCCTCTCGGATAAAGGAAAAGGGTTGGAATAGGTTGGCTACCCCATCCCGTAGAAAACTAACTTGTTAAAAAGACGCTAACCAAAAAAATGTTGAGACCTACTGCTGCAGAGGCTGACGCAACACTGACCGTCTTCTGCATTTTTTGGTGTTCGTGGGATCTACGAAGTCCGGATCGTCCAGCTGCGTCAAAGCTGTCCACTGTATACCTTCTTCCCCCTGAAATGTTATATTTCTCATAATCCAATCAACTACCAGAAGAGAAAGGGTGAAAGTAAGCAATCTTTTCTGAAACCGGTCTTCACTCGGAATAAGTATTTGAACTACACTCCATGCACGATTTCTCAGTTTATTGCATCGCACGAATTTCGTATGATATTGAATATGTGTGCAGGTACACCATAGTGTTCAAGAAGCCCACATAGTCTCATCCTTTTTACGCTGTCAAGTGTTTCCTCTTAGGTAAAGAAGTTGATGTAAAGTGGTGAGTTCCATTCATTTGGTTGTTCGACAATGATCCTTTCTATTGCGATTCGGTCAGTACAAGATCGGTCCTCACAGAATCCTACTTGATTTGGAAGTTCCGTCTCTCTGGAGTCTTTCATTCGGTGCAATAACGTTGTTGAAGACTTCCTGGTGTTCATACGGGAGTGATACTTCTGTAGTTCTCACATTTGCCAAGATATCCTTTCTTTACTATGTTGATCGGTTATCCTTATCTCCAATCTATTGGTACTTCATCTTCCTCTCAAATCTGACATGTTAGAGATATTGCTTTTTTGATCCCTTGTACTATTCTTGCGTATTCGGTCTATGCCTTGACGTTATCTGCTCATGTTTAGCTGTTACTGACTACTGTCTTGTGCTCTATTTCTTGAATCTTATCTAGGGTATCGACAGAGACCCGTTTTTTATGATAGTGCTTCTTGTGGCCCAGAACTTGATGACATGTTGAAGTTAATGTTCGATACGCTTCTCTGTGGTGAAAACCATGTAACTTTGTGTGTGTGTGTTTGTGTGGGAACAACCATTTTGTCGAAGTCACATAGGTTTGCGAATCCCTCAGCATTTTCGTTCGTTTCTCCCAGTCCATGTCATCCTACGATGTCTTCGTCCAATCCAAACTTGGCCTTTTGGTCTCCCATTAGAATGGCCGACTTGTTTTCTGTGCATTTCTCTACTACAGGATGGAACGTCTCATCAAATCGATCTTTATCGTATTCATTGTTATTATTGTTTTGCGCATAGCACTGGATGACATTGATTGTGATGCCGTTTCTTTTTGTCAAAGTATGATTTCATGCGATTCCCATTTTATCAGAGATTTATGTGCTTGTTTGGTCAGCTTCCTTGTGTCTGTGTGATGTTTTATTCTTCATGGTTGGAGTACGATAACAGCTCTTTAGAAGCCAATCTTAGTTGTCCAGTTTGCCTCCAATGTGTTTCACTTTTTCCAAGAACCACAAGTATGTATCTTTTGATTTCCGCTGCAGCTTGGATGGTTCTTCTGATCTCACACATTGTGCAGACTTTCCATGTACCCATATTAATGGTTGCTCTGGTTGTGAGAAGGGGTATCGGTTTCGTGACTTCCGAAGAGACTTGGCTTTCACTATGTAGCGTGACTACTCTTCGAAATGAATACCTTGCGAGTGTTGGGGTAGAGTGTAAATGGCTCAAATTAATTTTTGTGGTTAGCGCTTTTGTTGGCAAGTTTGTTTTCGGCGGGATGTTTTTGACAACCTCACGCTCAACCATCCTTGTTTTTCTGGACTTCGGACTTGCAGCAACTCTGGAGGTGATGTTTACATACTTACCTACTTTATGATTCAAGCACCCACGAAGGATTTACTGAATTGGTTTAACTGAAAACAGTATGTGTGGCATAAGTAAAGAATGGAAATTCCGACTAGAGATATAAGAGGTAGACCGAGAAATAAGAAGTAACTTGGTTTTTTATTGATTTATTGATTTTCAACACTCTAAAAAACAAAAACATTTATGCGACTTTTTCATAGTCTATCTGATAAATACACAAACAAAGATCATGAAAAATCAGTTTCTAGATTTTGAAGACCCTTGACACTTCTCATTCGAGGTCAAATACTTGTTCGATCTCTGTTTCTCCTTTTTTCAGCATATTCCTTACAATTCATAGAGTAAAACCTTTCGTTTCCACTGTCATTTCATGTTATTCCTAACACCAAGCGTTTAACTAAACTGGCTGTAATTTTAGCAGTGATTCATACTTTTTTGATAGGAGATGGGTTGGCAATATCTATTATATTGTGAACGATTCTGAGGTTAGTTTGTAGTTACAAGCTAGAGCAAAACAGTTGTTTGTTCCCCATCAATTTCCCATTGTTTCCCTGCTGAATCCACTCCATAATGTAAACTATTTTAAATTCTAGTGTATTTGTTAATCCTTAAAATTTCAATTTTGTATACGTGAATGATTACTATTTTGATTACACTTGATAACTATTAACCTCCAGTAAAAGTCCTTGTGCATTTTATTATATATTCTTTTCTCTTAGAATAACATAGCAGAAGTCGAACAAACACGTGAATCGTTATTAAAAGAAAGTCTGATGAACTTCTTTTTGTAAGCTTCAGCTAGTTTTGCGTTGATATTTATGTGAAATAATGCCATTATATGAATTAAGTAACCGTTATAAATATTCCATACCTCTCTTATGTGTGTAAATCTTTGATATAGACTTTCTTTTCGGGTTTTGGTTTATTTACAATTTCTACAACAACTAGACAATTTTATAATGTGATCATACATAATTATTTGATAAATATTAGCGCCACAATACGTATTTCATTTTATATTTTGAGTATAATTAGTTGAAATTTATATATGGGAAAATCTTATTCAATGAAATTAATATTCTGATATCTCAATACGACTTACCAAAATATTTTACTTGGAAATCAACAGAGGATAGTCATTTTGCACATTCAGTATATCATCGGATTTCCTTGTTTTATTTCATACCTTGTTAATGTTTTTGACAGATTCTACTGGAAGCTAGTAAATAAAGAGGGTTCATTCATCACCAGTCTGAAATAAGATTTTCCTTACTTCCGTGCGTTAATCTACTGTTTCCACTCAGGTCCTTTGAATTCCAAAAATTTACATCGAGGTTGACTGGTGATCGTGGGTAACCGAAGTGTGATTGGAGGCCAATTAAGTTGATCTCTAACATGTTCTGCCCATCGATCCAATCTCCCGGACTGAGAATGAATAACAGTCTTATCTTTTTCCGAGATACTCTCACTAACGGTCGGATTCCTAATTCCGGTTTCCTTGATAAGTCTGAACAACTATCTACTGTTGCCTATTGCTACTGCCTCTTCCATCTCTCTTGCTTTCGCTACCCATCGTTGTTGGCGATCATTGCGTAGACTTCTTAGCAGCCTGCACTTAAGCTTACTACTCTCTTCGTCGTTTTCAGAGCCAGATAGGGTGAGATTTCGAGCATTTGTCGGTTCAATAGATGCTACTGAAACCCACTGCTTCTCCTTTATCTTATGGTTTACCTCTCTGGCAGATATTACTGCTGTTTCCACAGCTTTCTTGTTACCGTGCCAAGCTGTCTCGAGTCACTTAGACGGTCGCCTAACCGTTTTTCTAGTTGTTCCTGAAATATATACCTAGTGTTGCTATTATTAAGTAGAACCCTAAAAGGTTTCCTTGCAGCGTCTTTCCTGCGTCCAGTAAGCCGCAAACAAATACGCGCTCGAACTGGAGCATAAGCTGGATCTAAACATGTACCTCGGAACGAGCGACGGTCTTCTACCGAGCATCCCTATCGGTGGATAATAAGTATGTAATCTAGTTGAGTCCGATGTTTGGACGAATTTGGGGGTTGCCATGTCAAAATATGATTTTAGTTTTGCTTAAAGTTAGTGTTTGCTGGAAATAGGCGATTGTCTGAGCATAGCTGCAGAAGACGGTCGCCATTATCTGTTTTATGAGTCGCACCACTGTAAAGTCCTAGCTGAGAAAGCCTGTTTTCCTATTTGGTATAAGGTTCGAACAAGAAAAGCTCCAATATGTAGTTTAGAGTGTGGATTCAGGGGACCAGGAGTAAGGTTTCGTGTACTCGAATGGTTTGCATTAGCGACTAGAGGTGACAAAGGAACATGAAAGTGTTTGGTGATGTAGGTGAGGGGGTTATTAAAAATTATCGAGGGATTTGATTCTGGCTAGTTTTGTCTCGTGTGTTGTTACGCGAATGAGTGCGGATGTCACTTCTTGGCTGTCCACACCGTGGAAGGGTGTTTCTTGAGGAACCTGTAAAGGAAATTGGGTTGGGGTTGATCTTAGAGACTTGGGAGTGTGACCACAGAGCGGAAGGGACAACTGCTTGAGTCCTGTCACACATGTCGTTTTTATAGGAAGTTTGTCAAGTATTAGCTCCGCTCTTTTTGAGAGACCCTACCTCCGGAGACGGAAATTGTTGGAGTAAGATGAGTTGTGACATTTTTATGGTCGACCTTTTCTAACCTTCTTCTTCCTTGTGAGAAGGCAGCGTTACTGCAGATGCTGGTTGTCCGAGGAGATCACCCTACTGCTGTCACATCCCTCTACCGTCAGCATTCCGACTTCGGTCTCAGACCTTGAGTTCTGCTTTTACTCTCACTGTTCTCCTGTTGACCTGCCTGTCATGGTAGAATCTACAGGAACATATGTTGCAGTCAATGTAGCTTGGTTGAGTCCTCAGGATAGGCAAGTCCAACCACCACCTCAAGTTATCTTCTGTGGTCGTGGTGAATATTGGTAACGTTTTGAAAAAAATAGGCCTTCTTTTGTTGTTTTTTATTTGTCGTTATCACATCTGTCTTGGCTATTTTTAATTGAAAATATAACAAAAAAACAAATTTTGGATTGTTTGCCATTTATATTTGACTTCCCAATGCTTGTTCATTCTCTTTATTGGTAGAGCTCATGTGATTGTTAAGCTGTCACGTAATGCAAAGTTGTTATTTGAATTATATGAGACATGTAAATCTATTTAGAGAGAATTATGGAGGATGTATTTTTTTGTTTTTTTTCGATGATTTACAACAAGAAAGTAGTTGTCATTTGAATGAAACTCATAAACACTGTTTTTTTCTAAAATATATAAACCATCAGGTTTTTAACTGTCATGGGCATTACCATCAAGCTGCTCCAATTATAACTCATTGTTAATATGATTGAGCTAGTTCCCAGTTAACGATGTTTAATTTTTAATTAGCGAGCTTCAAAAGCAAAAAGTTCCATTTCCATTAAGTTTTGTGTGCTTGGTTTTTGATTATGATACTAATTCTGTTTGTTTTTCACTACAGCAAAATGCTTAGACATCCTTGTATCCAGATAAGTTATTTTGCTGCTGGTATTATTGCTCATCTGTCATGTTTAAAAGATGATATATGGTTGCGTAATATTCAGTCAAGTCGTGAAAGCTATGTGAAATTATTGGTAAGGTTGAGTTTTTTCATTATATTTCTAATTGTTTTCTTATATAAGCGGTATTTATTAGTGACAGTCAAAATGTTCTATTCCCATATTAATACAGAAAAAAGGACAGATTTCGAATCGTGTTAATTTATGCACTAAAGTTTTCTGTAAAATTGTGTTCATTTATTTAACTTTGCATACTTGTATACGCACCAATTCAATTTGATGGTTCAATAATTAGCACTCTTGAAAAATGTAGGTTAATGCATTCTCTTGAGCGTATAGGTTAGAAAATAATACACGCGAGTTATAATTAGTCACATTTTTCTGTCCTCAACAACTCTATCTGTATCCATAGAACTTCTCCAATTAATCAGACTAGAACAACGTAGAAGTTACTACGTATGTACGTCGGCTGAAGTTGTCATACCCCATTGGTACAGCGAGATCGAATTGTCGAAACTAACGTCATCACCACCTATAATATTCTGTTATTTACTTTGTACCAAAGATACGATTCAAAAACATATGAATTAGTGAAGTAAAGAAAAAGTTATAGGGAATTTAAAAGTTTAGAATCTGAAGGGAGAAAAATAGTGTATACTTTCGCGTCATTGCAAACAATTTCAAGCCTTATCATTCAACGTTTAACTGCTAGTTACAGTAATCACGCGGAATTCAACAAAGTAGTTTGCACCTTCTAACATAGCTGCGTTCAATCAACAATAACTTCATGAATTAATGCCTTGTTTTGGTTTGGCCACGTCTAGCTACTGAAAGTTCACATGTCTCTATATGAATTTAACTGAATTGTTATAAATCTCCGACATATAGTCATTTTGTTTGTTGCTTAATTTCAATTTATTCCAGGGTCAAGCTGTTTGCAATTGGCAGCCCCCACATTCTGAAATGGTCGCTTATCGTTCCTTTGAACCGTTTGGTCTACTAGTTTTGCATCCAGAAAGTCGTTTAGAGATACACTTGTGGGCTGTTTGGGCTATACATCATATATTAACCAGAAAAGGTTTGTTTTCTTATCCTTTTATATACTTCCATGTTTTTTATTCGTAAAATCAAATTTATCTGACTATCCAATTTAATTTTTTTTAAAGTGATATCTTAGTGGTTTAAACATGCAGCGTCTAATCACTAGATTGTGTGCTCAAACAATTGAATGCTTTCAATTTAGACAACCGAGTGCGAGTAAATAACCTTCACAGACAAATTATTTGGATCAAAAACGAGTAAACCAACTCGTAATCGCTAAATGACTTATCGGGTTCCGCACTACCAGTATTTGGAGATGCTAGATGAGATGATTTAGATGCATTCGCTCCGTCTTTTCTTAGGTCTTGAGTTTTGAAATTATCTCTCTCCCTTTATTCTATGTATTCATCCTCTATTTTTGAATCCTATTGTCTAAGCCTAATCTCTCCCCTTACAGCTGGTACTGTTAGTACTTCTACTACTATGGTATTTGTCTTAATAATTTCATCCTGCCGTCCTAATGTGTGGCCAACCGAGTAAGCAATGCTGTCGTTAGGAAACGAGTGCTAGGCAGGGATGGAAGATCAATTGGTGAAGTATTGAAACTTCATCAGTTGAGGTGGCTGGGTCATGTCTTACGAATGCCCAAACACCGACTACCTGGACGAGTTATGTTTTGTGATGTACGAGTAGGATGGAAGAAAGCTGGGGGCGGCCAAACCAAAACATGGCACAAATCCATGAAGTCACTGACAAGTGGACTGAGTCATATTAGTAGGTGCAGGCTGCTTGGTTGGGGTCCGCGAGATGATGTTAACCGATGGAGACAAAAGTCACTAATGGTTAGAGACCTTGAACGACATGTCTGAAAACCGTTTGCAATGGCGCAGGTGCATTCTTTCTTTGTGTTCTTCCAAGTCCTACTCTTCAGAATTCCTCATCATCTCTATCTTTCTCTTTCTAAAGTTATCTCACTGAACTATACTTTTTGAATAATATCTTTAAATTCTACTCTTCTTCATTACTGCTAATACTTCTACTATCTCTACAACTATTGGATTTGAAGTAACAATTGCGTCTGTCTGCTAATGTTGTATGGGAACCTGAACTGATGTACGTATGTACGAAGTTCTACGTTGTAATTGACTGACTGACTGCTAATATGTGGAAGCTGGAACTGATGACTAAATGTGTCAGATTGTTGGTTTTCGAATCCTTTTAGCTACTCGAATGTATATAGCTTAACGTTTTCATAAATGCAACGCAATGTTTTACCAGATTTCAGTTCAGTCGATTTTACTGATTTATTGTTAATAAAGATACAATAATTTCCTGGTTATGTTAGTTGCTAAATTGTCTAATCATTTGTTGCTTTATGTTTACTACGTTCAAATATCAAATGTTTATTCCATAGTTCTCTCCTAACGATTGCATTTTTCTTTGTATATTTCGTGAATAAGTAAAATAGCAGTTTTGTTTTTATTCTCTTTTTTCTTCTTCTCGTAGAAATGCGTTATGTACCGATCTTATGCGAATGCCAACCGCTGTTATCATTTCTAAGATTAGTCGTTTCTTTTGATGAAGGAGTTCTATGTGCCCATAGTTTACAACGACAATTATCTGATCAAAAACCGTGTAGTATAAATACTCATTTCCATAATAATGACAATGATGATGTTAAAAATAATAACAATTATAGTGTGAAAAATAGTGACCCGATAAAATCTGCATCAACTTCTAGTAATATTATTCGTCCTCAATCATCCAGTGTTTATTCTCCTTCAATAGATTCTGATCTTTATTCAGAAGTATCTGTTTCGTGTGAAACAGCTGCAGGTGATTGTTTTATGTCAGAAAGTCAGCAGGCACAATCTTCAAGACATTCATCGACAGTTGGGCATGTTGAACCTGTAGGACAGAGTGCAGAAGGTGTTTCAGCATTTGTAGGACCTGATGAATCTCAACTTGCTTGTGCTCGACTTATTCGTAAAATGGCTTCAGAAATACTTGCATCCGTCGATCGAACTTTACCAACACTACAGTCTACTTCTACTCATACTCATAACAATAACAGACATTGCGATCCGCCTGAATCGCATTGTTAGGAAAAAATGTATCATTTAGCGCTGGCGACCGACTGGTGTCATTTTTACTTCTTATATTGAAATCAATATCAAAGTCGGTTTGATTACTATTACAACATCTGTGATTATTTCGGCGAATTCAGTAAATTATGTAACTAATCCATTGATCTATTCTTGTATTTTTACACACACCTCCACTGTCTTTCATGTAACTATATTGACTCTGTTTATTTGCTACTGGGAAATCGAACATTTATCATTCATTCAGTATAATTACGCATTATTCTAATCATTATTACAAATTCATACCAATAACTGATAGTCACTCTTAGTTACTTTCATACAGTTTGTCCTATTGATAAATTTAATAGAGCAAGAACAATTCAAACGTGACACAACAAAGTGAATTCATTGTATTTCGAAGTTTCCCATCAATTGCGTACAATCTTAACATATGAATAGTACTAGTTAGTACAGTCAATGTTCATACTTTATATCAGAAATGTAGTCATCTCTACGGATTACGATAATGTATTCAAATTAAACTAAATTAATCTTTCATTTGTAAACAATATTGTCATATATGTTAGCTTGACGAAGTAAGTGTGGCAACAGTGTCTTTTCTAATGCATAAATCTGTTCTTTTAACTTCCTTAGTCTTATCTGAGCTTCATTTTTAAATTTTTAATCTTATAATCTGTTTTTTTTCTCTGCTATTATTATGTAACTTGAATATCATTCGCTTCCCTGGGATTTTCCTATCATATATATCATATAATTATGTTATCATTTGAAAACCTTTTATCATTCTTTTACATTATCGTTTCTTGAACCTTATCGATGAGACTACATTTCTGATATGATGATGATATAAAGTATGTACACTGATTTTACTAACTAATACCTTCGAAATAAAATGAATTCATCTTGTTCTGTCACGTTTGAATAGTTGTCGCTCTATTTATCTTCTTAGTTAAACTTGTGTCGTTACCAATTTTATCGACAACAATAATAATAATGGTAATACTAACAATAAAATAGTACCTATACACACAGGTTTTTATATTTAATCAAAAATGAATTTTCATTTTACATCATGAGAGAAATTGTGCTATGTTATTCCTATTTACTTATTATACATATATTGAATTGTATTTGTATATTTTTGGTTGTAATAATTGTAAGATGATGATTATTCTTGTTACAATTCTTGTCAATTTTGTTGTTGTTTCTCTTTCTCTGATATTCTCTTATATTCTTAACTTTAATTTCATTCTTGTAATTATTGAAGTTGCATTTAAAGATAATTTATTTTGAATTTCTGTTTGTTTTTCATTGATGAACTGATTCGTCGAATAGAATGTATGAATAATCTTGGTGTATTTATTAATTGACCTATTCACATAAGATAATATGTGTAATAGTATATAATTAATCGTAAATATGTGTGTGTACACTTTTGCATGTACTCTAGATATTTGCACTCTCGTCGATCTTGTTTTCTTTCTGTCTTTGTGTATACATGTGTATCTGGTATCATGTGACTGTTTTTTCTTCAGTTTAGATGCAGTCTCATCATAGATTTTATTTTTTGTGTTTGACTACTCCCTAATCAATTTTTGTTTGCCACTTAATCAAAAAAACTCCCTTGCGTCCTATATTATTATATTTGACTGTTTAAGCTTCTCTTATTTCTGATGGCTATTGGATATGGTTTACCGAATGCGATAAGCTGTTCTATTTTCATAGAAAGCGAGCGCTACGATTATTTGTGGTATGTTTTTACGGTCGACATAGATCTATTGTACATTTTCAATCATCTATGGGTTTGATATCCGTATCGTTGATACAATGGATGTAATTGTGAGAAGATTAATATTATTCGGTAAAAGTTATTCATATCCCGAAACTGGTGTCGTTCTCCATTTCACCCAATATTATTCTAATATTTCTAGTGATTACTGGTCATCTACCTGTTGCTAATTGGCTTCGACTACTGTATTGATGAAATGCAACAAATAATTGCGAGATCCTTATTTTGTTATCAGAACTAGAAGATAATAGTGTGATATTCTTCGTACTGAGCTTAAATCCTAAGTAATGTTCATTTTGAGGAAAGATATCTTTGAGCTATTTCTTTTCTCTACCATAAACTAATTAATCCTTGCAACCATAATCGATGTTCTTAACAAAATTCTTTGTTAAATGGATACATACTTGCCAAAAAGAATCGATGATTATCAGATATAATCAATATTGGAAGTTCGTTTTGCGCAAGGTTATCAGTCACAGAGTATACGTACTTCGCGTCGCTTGTATTATAAATTCAATGTAATTTTATATTCTTTATAGTTGAATAAAATCAATTCATTTTCCAAGTTAAACCCCTTTATATAATGTGTCATATTAATTTTTATATATTTTGTAAACCGTTTGCATGTTGTGAATAAATTTCAGTAATATATTCATATAAATTAAAGTGTTTTTCTCTTCTCATCATTTGTTCATAATAATGATAGTGGCTTTATTCAATATTATATGTTCAGTGCAATAAGGAATACTCAGCACGGAATATTTCAACAGGTTTCCTTTATAAAACAATTGGTGATTGGCAGTTGGAAGTAAGCAGTTCAGCAATCGACATCTTATTAACATTCATTATTTTCTCAGCAGATTACCAGCCACCGAGATGTCTCGGATTGTACTTTTTCATATCTTGCGAAGCGATAGCTCTTAGACATTTTATATACGCCCCTGAATAGGTTATGCGATTAATCGACATAATTGACGTGTTAAAACAAACAAAAAGAGGTAACTTGTTGAAATATTTTGATGTTGAGAAATTGGTAGCCCAGATATTCAAGCAGGTCGCGAAATATATATCATGTATTTGTCTGAAATCTAGTGATATTTGGTTTCAAGAGATCACTTATATTCCAACTTTAAAATAGGTTGTCTATCATAAGTACTAATCGAATACATTGAAATTGACCACTGAATTCTTTATTGTGTAGATTCTTATCAAAAGTTTTGTTACCCTAGAAAACTGCCTATAGATTGTAGTGCTAATCTGTAATGTATTTTCAATCATTCTAGCACTTATTTCTGTTTATTTGGATTGTAGTAATATCTGCTGGTTGAATAACGTAAACTACGTGTCATTGTTTAAAATATACACATTGAGCAATATAGAACTTTTCATAATGATGTACTGATTATGGTTGTGTTGGTTTGTAAAATTACGTAGCATGAAAATGACTACAATGAACTATTGCATAATGGAGAGGACAAATAAATCTATGGTAGTATTTTGAGAAAGGAAAATAATACGAGAAGTGAATAAGATGAGCAGCAAAATATTCAAAAGCATCAGGAATTAAAGTGCATCCACCCAGCAACCCTCATTATACAGAGGTGTAGATTTCCGGTCTTGATTCAGCTTGGAAATCTAAACTTGATTGTCTGCTATCATTAATTGGTTTGGTCACCTTTGATCTATGTCGATTGGGTAGCAGATTCACGAAGTGTCTAAAATACTGTCTTGATGGTTTTATGGGACGATATGTTTTGGACTGTATCAGTTAACATTAACGGGTGTAACTTATAACCTGTTATATGAATCCATGCATCGTCAATAATTTACGCTTATCTGTTAATATAGAGTAACAAAACGATAAGAATTAAGGGTACTCAATAAAAAAATTTTTAATACGATTTCTTGTTTCGAACAATCGGTAGGACAAAAAATATTTCAACATAGCTTATAAATTCCTGACCAATACACAGAAGTATTAACGCTGAAGTTTTTATATGATTAAAATCAATTTTTTCAATGTTCATTGTCCGATTTTTTACTATACTTTTCCGAACATTTAACAATGTGTTAAAATAATTTGTATCTAGATTGTTGGAATAATTAAAACTTTCACTTTATGTAAATAAAATACCATACTGAAATCAGACAATCAATTGATCAAAATTGCAATTCGTAAGTGGATCAATATTATAGACTATGCAGTTGAAGTATTTCATCTGGTGAATGTGTAACTTTACTTAGAATTGCTCCTAATTTATCTTTATTCTTGTCATTATTGCTGCTACCATTCACTATAACGCGAAACTAACGATTGTGTAGTGTTGCTGATAGTTAACTTAATTATTTATTCATTAAATTTGACAACTAGCATAATCATTTACTAATTAATAAGAGTGACTGTAATACCCGTTGACTCAGAAGGAAAAAATTAGTGATGACAGAATGACGAAACGACACGAACCTACGAAGTATTATTTCACATTGCCTAGATCGGCAGATTTATTCATGTTGAGGTTTGTGTAATCCTTATTTCTGGTCAGAAATATCCTATGAAATTATCCACAATCAGTTACAATATCACTTGTTACATTCTTTATCGTTCTGTAAATTCTGAGCTTATATTTTTTTCCATACTTCTTATCTTTCATTTTTGTCTGTTCATTTAAACAGTATTTCTTATATTGACTCTGCTACTGTAACTGATATTATTTTGCTTACATTTTGCTAACATCCTCCTTGAGTTGTTCTAACGTTAGATTCGGCTTGGATCGATACATACTTGCATTTGATTTCACATTCTTTATGTTACCGACTACATGATTAAGAACATATCTTTCATTTATATTATGTAAATAAAAGTCTAGGTATTCAGATAGGTGTAAATTTATTTGTTTAAGTGATTTTGTTGAAATTCGTGGTATAATTTGAAAGAAGATAATTCTCGCTGTAAACTGACATGAGTTGGAGAATTACCAGTACTACAACTGAACAACCACTAGTACAGTTTGATGCAAGAAAGATAAAGAAAATAAATATGGGCTTATTTGACACAAATTGTGGGTTAAAATATATGTCTGAATACACTGAGTTCTATACATATTGATCAGTAGCCAAATTTGAATGAATTAAACTGCGTAATACCATACATTATTTGGTTCACAACTTAGTTTATGAACATATGGTACAGTATTATAATGTCAAACTGTAACCACTAACACATTTAACTGAATCATTAACTTCTAACAATTGAATATTATAGAACAATACATAGTTTAGAATAGCTGGATTTTGGCTAGCAATGGAATTCAGGATGCACGTTTCGTCCTCTTCGGAACTTACCAAATATAGGATAATTCAAAAAATACATAGCTGTTTGAGATTGATTGTTATTCAAGACGACTAAATGTTGATTGTATGTTATTTTGGATGATTACTTAGAGTTTATCTCATTCATATCATACTCTTATACTAATGTTGTGTAATTATTCTTTTCAAACTAACATAATAATTTTAGGCAACCAAAATTATCAACTCTCTCCGTACTGGGCACATGAAAAATGCACAAAAATTTGCCTACTTCATGGTTTTGGATTTTGAAGCAACTTGTGAACGGGATAGAAAGCTTCCAGTTCCTGTATGACAAAGATTTTTTTTCGTCATTGTTAATTTTTATGTTTTTCTCAAAACTTTTCATTGTATTGAGTCGTACATTTGAACAATCCTGTGTGTTATTAGTTGAGTTTACGTGCATTAATTTACGAAATCGATTTTAGCTTTTTACCTTTTAGGTTTTATGCACCTTATTTATTGTCATATACATATTAAATGTAACCTACAACTTGAAACGAATCGATCTTGCAATAAACTTATTATATATATATGTGCATACTTGTGCGTCTATATTTTAGATGTTTTTCAAAACAAACAGACAAAATTAATGCAAACTTAATCTAAATGAATTACCTTTTTTGTTTTACAGTTCTATAGTTCTTTTTTTCTAAAGAGATTTTTATACAATTAACTGTCATAGCTAATATATAACAGATAACCACGTGTCTAAGATGTAAAGTACACTTAAGTTTTTTTACTAAATATCAGATCATTTTATGTTTCCAATCTTTACGAGATTTTGTTTATTTTTGTAAATTATAATTTTGGACAACAACTTTCTTGGTTGTGTATGTCCTGCCCTAGAAGCGTACTTTGCAATAAATCCCCCAAAATCACTATAACAGAATTCAACTTAGAATGTCTTATCATTGTCTATCCCTAATACATCGTTTGCTAAGCTTGATGACATGATATTAGGAAATACCAAAATAGAGGGAATTCGATGAAATCGTACACTCAAGCTGTACATTTGTATTCATTGTTGTTTGATAAATATATACCTCTATAGAAAGAGAAATTGCATCGTAAATTGTATTCTCAATCTGGCCTACCATTAATGGATGTGTTACGGATAAGCCTCTGCTTTGGACCACATCGATGTATATCTATATGTTTACTCGCTCGTGTGGGTTAGGTTATGTTGACCTCACAAAGTGATTACTTTCTAAATGCATATCAGAATATTACCTAGCATGGCTTTTAATAGGGGAATGCAAAGCCATCACTAGCTCAATACAAGAGCATCTGATCATCTCTGGACACGTTGCTCCTAAGGAGTTTTCCTTTGAAGTGATATACACAGTCAAAAGAATAGGATCAGACGGTATTCAAATCAATCGGCAGTCTACTTATTCAAGACCGAACTCCATGTGCAGAAGTGATATGTTTGACCTCTCATCCTTTCTTGGTCATAGTCTTCTTCTCCAGTATGTATTTTTTAAAAATTCTTTTTATTGTTAAACCATAATTATTTATTATTATTATTATTATTGTCTATCAATTTTTATGATTATTCAGTTGTTATTATGACCTTAGCGTTTTTAATTTTTGTCATATCTGTCGTATGGACAATTATTTCTCATTTATCTGATCTTTAGATAATTCTCATCCCCCATTCTTTAACCCCAGTATTATTACGTAACTTCCTCTTGATTTTTGAAATCTCGGATCATTTTATGATGCAATCTCTCTACATATTCTTTCTATAGAATTGCATATTTATCAAACAACTATGAATGCGAACATAGACCTTAAGTAAATAATTTCGTTGAAAAGAAAATTTTTCTGTCTGAATTCTTTCTATTTGTATCTAATGTCAATGGGTTATTTTAAATGGCTAAAAGTCTAATTAGATGTCATTATAGGGTTGTGGAGATTTTTGAGTTTCACTGAAATCATAGATCGATCAATGTTAAGCCACCAATATGAACCTGGAAGCACTTCCTGACCGTTTCATCATAGTATGGGACTCGTCAACAGTGCTCATCGACGACCCCGAAAGCAGGAATCAAACTCAGGACCTTCGGTCTGGAGTTTAAGCGTTCACACGTGAGACCGAATGTATGTCAACGCGAATTTATGTACGTACGTACTAAGTTCTGTGTTGTTAATAACTGGCTGATATGATAGGTAAAACTAGGTCTTACAGTGAAACCTCCCAATCTGCTGCTTAGTGAGTGACCTAAGAAACCAATCCTCTTTAGTCTCCATTTTAGAATCGTGCTCATTTTTTTCAATAGCTTTCATATTTTACTATCTGGTAGGCCTATTCTGACTAGCAGTCTTCTTGTTCATAGTGTAGGTTCAACCAGAAGTTTAAGTCAACGATTTGGTCCCATGAGCGGTTATCGCTTGGCTATATTTTTCTATTTAATCTGTTGATCAGCTCATTTTGTTCATTCATTTCAACACATTAATCAAACGCATCCTGCTTCAGTCAGTGTTTGTCTCGCTTCCGAATCATCACGATTCATCGTCTTTCATACTCTCTATATTGTGTCAAATTTTTGTTCAAACAAATGAGTATTATTTTAACCAAACAAATTGTATGAACCATACAAGTTATATGAATACCGATGCCTCTAACTAGATGATTGAAACCACAATGGGACTTCTTTTGAACTTATGATTCTGCGATTCATATTCCAACTTTTCGACTATTGATCAACACTTTTACTAATATCACTTGGTTTGTAATTAACTTGACTTTTTCGATATTATAATTTCTCAATTTTGGTGCAACGTTTTTTGTTCATCAATTAAGCATTTGATATCCAACATGAGATATGCAAAGATTCTGGTACAATATTTCAATGATTATTTTTTTCTACTTTGAGATTATTTTGATTTCATCTTAACTTTCATAATTGAAGAAATGCTTTTTCTTCATATCTTCAGGAAATTATCGAATTCCCAGTTCTCATGGTAAACGCTTCTACACTTCAAACTGAAGCTATTTTCCATCACTATGTTCGTCCCACTATTAATCCAGTATTAAGTGATTTTTGTACAGAGGTAAGTAAGGCTTGAAAAACTTGTTTTTATACTAACTAATTTCAAGGTGCAAAGGAGCATAGTGCAAATCTATCATTCGTATAAAATACTGGCCAATAAGTTATCTTTAATGACTTGTGCAATTTAAAAAAGCATTTGATTAATAATATGGTTTCTCTGGTGTCGGTCTTCTTTTTTAAAGTCCTGCTATAGACCAGTAACGACACTTAAAAAATGTAGCAATTCTAAAAGCCTAATAGTTGATAGTTTAGTTATCATTTGACAATAAGCGGTTGATATTAGTAGCACTTCATTTACAGGTAAATGAATAGTTTAAGAATCGTCTTAAACTTGAAAATCCTCACCACTTTCAAACGACACTCGGTTTCACATCCACCTCATGCTACTTGTAAGTCACGTGACCAGTATGCGCCACTGCACAAGTCAGTGTGTATTTTGACAGCCTTGCATTCTTCCTGATATAGCCATATAGAAGAACATGTGTGTCCATAATGTTAACTGATATAAAAATTTCACTCCATATTAGTCACTTTCCTCCACTTTCGCTCTCTATGACTTTCGGAAAATTTTCATAAGGGCTATATGTCAAGTCTTTTATTGGAAGAATAATATATATTTGTTGTCGATTTGCCATCGATTCACATATCTTTTGATAAATAAAATAAATAGTTTTAGCATGACTCCTGTAATACAAATGTAAAACTTAGGTAAATATTTTCGTCAAAAAGAAAATTTCCTTCGCTGAATTCTATTTATTTTTTCGCATTAATACAACGGGCTACTTTAAATATAAGAATTATTCTTAAAATATTTATCTTATTCATAGCAATTTATAAAAATTCTATAGGTCAATAATTCTACTAAAAATTAGTTCACAAACTGTTTACTATGTGTAACTAATGACTTTGAGCTTAGTGAAATTCACTTATAAGGTGATTGTTTTAAAAGATCGATAATTACTCCAAAATTAAGTTGTAACTTCAGTGTACAATTTTGTTATAGTCAGATATCTAGACAATTTAACGTTAACTAACATACTACATGAAAATCATTGGAGTTATACATTAATCAAATATGTTCATTCTGTATGATAGGATTGATTAGGAATTGATTTTTTACATTCCTAAGATTCTTTAGTTTAGCTGATGTTTTTAAAATATTTTCGATTTTTGCTATTGCTAAATTTTGAATCTCAATAATGTTTGATTTATTACAATTAATAATATCTTAAGAAAATTTACTTTGGTCAAGGAAGATTAATAAGGTGAAAACGCGTATGAGAAACGTTCGTATTGATTAGAGGAAGAAAGGCAATCATTTATGAGGAAACAAGTAGACTATAGAAAACTTTTAATATCATAGCTGAAGGTTAATTCTAACGATACGTATGTACTCATTCTTTATTGTTTTTTGGTAACTATTATATACTTTTAAACATTGGATATAACTGTCACGATAGGGTTTTTCTCTATGTCAAACACTAATTGTAATTAGCTATCAGGGATTAGATTTTATATATTCCTATGTATTATCAGTAAAGCTATGGTATATTCGAAATATCATCGTTTCGAAATTTCACTTTACAGCTGACTGGTATCATACAATCCATGATAGAAGACCAACCGGATTTATCGACTGTACTTAAAGTAAGCAGACAGCTATGAATACATATATATATATATATATATATATATATATATATATATATTACTTGTCGCTGACTAAATGTTGCCGTTACTTTATTACATTTTGATCGAGTGGATAACGTATTTTATGTTGCTTGAAACCTAACATTTCAAATT
The DNA here is from genome assembly GCA_944470395.2 of Schistosoma turkestanicum. NCBI lineage: Eukaryota > Metazoa > Platyhelminthes > Trematoda > Strigeidida > Schistosomatidae > Schistosoma > Schistosoma turkestanicum. The sequence continues at coordinate 45,962,647 of OX103979.1, forward strand.
TAAAACCTGTTTTGCAAGAAACATAAACTGAGGGAAATGAGTATATTTCAGACAAAAGCACACAAATAAACGGTTGTAAAGATGGTTTATAACATCTAATTACAAGCAGTCACACACAATCAGTCTGAAGTAGAAGTCATTAACAGGAAATGACACCACATACTTGATAGTCAGTAGGTTCCGCCTGTTTGTCCACGATTGATGACCAGTCGCATTCTTCTCTCACTGCTGCACATGAAAAAACCATCCCCATATCTATTCTATTTTTCTGTTTTATTCCTTAAACTATTCACTTTTTATCTTCAAAATGTAATTATGTAGTAGGCTACCTTTTTATCTTGTCGAAAAATAAAATAAAATTCACTGCGTCTTCGTTAATGTAATGATAATTTTCGTAGTCCATCAGTATTTCACTCTTATTCATATATCTGTGAATACTTTTGAAATTTACATCATAGACTGCTCACAGTTGGACAACCAATAAATACTAGGAAGCACTAGATAGCTGGGTTTTCCCAGAATTATATCTGAACGAAGATTGAATGTTAACTCCTAGAACTTATTTATAGATTGTTGTTGTTGTTATTATATATACTTTTACTATATAATTATGAAGATACTTGATTAGTATGTCTGTGTATACTGTTTACCATATGCCATTGATTAACCCGATAAACTTAGTCAGTCATTCAGTTGCAACATAGAACGTTGTACGTAAGTACATAAGTTCAGGTTGCCATACCTCATTAGCACATAGACGCAACTGTCAGTTCAAATCCAATAGTGGTGGAGATAGAAGAAGTATTAACAGTAATACAGAAGAGTAGGGTTTGAAGATATGATTCGTGGAGTATAATTCAGTGAGATAAATTTAGAAAGAGGAAGATAGAGATGATGAGGAATTCAGAAGGTTAAAGTTTGAGCGATTTCGAGCCATGTCGTTCAAGTTCTCTAACCATTGGTAACATACGTCTCGCGGACCCCAACCAATCAGCCTACATCTACCAACATCACTCATTCCAACTGTCAGTGACTCTATGGACTTGTGTCATCGAGTAGCTGCTTTTAGTCTCATCGTTCTACAATCGACTTGCTTAGTGTGGTAGAACCTCCAGGAATATTTGTTCCAACCAATATAGCTTGGTTAGGTCATCAGGATAGGCAAGTCCGACCACCACGTCAAGGTAGCACCTACGGTCGGGAACCCAGTAAACTAGTGTCCTACGAAACGTTGTCCTATTTCGTTGCTAGTGTATTATTTACAGTCTCCACTATTCACAGCCACTTTTTCTCCTGTTCGTGAATAATTGTTATCTTTTATTTCCGGGTGTGATGCGGTCGAGCATGTCTGCACATAAATCACATCTGTTTGAAATAGATAGTAGAGGATGGTTGCTTGGTTCGGGGAAGACTTCGCAAACAACGGTCTAATAAAAGATTAGACTCAAGGCCAATAGTGTTGGAGACATGACTAGTCAGTCTGAGTACACCAGGCTGTCAACGAAATAGTAGACTAGAAATAGGACAACTAAGAATCAGCATTCTGATTGAGGTGGCATTGGTCAGCGGTTTCAAGAAGAAACAGTATGAAACTCAGTGATACTAGCGGACCACTCCACAGTCGATCGAATCATGAACTCTGAGGAATCTCAACTAATGCTTGTTCTTCAAACCATTGACTCATCCAGTGGTTAACAGTCGATTCGCAACACTTCCCACTGCTGTTGGTAATATTGTGACTGTATACCCAAGTCCAGTTCATGATAAAATCTATGAAATTCGACAATCTCCGCGAAGTCTGACAATATGGTTACTCGGTTAATCATTTTTTTTTCCTTTCAGATGTTTGATTCCTTTTTAGATGTGAATCATTTAAAGATCAATCCGTATCAATTTGCTTTTGTTACATGTGGTGACTGGGATTTAAAAACAATGTAAGTGGTATGACGTTTTTTTGTAAATCATCATAGGACATTTCTGTGTATTTTTAAATGTATTATTCCTAATTAAGAAATTCTACCATATGATAACAAACAACTAAGTACAAAACTAAGGAAGTTACTTATGTCTATTTATTATATCAAAGTTTTGGTAAATCTTAAGCATCATTCTCTTTGAATTCATGAAATATTAAGGGCTGTTATACAAACAATACACTAAACAAAATGGCTCTTTCCAAATGGATCATCTTCTTCAGCGAGTTCTATGAAGACTACCAAGGACGGTAAAAGGACTTCTAACTAATTAATTGAATTTGCAAAAACTTGTGTACATTAGCCTAGTTAAACGCTTGATTTTTAGGAATAACATGAAATGACAGTGGAAACGAAAAGTGTAACTCATCTCATTTGACTCATGTTATCCTAATTGCTAAAATCAGCATCTGCAAATGATTGGATAAATTTGATTTGATTGTTATACATTCTTCAAAAATTTTGGTTTCAATTATTACGACTGCTATTGCTCTGAAGAAGTTTAAACAGGATTGCTGGACGAAACATTGTGATTATCTCAAGTTTTAATCCCTGAGATTATTTCAAATATAATTCTTACAAATAATCTCTTCTACATCATACACTTGGTGCCCAATTTTTGTCATACATTGGTTCAAATGTTCATATAAATCCTGTCAGATCAGGGAAATTTACTTATCAATACTTTTACCAGTAACTTTTAATGGATGATAATAAAGGGGATACATTAACGGTTGATTAAGTTAATTGAATAGTGAGTGATATGAAATATTCTAAATACAATCAATCTAACAACCAACCAATCAGCTTCGTATATGATTTACATTCGTTACTAAATACAATTAATTAATTTAAAATATTTACTGTAGTAATTTATATAACTCATTTTTTAATTGAATGTCTATAGGTACGTGCAATTCAGTTATGTTTAAACTAGCTGAGAGCTAATATTATTTATTTTTCAGTCCTTTAAATATTAATTTTGCTGTTCTACATTTAAAAATAACTACAGAAATTATATTGTTATTTGACGTTTTCAGTTGATTATATTCACAATTTTTATGTTTTACAATGTATTAATTCACTATCAAACAGGAAGTTCAGTAGTGTAAAGTTACCAAAGTGAAATAAACCATTGGAGTAACAGAAAATTTAGATGTTTATAGGTATTGCATGAGAAAACGAAAATACTCATTCAATGTTCCTTAGTAAAGCCAGTATGTAGAACGACTAAACAGATTGTTATTTAAAAGTCAGAAAGCAGATAACAGTTAATTGTTTCAACGTTTTTGGAATCTTATCATTAATTTGAGTATATTTACCAGTTGCAACTTCACAGGAAGTGGACATTGCATTAAGGTGGAGAATCCTTAACCATATTAATAACTTTGATGTTGTCATCTAGAAAGGAATGATAAAGGGTGACAGTAGGCAGCCTTGTCTGAAATTGGCCTTGCTGTTAACTTGTGTATTTTAAGGCCATTCTGCTGCAGACGTCAATGCTACACTAATTGTCTTCTCCTGCAATTTTTGTTTTGTGTGGGATAGAAGAGTTAGATCATCTGCGAAGTTCGGATCGTCTATCTGTATCGAAGCTGTCCACTGTAGACCCTCCTTCCCATGAAATGTTGAGGTCTTCATAATCCAGTCAATCACCAGAGGAAAGAGAAAGGGTGAGAGTAAGCAGTCTTGTCTGAAACATGTCTTCATTCGGAATGAGTATCTGAACTGCCCTACATGCACGATTTCGCAGTTAATGCCATCGCAAGAATTTCGTATGAAATTGACTATATTCGCAGGTACACCGTAGTGTCAAAAAAGTCTCATCCTTTTCACGCCGTCAAATGTTTCCTCTTAGTTAAGGAAGTTGATGTAAAGTGGTGAGTTCCATTCAATTGATTGTTCCACAGTGATCCTTGGTGTCGCAATTCGATCGATGTTTACGGATTCCGACCTGTTGATCTCTGAGTTGTGCATCTGATGTTACTGTATGATGTTTAGTCCTTCTGCTTTATCACTCTTGATTAATCTGACAACCATGCTGATATCTTCAATTCTTGTAGTGTCAACATCATTTGAGAAGTCCGTAAATGCTGCTTAGCTGTTGAGTGAATTCAGTGGGATTGACCTATTCAGGAGTTCTTCAAAGTCCTCTACTCACCTGTTCCGCTGTTCTTAAATGTCAGCGATTGCTCTGTCTTCCTTGTTCTTCACTGATCACTCTGGTTTCTTGTGTTTTCTAGTGGGCTGTCTTCGTTGTGTCGTATAGTCGCCTCGTGTTCCCCTCTCTTGCAGCTTTTTCCACTGTCACTGCTAGATCTTCCATATATTCCTATTTATCATTTCTGATGCTCCTCTTCAATGTCTTGTTTGCCTTTGTGTATTTGGACTGTGTATTGGCCTCTCTTCACTTGTTTGGCTGTTATTGATTACTGTCTTCTTGTGCTCCGTTTCTTGGATCTCTTATCCAGAGTATCGGCAGAGATCAATTTCTTATGATAGTGCTTCTTGTGGCCCATAACCTGATGACATGTTGAAGTTACTGCTTCTTTGATCCCCTTACAGGTGTTCTCCATGGTAGTTTCCCCCTTCCTTAAGTGGATCGTGAAAGGCTTGGAGTTTGTTGCCGAAAACCATCTTGAGTTCGTTGAGTTTGTCAGTATCTGGAAGAAAGGCTATATCAACCGTTTTTGATACTGTTTTTCCAGTTTTCCGGTGCTTCTTAAACTTCCTTTGTTTCTTCGTCACCACTACATGGTAATCTGAAGGAATATCAGCTCCTCGCTTTGATCTTATGTCTCCCATTGTCCGTTTGAACGTTTTTTTGATGTGATCGATGCAGTTGTGTGTGATGAAAGCCATGTAGCTTCGTGTGTTTGTGTGGGAATACGGTGCCACCCATAACCATCATGTTGAAGTCACAGATTTGCGAATCTATCAGCATTTTCGTTCGTTTCTCCCAGTCCATGTCATCCTACGATGTCTTCGTCCAATCCAAACTTGGCCTTTTGGTCTCCCATTAGAATGGCCGACTTGTTTTCTGTGCATTTCTCTACTACAGGATGGAACGTCTCATCAAATCGATCTTTATCGTATTCATTGTTATTATTGTTTTGCTCATAGCACTGGATAACATTCGTTGTGATGCCCTGTTTCTTCGTGTTGAAGTATGATTTCATGATCCCGGGTCTATGAGATTCCCATTCTATCAGTGATTTATGTGCTTGTTTGGACAGCATCAGTATGTTTCCCTATGTCTTTGTATGGTGTTTTCTCCTTCATGATCGGAGTACAACAGCATCTCTCGCGAAGTTAATTTTTTGTCCAGTCTGAATCAAATGTGTTTCACTTATTCCCAGAACCACCATGTTGTATCTTTTGATTTCCGCTGTATCTTGGATGGTTCTTCTGATCTCTCACATTGTGCGAACTTTTCATGTACACATATTAATGGTGACTCTGGTTGTGAGAAGAGGCATCGGTTTCGTGACTTCCGAAGAGACTTGGCTGTCATTATGAAGCGTGATAACCCTTCGAAACGAATACCTTTCAAGTGTTGAAGTAGAGTGTAAATAGCTCAAATTAATTTTTGTGGTTAGCACTTTTGTTGGCAAGTTTGTTTTTAGCGGTATCTTATTGATGACCTCTTCATCTGTGCTTTGGATTTTCCTTACTATTTTCATTTTGGTTAAATTGTTTATTGGAACATAATTAACCGATGTCCAGTTGTTTATTCGTGTTATGTTGACACAATGAATATCTTTCTCATAAATTAACAATTTCTTTTAAACTGATACATTTATGTAGGTCTCTTTTTGTAATAAGAGAATCAGTCTTATCTTTAAAATTTGTGACTTTGTCATAATATCTGTTTTTGATGTTAATTTTAAGTTCTCCAATTACATCGGTAAACTGTTTTTAATGGCGAACTGGATCGATGCGTTTTTAAACGCCAAATCTCACCTTGTTTATGAATATATATATATATATCACTAAATTGTCATATTGGTTCATTAATTATTCAACATTTTCCATCGTTCAATACATTAATTTAAGCAAATCTGTACAATTTTACTAGCGACTAATTGTAAAAAAAATATCATAACGTTAAGAGTTAAGAAATTCTAGTCAGAAGATAGAACACAACACAGTTATCATTACGGTGATAAAATTTGATTTGAAAAGAAAAATCGATTCATAGCAATAATGCACTGCTTTTTATTTTAAATGATGGTAATATTGATTCATTGTGTATATTAGTATATTAAATGCATTTTAATTTTGTCAACCTTCACTACTCAATCAGCTCGCATATATACTGATTAAGAATTTAAAACAAGTATTTTTCATTTCATAGATGATATTTTTGATATCACTTTTTATATCTAGTTAATATTGTGGTTCTGCTTCAAAACTGACATGTATTCTTGTAGGCTTTTTTCCAATATAAGGGATAATAGTTGAAAAGTTATTCGTTTGTTTTCCGATTTTTCTAATCACTGTGCGGTATCCAGGCATTTTCGAGCATTCTTCCATTCGTTTAATAATTGGCCAGTGTTGCACATAAGAATGTAGTTTTAATGTAAAATGTCATTCTTTACATCTGAAGTCATCCATGTTGTCTGTGTGTTATAAACAAGTTCACATTGTTAAGCATCTCATCATGCTTGGTGAGAAATGCAAAAATAATGCAATAATAATGATTACACTTGAGTTTCCAATGTAAATTATAGTTATATACAGCATTTATCCACTAAATGAAGGAAAGAAAACACGAAAATACAGGATACCTTGTACTTTTTAGACACTAAAAAGGATGTCAGGATAACTTCAACCAGAAAAATTTTAAAATTACCAGCTAATAAGTGACCTTGGTATTAAATTATTCAATCTAATTGACCAATAAAATGCTGATAGCATACCGTATACTGCATTTGTTTTATTATAGTATACAGATACAAATTAGTTTTTGTTTAATCTAGTTCTTTTTTTTTACAATAAAACTGAAGTCTTTCAATCAAAATTTCAAATTTCCGATATGAAACTCTCTAAGATTATCATGTTGACTATGTTTCTCTTACTGCCGTGTAATTGTTGACTGGTATCAAGAGAATAGCTTATTTACAAACGAACGCACGCTGGTGACTTTTTAGTGGTTATCAGCGTAGCAGTTTATTGACTGAGCTGTTAGATGTTACTTTTAACCAGTTCTTAGTTACTGGTTGTTAGGTTTAATTAATATGTCAAAAAATGGAATACACAGTTGCTGTAAAGATTGAATGAGAAAAAAAAAGTATTTTGATGAATTCCTCTATTTTACTTTTACTTAGCGATCCAATAATCTTTAACTCTCTCGTTATTATCATGGACTTTAATTAATGATTTAACAAGAGTTGAATACTCTTAGATTGAACAATACTAGTTTAACAAATTTTCAAAATTGTAATGCTTTACTTTTAACCTAATTCATACCGATGAGATAGTTGGTTGATAAGATGTTGAAGAATAAAGAGCCTAACTCAACATTATAAATAAATTTTTATTTACAATCAAGTGACATCTGTTTCATTCGGAAACTTATTGAAGCTAAAACATTTCAATGGTAAGATTATTGAGATCCAAATCAGTAGAAGTGCTAGCAAAGTGTTCTAAGTTAAAAATGATGTTCTTGTGCTTCAGTATTCAACTATAATTTTTAGTTTTATTCTTATGTATCGAAGGAGTGTCAAAATTAATAGGCTTAATCGAACACTGAATAAAAAAATAAGTTACCACATCTAGAATTTGAGATGTGTGTATTATTTCATGAGCACTGTGAGACAAGTACGTAAGTGATTCATAGAGGCATGCACTTTGCTTTAGTATCAACTATCTAACAGCATTGATCAGTTACAAGCTATTTAAGATGCAGCAGATATTCAGCCTTTAATGTTCTGTTCGATACTGTTTGCTAAATGCTATTTGGGTTGTTCCCCTATCTATTTGAATAATGTAAAGTCAGATAATTCATGTGACAGATGAGTCATTCTAGTCTTATTAGTTATTTTAATGCATCTTCATGCACTTGTCCTTGCTAATTTATTTGACCTAATTGTAGTCATTTTTGTACAATTACCCATGGATGGCAGATCAATAGATGAAGTGGTGATACTTCATCAGTTGAGGTGGTTGGGACATGTGTTACGTATGCCTAACCACCGACTGCCTCGACGATCTATGTTTTGTGGTGTAGGAGTAGGTTGGAAGAAAGTTAGGGGCGGCCAGACCGAAACATGGCACAAATCCATGAAGTCACTGACAAGTGGACTGAGTCATGTTGGTAGATGTAGACTAACTGGTTGGGGTCCGCGAGACGAAAGTCATCAATGTTTAGCGACCTTGAACGACATGGCTCAAAATCGTTTGCAATGGCGTAAGTGCATCCATTTGTTGTGCTCTCTCAAATCCTAATCTTCTGGAATCGTCAGCACCTCGACCTTTGTCTTTCTAACCTTATCTCACTGAATTGTACTTCTTGAATAATATCTTCGAACCCTAGTCTTCTTTATTACCATTAATACCTCTACTATCTTTATCACTGTGGGATTTGATTTGACATTTGCGTCTCTGTGCTGTGGTATGGCAACATGAACTTATGTACATACGTACGAAGTTCTACGTTGCAACTGACTGACTGATATACGTTTTACCTTCACATATATACCAGCTGCTTTGAATCGACTAACAGGGTTCAAGTTGGAAAATTTTGAAAGTATGGGCGATTTGTAAAACTCAGTTGGGGATAGCCTGCCACTTAAAGCCTTAGATTTGATTAGCATTTGACTAATTTAGATGATGATATGATTATGGATCACTTACAGAATATTGGACCACTGAGGAATATCATCTTAGCTGATTGTTGGTAGCGAATAACTGATAGGCAAAGTGCAGAATCTTTGTAGACGAGGTGGTATCGTGTTGCACTCTATTTTAGCCAATGAAGTCTAGAATAAGCAGCACCTATTACTTGAATGTAGCTCAAACTATCACAGATCACAGAATTAGTAAGTGAATATCTAGTGAGAACGTAGGTAACGGCTTCTACTGTAATAGCAGTTACGACTGAATTGTAAGCAGTACATTGGTGTGAAGAATGTAGAGAAATGTGTCCAGAAATGATATCAAGATTATATCTACCCTTTGGTGTAGTATAGAATATCGTAGTAGTCGATGGAAAACGCTATCGAGTTATGGACTAATAAAGATTTAGAGCTGACTCAAGGGTACTGGTGGTAAACATAATTCTGATTGGTGTTTTGTATTTGCCACATGATACTAATAAATGATTAGGAATACAACACTACCTATATAGATTTATTATTACTCAAAAATTCACTGTCAATTTAGATTTTATTTCTCAAAATTCCACAATTTTTTTATCCTATTTGATGGTCTGACGGAGTATTTTTTACTATCTTTTGATATACTAGTTTGTCTCAACAAGTAGTATAAGAAATAAAACTGAAAATTCTGAATTTTCATTCCTTATCAATGATTCTAGTCTTAGATATTGAATAACCTCTTGTTTTGTATGTTATTGTGTGTTGAAAATATGGATATCGTCCGAACTGAACAAATGATGCTTCCTATCAGCTTATCTACTTTTCTTCAAATTAATAAGTAGAATTTTTTGCTGAAGTACTCCTTTTTGCTAGTAGAGGTGAGTACAGTTTATAACGTGTACTGATAAAAACAATCAAATGAACTGTGGGACAACTTAACCGTAAACTGGTGCAAACAAAGCAGTCGAATATAGATTTTTTGTACACGTAATTCTGCTCTGATTAAACTGGTTCCAGTTACTTCTGATAATATTGCATCTTTTAATACATTAACTATCACTTAGTATATAGCCAAGAAAGCTTGTTACATCATGGTATTGTGTTCACTGTCTATCAAATTGGAAAAAAGGGACTATGTTCATAGGCTTATTGGCACCTCTAAGTGATTACCTTGACATGTGTTCTCGAGTTCTTAAGTATAACGCTCTCTAAAAGTCTGGCCTATTTTTCTAGTTCTAATGGAGCAGTTTAATTGATAAACCTATCACTGCTTTCTTATACTTTATTTGCTGCATCAATATTGATCTAGTTGAGTACGTAATGGCGAAACTGAAATTGATGTTAATGGATCTGTCAAGTCGATATCTTAGAATATTCCTTGTTATATTACCTTAGAAATCAAGTCTTAGATAGAATATTGTCTTTTCAACCGTGGCTATCTGTGTCTTGTTTTTCGGTTCAATTATGTATTTCCTTATTCAGTTAGTGGATTATCTGTTTCGTATTAATGTTAACTTTTATTCAGATATTCTTTCTTTCATACTATCTTCAAAGTATATTCATGAATACAAGTTCTAAACTATACCCACTCTTCTCTTCATAGAGATTTGTACTAAATCTCTCTCATGACACTGAATTACACATTAATCTTTCTTATTTCACATGATTTTATAAGCAAATTAACCATAACAGATTATGTTCCAATTTGTATTGACTCTTTAACATGAGATTTTAATCTTTTGACTAGCGTTCATCAACTGTAGGCTTAAATTATTATCTTATAACTACTTTTATGAACTTTACCATTTTGCCAGGATTTAAACTCAGTCAACTGATCATCCATTATTATCGTTCTTTAACATTGATTATTACAACCATGACATTTAAATACATATCTTAATATACCATCTAATGTAACACAATATTTATGCATGTTATCTGTACAGGTTAAAGCAGACAATATCAAAACCACGAATGTTCACTAGTAAATTCTGTCTTTGTAATCTTCTGTAGGGATTTTTTCAGATGATCGAATTGGTAAACAGTTAACCTTTTGGTTTGTTTATCTTATGGTTCAAAGTGAAATCATGAATGTGTGTTTCATCTTATTTTGGAATTAGTCATCTGAATGGACTATTAATTCACTTGTTGTGTTTATACTGCGATCGGAACCCACTATTTTCCTATTTTTAATGCTTTAACATTACGACTATTTGTACCACTGCATGTTGGATATTTAACCCGGCAATTTTAAGACACAACAAAAGCATAAACTTAATATCAATTTATCTTGTTCTACTTAGGTTACCAGGGCAATGTAAATCATTGTGTATAGATGTTCCTGACTACTTGAAGCGATGGATTAATTTGAAACAGGTTAGTTTATTCCAGTAGCTATTATAAATCTGTTCGTTATTGTAGTATATTTTTAAACTGCTAAACAATAATGGTTATGATTCTTTTGTTCAATATTATATCCTTGAATACAGTTAAAGAAGTCTCAGTAAAATATATGTAGTGCTACAACAACTTCCTATTTCTTATACACCTGTAGTGAAGTAGAACACAGGTGAGGGCAACCGAATTGTATTTAACGAAAATTACAGAGTTACTCAGTAAAATAGGAAAACCATATCGTAACCGTTAATTTGCAAATCTTCAATCAATTGTCTGACATTTCACTATTCATGCGTTTCATACAAATTCCATTGTGTTCCCACTCTTCCTTTCTTGATCTTCCCCCATTTTCTGCTGCCAGACATTACGTTTACACTCGCGTCATATACTACTTATAAGTACCTCACACCACACACCAAGAAGATTAGAAATGTATCAAAAAATATTTTTCAACAGTGACTTTCAGCTATTTATCTTCATCCTGTAGTATTTGTGATTAGTTAAACTAACTTATTATGCTCGTTCTGATAACATTGCATAATAATTAACTTTGCGATAGATTTTAAATGTAACAACCTCACAAGTGAACAAGATTATCATCATTCAAAAAGAGACATACATGTTTAATATGTTTTATTCCGATTACACAAAGCGCACTGATCACTACTGATTTGGTTTTATTTCTACAAGTTCTCATAATCCTGAAATCATTGATAACAATGTCATGCATCAGTACTAGACTGTGATGTTTTTTTCATTTTTGCATTTCTAGGTTATACAGATTAAAACCATTTTTGAAATGGGTCTGATTTTAGATGTACTAGATGTGGTAAAATTCTCTCTCAAAAACATGTTGATTAGATTTTTCAATGTAACCATTTCTCATTTTTCAAACATAAAACAGTATCATATGAATATTCTTTTTTTTCAAAAAATTAACTGATCCCTTTCACATAGTGTAGAACTTTATTTTCTCCACCAGTACATATTTTGAGCAGTTTTCCAACCAAACTATCAAAGTAGAGTCGTAGAATAGTTATAGTAAAGACAAGTTAAGCTTTCAGTTGTAAAGACTTTATATAGTTCTAGGATATAAATTACTATGATGAATATAAGAACAGGCAATAAGATAGTAGTTTAGTCAAGTAAATAAAGAGGAGAATAAAGTCATCCACCTACTAAACGGTAAGAATAACGGAATATAGTCATAATTATACAAAAATACAAATTTATCATTGATAATTAAATTGAGAGAGATCAGACTTAGTCTTTGATTGCGAATTCACCGGAACTAGTGATAGAGAGTGAAGCAGTCGAACGTGTAGACCGCTTCACTTATCTTGGGAGTCTCATCTGTGCTGATGGCCTGGTGACTGAAGAAATCTCAGCTCGGATATAGAAGTCTCGATTGGCTTTTGCCAACCTGCGTCACCTATGGTGCAGGTGCATCCACTCTTTGTGTGCTTTTTAATTCTAACCTTCTGAATTCCTCATCATTTCTATCTTTCTCCTTCTAAATTTGTCTCACTGAATTATACTTTTTGAATCATATCTTCTCTCCCTAATCTTCTCCATTACTGCTAATACTTCTACTATCACTATCACTCTTGGATTTGAAGTGACAGTTGCGTCTCTGTGCTGATGTGGTATGGCAACCTGAACTGATGTACTTACGTACGAAGTTCTGCTTTGTATTGTCAGTCATTTAAATAGATTTTGTTGACCACTTTAGTAACGGACCATAACTAATGCATAATTACGCAATGTGTTCTTGTCCTATTTCGATCGTGACCGATAGATAATGCAAATACATCTCACTATCCAGAAAAAGTACACTATAATCGTCCTTCAATATTATACTTTTTCCGTAACGACTTGCAAAATAACTAGACAACAAAGATGACACTGATATGGTTAACGTAGAATCTCGTCAGTTAGCTACATTCCAGTTGTTTTACAATGTCTATGATTTCAACATACTCGATTATTGTAAACGCAAATAGATTATCATCAAAAATTTAGCCCCATATAATGGATGAATGTATCAGTAGAATTAATATAAAATACTATGCTTATTTATGCAGACAAAAAGTTGGATCAAGTAATTGATCTTTTTTCGTTGTTTCGAAATTCATTACTTTTTCATTTCTAATATCCTTCCGCATTATGTATGAAAATGCATAAGATTCCCAATATGCTTTGAACTGCTTTGTAAATTTTTGGTTTCAAAGGTTTATTGCGATGTGATGGGTCAATTCCCGTTCGGTATGATGTCCATGCTGTCAGGATTAAATATAAAACACACCGGTCGTCATCACAGTGGTATTGGTAATACATATCATTATTAAAGATATTTTTATATTATTGCCCACGTCCGTAGTCTTAGAAACTAAGTTAGGTAACCAAAAATTTTCCTCAGGGAATGTCTGTTGAGCAACTGGTAGAATCGATAATTCCTGGTTGTCTGTTCTACAGTGATGTAAGAGTCCCCGTAACAAGCTCATTCATAACAGTTGTTTAGTATTGTTAAGTTCTTGGTAGCCCTTTAGAAAATATCTATTCAAGAAATTCACATTACTATTGAATTCATGGTGATCTTTATCTTGATTCGGCTGTTATTTCTACACTACTTCATTTCTAACTGATGAAAAAAAAATAAGTAGTGTAGATTTTCAAAGTATTATTTCAGTTAGTCAATTGATTGTCGATGAAAATAAAACCGGCCAAATTACTCAGACCTCTCTTTGAATGTAAACTAAAAAATGCCATTCAATCAAGGATGACAAAGGATTTTGTAGATCCGAATTAGGTTTAAATCCAGTGATATATGACACAGTCTAACTATTAACGAATTCATGAACTGATATTATGCTTTCATTTTACTGATCCTAGATTTCTCACAACTCTTCTAATTGTTGCTCACTTAATGGTTACGTAATAGATCAACATTGACATATGCAATCAAATATTTGTAACTGACAATTGTGTTGTATTATCATAGTCTATCTTTCATAACTGTAGGCTGATAGGAAACAAACTCATAAGTATTATACTCCATCTTAATAAATGGTTATTCACATAGTTCAAAAGTTCGTTTGATTAACTTTCTTTACACAAATTAGACTAAAAAATAATTTTGAAAATTAATGCTCATTTTATATCGTTATCACTTAGTTCTTGAGTGATTCGTTGTTTAGATTAAGGAACACACTTTAGTCAATCTTTGTAGGCATGTGTGTATCGTCTATGAATCGCATCGATATGGCCATTTTGTTACCAATTATTTAGACTAAGCAGATCGTGACTAACAGTGATTGGTTATCTAGTCTCAGTAGCTCAGAGGATGTGCAGTTGGGCATCTAAATCAGATTTTACTGTGTTTGAGCTTCGATTTCAAATATCAGTACTTTGATGCATACACATCCAGATAACTTAATCCTAAAGAGCTCGAAACGCCCATCCTGGATTCCATTGCTAGCCATAGTTCATTTATTCAGCATAACTCGATACTTATTTAGTTATATTTGGTATTATTTATATATTCGTATTGTATTGTTTTTCGTTTTGTAATTTCATTCTAGATGATTGTCACAATATTGCAAAGATTTTATGCGAATTAATTCGACGTGGTGCTACTCCAGATATCACTGGAAATATCAAATAATATATTGTTTAAACATTTTTTGACCGGTAATCTGTACATTTTTTTTTCTATTAGAAAATGAATTTATTCCATCTTGCATGAATTATATTGTACTATATCGGCGACTAAGTCGATACACCAAAATAAGTTGTAAGTGAAATTGATTATAATGCTTCATCTGGAGCCAAAACATAAGAGTAATATACAAATGGAAGTATCAATTACATTTCAATGTAAGACAGTGTTATTGTTACACAAAACATGTACGTAGATTTTCATACTTTCACTTAAAAACCATGCAAATGAATGTTACATTATTATGATTAAGAGTATCTATTATCAGTAATGAGAAGATGTCACAATAACAACCAAACTGAATATTATCAGCCTATATATACACTAAGCAGATTTACATCACAGATGCCAAAAAAGGTCGATTACTGAATTTTATTAAGTAGTATAGAGGAATAGACAAAAAGAAGTGAAACGTTAAGAAAAAATGACAAAACAAGGAGAATTGACATTTCCTCCAAAAGAAGGCATGTCTTTCCTTACTATTACTCAATTATTTTTAAGTGTGGAGACACGTAAAGACGACATTGGGATAGTCTGCTCTCATCAACGTCTCTCCAAAGGATCATCTTACTTTCCATTACTTGACAATAATCTACCCCTCCAGAAGACAAATCTGACATATCTGTAAGCATTAACCTAACTCTTCGATATTTTGATGTCTACTTGCATAACTGTCATGGTATCAGTTATTCTCCTACTTGTCTGTAATTAGTGTAAATAGTGCAAGAGTTTTATACACCTAATCTGTTCCCGTAATATGCTAGATTATTAACAGCGAGCCTGAGACTGCAGTACATGAGTTCGACTCTGTGACTGAAAAGCCTCAAAAGCAGAAGCTAAAAAAACTAATCTGTCACTGACTGACATTCTGATTGGTTTGCAAGCAGAGTGAAAAGTTGGTCCAATCGAAAACTCCAATCCAACTATTTCAGAAAAGTGCAAGGGTATATTGGAATAACGAAACGATTACTCACAAGGAAGGAGGAAAATACGGTTAGAACTACATCACTAGAAAAGACAAATTCAATTAGGTAGATCACGTTTGAATCATAACGATTTTGGGATAGAAGAGAACATGACAGTTATTTACAAATTAATAAGAAGCTTATGCCTAATGGAATTAAATAGACACATGAGCAAATGTCAGCAGCAATCTACAGACAATAAATTAAGCTAACAAAGGCGGAAGTTTTGATGCCATTGGTATATAGTTCAATCCTACTAAATTCTCATTATTTGACGCTAAAATTTCCATAATATCGCCCCCGTTGTCGTTATTATCGTGTCCGGTGCGTCATAGTCCATGGTTTTAGCCCAAATCAGTGTGAACGACTTTTTTGTGCTTGTTATTGTTGTTTTAGATAATCCACATTAACATTGTGACCAAACAATCTTCATTTTACAGTGGGCTGGAAATTGTTATCGCTATATAAATCTGCCTATACCATTACTCATTGTCTGTTCTGGTTTAGCAATCGATAGTAGTTAACTGAATTATATTTCATTCTCACCTTGGAATTGGATACTCCAGGTGCGCGGTAATTTTCATTGGTGCTCATTCCAATACTCTTTTCTAACTGTTCGTTATCTAGCCGTAATTCGGTTCGGTCCTCGCGTTGATTTGTAACTGGAACTACTCACCCTTTTGGATTTTAGCCTGAATTTACCGTTTGAAATTTCTTTTCTGAACGGTTGGATACCATTGCTCGATATATCTTGATCGTAATCCCTGTTTCCACAGAAACGTAGGCGTAGGTTCAGAAAGTAATGATGTTAGTGATCGTAATACTTGTTTGTCTGACGAAATGTGTGATAAATACCAAATAACTACTAAGTTAGGTTTTATAAATTCATAAGTAATTTATTTAGCTGCCTTAGCATGTACCAAAGCACTTTAACGGTGACCCAGTAAGTCACCAAGGTTTTACTGAGTTGAAGTACTGTTGATAAATAATAAATTACAAGAGGAAGTAAATTTTATACATTTAGCCATACGATGTACTGGAGCTACCCCAAAAGCTCTTAAATTTTACAAGTCCCTGCCAGTAGTCGAAGGAAAAAGAATACGTATACAGAGATTCAGAAGACTTAATCGTGGTGGGTAGAAGCAGCAAAAACAACCACATAAAGTTTAATGATAAACCGCAGGGTATTACTGACTTCTCGGATAGTCTATTAACTTATATCAATAGTAGGGTATTTCTGTAAGTTAGGAACCGGAATGTATGTCTGTAATTAAGATACTAACAGAACATCTTCCTAGTTGATTGAAAGCGAAATAAAGATTAGTCCTATTATTTAGGAGGCAGGCACAGCACTAGGATTTTCGTATACGTTGGAAGTAACTGGATGTGACGTGAGTCAGTCAGCATGCTTTTCGGTGTAATGTGTAACATAACAGTCACTAAATTATTATGCTCATTAGCTTCACATACATCGTGGAAGAATATGTAGCTGTGAACGTGTGTAGTGTAGTTGCACAGTTATTGTGTGTCGACTGTGAAATTGATGTATGTATGGCATTAGAGGAGTACGAGTGGAGTTTGACGCTGGATAGTTGGGTAATTGGTGGTAAATGAAATGTATCTAAACGTATGGGCAAACACAATCAACCATCAGATGGGTACATAGGAGAGTTGGTACAGAAATTGTAGTATTGACTGAAATTCGGAGAATACTGTGACATGAATTGGATGAACAGACCTCAGCGAACTATGATGCCAAGTGTCTTTTTCATCATAGTGAGACACAAGAATGGATTTGAAGAGGTTGACTTGTCGAATTGCGACTGTCCTATCATTGATTGTTTGACTTGTATGTTTGTTCAACTACATCTTCATATCCGTAAGTTTATTCATATACTAGTATATGGAAAATACACGTTTATTTGCTTGCGTAAAAAATGTAAAGGTATTTGTGAGCTGGTCCATATTAGACTGAGTGTTCTAATTCATAATGATCATTCACTGACCGATGGAATTAGAGTAGTCAAGTAGATTGAATATGTCTCTGAGAGCTTGAATGTTGGACAAGGAAGAGGGGGAACGGAAAAGAAAAGAGTGGATCGACTGAGGAATGATTAGTGAGTGACGATAATGTATGGCCCGTTGGCAATGCACGTCCAAACATTCATGAAGCTGAAGATTATGAGCAGAGCAACATTCCCTATGGACTTAGTTGTGTATTGATGTATCTGCACTGAACGCACATAAAAAAATTATTGTATTGGTGTGTATGAAATATGTCTGCCGATACTGACACAGTTCTTGGAAAATCAGACTAGTTATTTTAGAAATCCTTCATTTCACATTGTTCACTTTTCATGATGACATCATATAAGCCACGGTAACTCTATATACGACTTGATATAGAAGCAAACGGTAAGATGATAATAGTTTGCCTAAACATTAGTTTCATAATCGCGAATGTACGGGGGTTCTCGAATTTTCTGCTGTTAAAATACATGCGAACAGATGTTCTGTATTGTAGTACCAAATAATGCACATAATCATCCGAAGATAAAATAGCTGACAGGGAACTTATAATGAGGATTCCTCGTAGTTTACAGACACTGAAATTATAAGGTTAGTAATACAACAATGTAATTCTAGTTAGTTAATTTTAAGCAGTAAGTTGAAGTACGTTCGAATAATTTGTCTGCTACTAGTCCACGTGGTAAATTTGAACACATGAAGAACGATTTGCTCCATATTTTCCTTCTCACTTAGTTAAAATCTGTCCTAGAAAGTACACAACTCATTATTTGAGAAATATTCCCGTATAATACCACTATAAACAACCTTTCCCATTCCACTAATAATTCGTACAGAATTGTTAGAAATAAACAGATAAATAAAAAGACAAAATTAAATCGACACCATTATTTATACTACTACAGTAAGAGTAATTAGTAACTATGACAACTGGACCATAACACTAAGAATGATCATGGTACAAATTATAATATGATTATAATATGTATCAAATAAATAAATAAATCAACGGACAGATAATAAAAAATAATTGAATATGAATAATGACTAAAGGAAAGACAAAGAAAATAAATAACAAAGTGCACGTAAGTAAATAAATAAATAATTAATTAAAATAGAAACTGAAAATAAATAAATGAATAAATAAATACAATTGCACGCACACACACACACACACGTGTTATCAAAGCACGTCTAACCAGTTTTTTCTTTTACTGGTAAAAGAGCAATCAAAATGATTAAAATCCAGAGTTCATAACACCATACCAAATTAAGACTACTCACAATTATACAAAATAAACTCAAACTCATGTATGTCAAAAGCATACCATGTGGTTTTCTTTAACCCCTTTCTTTGATTGAACTCTGAAAAAATACAATAATCACAGCATATGAAAAAGGAAAAACATCGCTGTACACATATGCACAGACACACAGAGACGAGCACAAATTCATAGAAAATAACACGTGTGAACAAGACAGAAAGGCAGAGGAAAAAAGAAATACAAAAGACAGAAACGGGGAAATATATATTGCAATTATGACGACAACAAAACAGAAAAGATTTGATTTATCATGACTAACAAAAAAAATGCAAGTACTAGGAAGACAATTAAGAGATGTACGCGTGAATGAACGGAAGGTAAATTTTAAAAAGTGCAAATTTCAATGATCATAATAGTAATAAACGTATATATATATAAATATAAGGTCAGATGGAATATAAATATGTTTCATTTGTCGTAGAAGATAGCTTCGTTAAAATGAGATACAATTGGTGAATATGAACAAATACACATACAAGTCATAAATATGATAAATTACAGAAGCATCAAGAACCAACGACGGTAAGACTGAAGAATATAGTACTATGATACTGCAATCCAATAAAAGTAACAGTAGAAATAACTATTATTAATATATTGTAATAATCCAAAATTTATTCAAAATTTCACTGGGGAGAGGAAAGGTTAAAGTTAATTCCGATGAATGAATTAAACCTTATGTGTATTATTTTCAGAGATAAATATTATACGGTAATAATGTACAGAAATAAACTACCACATTGTACAAACAGACGTTCAGAGAGAGAAATTATAAAGATAGCAATACTTAATTTCATTTCTTAACAACTTTTTCTGATTACTTCATCGCTTACACACATGTGATATCGGCAGCCGAAAATTATTGTTTTTAGATGCAACACGTGATGAACCCACGTTATTTGTAGGCATAGCACAACACCAGTCACCGGAGAGTAAACCATTTGGAGCAAGTGTACCTGGATGGGATAAATTGAGGCCAGATTGATTTGGCGCTGCGCCACGAGTAGAAGAAAAGTTACAACCAACAGATGTTCTGTACAATGATTCATTTAATTTTATATTACCTTCATTAAAAAATCAGAAAAAAAACATGATACTTACATATTTCAATAAAAAACCAGTCAGTCGAACTAATATCAGTAAGTTCTGTAAAGAATTTTTTCCAAATTTCAACGAATAGTTCCAAAATACTCGAACCATGAATAAATGGGAAACAATTAAAAAATATTATATTCGTGGAAAGCCAGTCGAGCCTCTTGAATCCGTTCTGAGATTTCGTCACACACCCAACCATCAGCAGTGATGAAGCTCGAGATAAGTGAAGTGGTTAACACACTCAACTACTTCACTCCCTATCACTAGTTCAGGTACCAACGTAAGTCAATCTTGAAGCAGCACTTTGCATTAAGAGGGAGGGAATCGCATCCCGAACACGTTTGCATTGTTGCTTAAGGTGGTCAGAAGAGTGCATTTTGTCAGTGTTATCACCCGCATATTCTAAGCCAATAAGTGAACCTCCTGACAGAAGATCAACTTCTGAAAAGTAAAACAATGAATGTTTCCAACTGTACAAGCATGTTTGTAACAAGATTAGGTAAAAATGGGGAAAGTGAACATCCTTGACGAACACCACCTCGGCCTGAGTTGTACGAGTAGAGTCTGTACAATGTCAATGTACGTCTTATGTAAACCTTACAATAACTGACGCCGACACAGAACCTCACGATCAAGAGTCGAATTCCGCTTCAAGATTGAGAAATACTACTATTCTAGGACATCTGAACGAGTTTCTATGTTCTAGGACCTGATGTAATGCGAATATTCAGTCTATACATCCATGTCCAGGTCTGAGACCACACTAGTTTTCTTGAGTCTTCTCTTTACGATCTATAGTTAGGCATCGAAGTATCCTTGAAGCTAATATTTAAGACACTATATCAGTTAAAATGATTCCCCCGTGATTGTCACAAGAGGATTTTAGTCTTTTTTACAGACTGGGACAATCAGTGATTGGGACCAGTAGATGGACTAGGTCCAGTTCCCAGTTTCTACCAAAGATCTCAGTCAATCTAACTGCTAAAACTGGACCACCATCCTGTGACCTATTGCTGCCGCCTACTCAATCTCTTCTGACTTCACTACCCACCACTATTCGAGATCATTGAGTAGTATTTTTGCCAGCCTGTGCTAAGCTGACTCCGTTCTTCATTGTGTTCAGAGCTAGGTGGGATGCGCTTCCAAGCATCTATCAGTTCAGCAGATGCTAATGAAATTCACTGCTTCCACCTAACCTTATGTTTTAAACTAGTGGTAGATATCACTACTGTTTTCACAGCTTTATAGATACTATTCCAAGCTGTCTCGAGATGGGCATTATTTAAATGACTGCTGAACTGTTTTCCTGGTTGCTCCTGAAATATAATCATAGCTTAGCTATCGTCATAATCTGTTATTTGAGCCACGATACCATAAGATTCACGTACGTGTTTTCTTTTCGCTTAGTCTACCTACTTGAACACCAAAGTTATCCGCCACTATTACTAAATTTTTGGAGGTCAGAAAGGTTTCTATGAAGTTCATCTTTTACCTAATCCGAGATGCAGTCAGTGTGAGCGTGGGCAGAGATAATGAAGAGGCAACGGCCAGTGTCCGTCTTTTCAAGTCTTTACTGTCTCGTTTAGTCGGACAGTGCAAAAGGAACTATCTACTAGGATCCAGTCTAAGAGAGCTAGTTTAGCCTTAGAACTCCATGCAATAACTATACCAGTGAGGCCAGGTGAGGCATGAGAGTGAAGTGTAAAACGAGTTGGTTCTTTATCTTGATAAAGTGAGGTCAGATGAATGTCTCTACTCGGATCCTGTATGCACGTTTCGGAAACGCAGCATACATCGATGGCACGAGGTTCTAACGTTCCTGTTAAACAAGCTTGTTTTCCTAATGGACACAAGGTTCGAACATTAAAGGCTCCAACATGTAGTTTAGAGCGTGGTTTCAGGAGACCAGGAATAATGTTTCGTGTACTCAAATCATTTGCATCAGCGGTGCCAGCTGATAAAGAAGTGAAATAAGAGTTGGTTGTGGAAATAAGAGTTATTAAGAGGTGTACGAAGGATTTGATTGTGACCAATTTGGCCTCGTGTGTTGTTACAAGGTAAGAGGGTGGTTTCAAACACTGTGCAAGGCTATTTCTCAATGAACCTGAAAAATAAGTTAGATTAGCGTCGGTCTTCGTGACCTGGGAGCGTGAGCGCAGAGCCCGAGGAACAACTGAGTGGGGCCAGTCACGCACGGCCTTTTTATGAAGTGATTGTGTTAACATCGCTCTTCAAAAGGCTTTACCGCTGGAGACGGTAATCCGAGAGTTAAGGTGAGGTGTGACATTTTTAGGGTCGACCTTTTCTAACCTCTTCCTTCCTTGTAAGAAGGCAGCATCGCTGCAGATGATGGTTGTCCGAGGGAAACATCTTACTGCTGTCACACTCCTCTGCAGTCAGCAGTAAGACTTCGCCATCAGACCTTAAGTAGCTGTTTTTAGTCTCACTGTTCTCCAATCGACCTACCTTTGCATGGTAGAACCTACAAGAACATATGTTTCAGCCAATATAGCTCGGTCAGGCCATCACGATAGACAGGTCCGACCACCATGACAAGGTAGCAGCTATGGTTGGGTAATAGTCTTAATACCCAGTTGAAATTATTTTAAATTTGGAGCTTCCACGAATATAACTTGTTTTTGAAAAGTAAAAGTGTAATGAATGAAGATTGAAAGACCTAATGGTTGGCATAAACGATTTATTTGAAGATAGTTTACTAGCCAAAATGTTTAAATTTTATCTTCAAACATCCATTAGCAAAAGAAACGTATTCTTGGCTATTTTCTAGTCTTCAAAACACTGCTCACGCCATGCATTCGCATACAACACTCTTTACCTTGGCAGTAACTTCAGGGAAACACTCCGCTGCATATTTAAACGCCCGTTACAGATAACTTTTGTTGTGAGTAGTACACATCACAACACCACGGTACTTATATTAGGAAATATCAAATTCGTTTGCAGCACTTGTTTCACGTAGTCATGTTTGAAGGAAATGGTATTAAATAATTATATTACTAGTGATTCCATATATACATTGACTTTAATAAACATTCCAGTACAAATATTAGAAAACATACGTTATATCATTAAAATGTATTAGAGAAGTTTTCACTATGCTATCAGCGAAGTTGCAGCCCTATTTTATATACATAATTATGAGTGAAATTTTATGAAGTTACAATGTGATCATTGTTCAGAGCGACACAATATCACAATACACTTTGATGTTAAGTAGTTGGGGCCAATTACCAATAACCTATGAACGTAGGATTTAGTGCTTCTTTGCACTCCTTACATTGCAGATACTTCTTGTTTAATGATTACGTTGATTGGTTGACAGGATTCTAATAGCTTTAAGAATTAGGCCAAATAAAAACCGTTTTGTATAATCATTCTAATCCTACAGAAAGTCAGCAGTACCTCAAAAACATCTTCAATCGTAGTTTCGGGTAAAGTGGATTTGGATTTTTCGTACGGTAACAGTTTCCTAAAAGGTTCGAAGTCAACTTACCCGATAAGTGCCAGGAAACACTGAACTCAGTGTGAAGGTTTCCCACCTAACTACACCTAATATTTAACAGGGTGTACACATACAATATTAACTTAAAAAGGATAGCAAAGAGATTATCTTTTGAAACCGTATATATCAACAGTTTATACAGATCTCGTACAGTAGAAAAGACAAATAAATAACTTGATTTATTATGGTGACTGAGTAATGTTATCAACGTTCCATATAAGAAAATACGGCTATCTAACCTATCAATAGATGAAGCATAGAAGTTACTTAAAAGTACAATTTCTTCAACCGATGTAAGTTAAACTCAACCTATTCATATGAAGAAACCTACTAGGAAATCAGATGATAAATTTTAAAATGAGTAATAATTTAGACAACCGATGAATATCTAGCGCTAAGAATGAATAAGTCGAAATAACGTGCCAAAATATAATATGAGAAGGATAATGTTTAGAAATGTTGCAACTGGTGAACTGTTGAGAGTTCTTAAAATCATATGGCAAAAGGTATCAGAGGTTTCAAATACAGTAAACGTCAGAAAACTAACTTGGATCTACAGATCCTGTTGATGACCAATGAGGCATCGGTGGACAACCTGGGGAGTTACCAAGACCGATAGCAGCAGCTGTTGCCATTGCGGATATAGACGCTCCATTTTGGTGTGTAGGAAGTGCTTCGTTAATATAACCGGCAGCCAAATGGTTGGTCGGCCTAGGACCTGGAATAACGGAGGAGGTAGGTCCTGTCCATTGACTGTTTAATGAACGCGATACGCCATTACCATGATTCCAGCCACCAGGAACAATTGATTGAGCACCCAAAGCCATGTTCGAACTTAGAGAAGGTGGAGCTAGTTGACAAAGACCAGCAGCAGCTGAATGATTCCAAGAGTCGATGGAATTAACCAATGGATCAAGAGAATTATGCGCAGAACCAGGTACAGTCCCCAACTGGGCGAAACAGATTGAATCCCAACCAGCCTGAGACTTGTGTGCAGATTGTTGATTATATAATGAGTCGTCATTTAATGTGTGAACTATGAAGTGAAAAGAACGGTATAAAAGTCATCAAAATACAAAACATAGTTAAAGCAGTAGTAAAATGGTTTAAATACAGCTTTCAATGATCTGGCCACCAAATTGTTTCATGGTGATAATCAGGTAGTAAACATGTAGCCCTCATATTAATTGTGACCCAAAACCAACAACAAAAGCGTGTACTTGTTTGTCGAACTACATCAATTATTTCAAATAAAAAATGCTAGGTAAAAAACACATGTAAGTGTTACAGGGAATAGAAAAACAAGTTCTCTGATGTTGAGATACAACTTTTTAACTAACATGAATGATTCCAGTATATGATATAGTCCATGACATGCATTAATATGTCTAACACACTATGGTGAGTACTTGAAAAGAGTGGCAGTTATGTGCACATCCATATTTGCGGAAACTCAGTGCAATATGTTCAATTTACACTAAAACTTTGGTGGCGAGAAAAAATTTAATAAGAACATTAGTGATGACTATCTTATAAATTTATTTATAATGACCAACAAAGTCAATTATGCGCATCTGCAATAGACTGACAAGTCTCTCATTAACCCCCAAGCGGCTTTTCTTAATGTCAATACTCAATTTGTATATTTATGTGCACAGCTTATGTCACTATTCCTGACAAGAACGAGCTAAATAGAAGTTATTTAATCGAAGGTAGGACGCATTCAGGCAGTAAAACCACCAAACAACCTTTCATTGATGAGTATTGTTTCGTCTGTTCTGTGTAACATCAAGACTCATAACACAGAATCCTCAGATGAGCAACGGAAATAAACTCTTGAACTCGACAGAAGGAAAACAAATTTAAGGTACTCTACTCTAGGAACACTACAAATTAATACAAAAACTACCCACAATTCTACCTGCACCAGGATACTTTTCAATCTGCTTCCAAGTGTGTAACTCTGAACAAATGGTGTTTTACACCAACTGTATCATAGATTACGTTGAACAAGCTTTCGGAAAATGGCCATTTGGCAACTTCAAACAGCCTAAGTAGTCTAGAACTTCATGACAGAAATGAACTCTTCAACAAGATAGGGTAGAAGCTAGGAATAACCAACATACTTGTGGTGGCCGAAGTTGTCATACCATATTAGCACAAAGGGATGAAGTCAGCAAAGTGAATAATAATGTAGCACATAAGGCAAAAAATAAGTGCACTCGCGCCACTGTGACGGGTACTGAAACATGTCATTAAGTCTCCAAACGTTGTTCACGATGAGTGCGCTGTTCCTAAGCATATAGTTTGGGTCTACCAGTATGAATCAGTCCAACCGTAGTAGACTTTGTAGACTAATGCTACGTTTTGGTTTAGCAACCCTCATTTTTCTTTCAACACTTACAGCAGTAAACGCACCCCGTCGCACCAGGAAGTAGTTAGAGTTAGATAACACACATTCTAACGACCTCAGTCGATGGATATTCACAACCAAAATACATAAGTTCATATAAAATGAATTTTTAAAAATATAATTACTTTGCAGGATTATATTTGCAGACCAAGTCTCTGGTACTGTCATATCAACATAATTTATATAAAGGCTGTGGTACTATTCAAGCCTTAGAGCTAAAGTGAGTTGATTTTAGTGCTTATCTGTGATGATTGTAAGCAATGGTGACTTCTTTGAACATTATTCAGCGTCTAGTTCGAGTTACAAAAGCTACAATACCTAGTGTGTCCATTGATTTCTCTCCGGATAGAATACTGATTTAATCGTGACTACTTGGTATGAATTGGACAATCTTGGGAATTACTAGTTAATATGTCAATCCAACTACTTCTACTTATTATGTTGTCGCCCAGTTTTAACCAAATCGTTTGATTTAAAAAGCAATGTAACATTGTTAGGAGGTATTACATGATGGCTTATATAAAAAGTAGAATCATTCAGCATTCGTTTCTTCAAGATCTTTAAAATCACGGTAAATACTGGTGTAGTGAAGGAGAACACAGGTGAGGGCAACCGAATTGTAATTATCTCGAATTACAGAGCTTCAATTTGGG
>OX103979.1:45989644-46194481 GCA_944470395.2 Schistosoma turkestanicum
GCGCACAAGCGACTATCTACAGGGATCCAGTCAAGGAGAGATTGTTCTGCCCTACGACTCAATGCTATACCTACACCGGCGAGGCCCCTAGAAGCAGCATCAGTGCTACCGGATACACGAAGTGTAAATCGAGCTGCTTCTTAATCTTGACATGGTGAGGTCAAATGAGTGATGCTACTCGGATCCTGTATGCGCGTTTCCGAGACGCAGCACACATCGATGGAACGAGATTCTAAAGTCCCAGCTAATGACGCCTGTTGCCCTATTTGACACAATGTCCGTACATTGAATGCTCCAACATGTAGTTTGGAACGGGGTTTAAGGAGACCAGGAACGACGTTTCGCAAACTCGCATCGTTTGCATTAGCTGTGAACTGTAATAAATGAATGTGAGAAGAGTTAGTTGTGGAGATAAGAGAGACATTAGGGAATGTAGGAAGGATTTGATTTTGAACAATTTTGTCTCGTGTGCTGTTGCGGGTATGAGGGCGGTTATCACTTCCCGGCTGCCCACACCGTGGAAGGTTGTTTCTTGAGGGACCTGAAAAGGAAGATGGATTACTGTTGGTGCGTGACCGCAGAGCCCAAGAACAGGTGCTTGAGGACGGTCACGCACAGCCTTTCTATGAAAGGTATTTCGAGGATTAGCTCCGTTCTTAAAGGCCCTTAGTGGGCACCCTTACCCAAGGAGACGGAAATCCGTGAGGTAGGGTGAGGTGTGACATTTTTAGGGCCGACCTTTTCTAACCCTTCCTTCCTTGTGAGAAGGCAGCATCGCTGCAGATGCTGGTTGTCCGAGGGAAACACCTTACTGCTGTCACACCCCTCTGCAGTCAGCAGTACGACTTCGCCCTCAGACCTTGGGTAGCTGCTTTTAGTCTCATCGTTCTCCAATCGACCTGCCTGGCATGGTAGGACCTGCAGGAACATGTGTTCCAGCCAGTATAGCTCGGTTGGGTCATCACGATAGGCAAGCCCGACCACCACGTCAAGGTAGCAGCTTCGGTCGGGTCACCATCGACCGACAACCTTGCCAACCGGAACTCCTGCAGCGCTTCCTCTCTGTCGCTGAGGTGGATGAGAGAACGAAACACCACCACATTCCTCCCTGTCTACTGGGCTGTCGAACTCCGTCATTAACCGCTCGTGACCGTCTCCCATGTCGTCTTCCCGCCAGTACCGTCCAGACTGTCGTATACGGCCTTTGCCCTACCTGTCAGTAGCCTCCCCAGCACCACCAACTTCGCCTTCGGCTCCTTCACATCCGCCAGCTCCGCCACGGCCTCAAACTCCTTCAGGAAGCTCAGCACATCTCCATCCTCAAATTCCTTCGGCCATGGAATCTTCATCCTTAGTGTGGGCAGCGACACCAAATGTAGTGAAGGAGAACAGAGGTGAGGGTAACCGAATTGTAATTATCTCGAATTACAGAGTTAATTGGTGAAATAGAAAAACCATATCGTAAATCGTTAATATGCAAAATATCAACCCATCATATCGAACTGGACTGTTCCTGTTGCAAACATCCATTCATTGTCTGACATTTCACTGTTCATGCATTTCATACAAATCCCATCGTGTTCCCGCTCTTCCTTTCTTGATCTGCCAGATATTACGTCTTGACTCGCGTTATATACTACTTATAAGTAGCGCGCACCACACTGGTATAGAATGAGTTTAAACTACCCTAGATTGGATGTTTACTTTATTTGTCCTGTTTGAATACATGCTTCCTTCACACGCATTTGTTTGAAACTGTTACGCCATGTGAAGACATTTTAGATAGAAATGGCAGAAACTATAAACAAACAGCCACAGTGAAATGAAAAACACCTAATAAACAAATAGTATCAATCAAACAATATAAGATCAAACAGCTTCACAATAACTTTTAAAACTGAATGTTAATTTTATATAATAATGGCTAACAAGTAGGCGGTTGAGATGATTGCACGACTATAGCAATACAATTTTTCCTACCAACGAAATTGTTGTGATAAGTGACGAGAACTTCAGACTTTAACCAAAGAATAACTAGTAGCTTACTACAGTTTGCCGTTGTAGGTGCAGCAATTTGGTGACCCCAAGCAGCAGGCATCCAACCATTTGTAGAATTGATAGAATGATCAGACCAGTTTCCCAGTGGTGTACCAATATTTTGTAGAGGAGGGCCAGGACCAACTCCGGTTTGACCATTATGTGGAGAATTTGTATTAGCATTAGCCC
Organism: Schistosoma turkestanicum; assembly: GCA_944470395.2. Classification (NCBI taxonomy): domain Eukaryota; kingdom Metazoa; phylum Platyhelminthes; class Trematoda; order Strigeidida; family Schistosomatidae; genus Schistosoma; species Schistosoma turkestanicum. Next base: position 45,991,871 of record OX103979.1, read on the forward strand.
AACCTAAAGGAGGCCAAGCTTGAGGTTGACCATGAGAACCCCAGCTGCCAGGCCAGTGAGTCCAAGTTGGACCTACAATATACAACACGGTATTGCATAATGCAGTTAGTGTAGCTCATAAGAACTAATGCCTTTGATGAAAGATTTGTTTTGTAGTCAAAGGAAATATTGATCATTTTAAGCCCCAAAACAACTTACATGACTTTTCAGATGGTATCACAAGACACGGATATTTGAATGGACTTCGAATAATCACTTAATAAGCTTGTTATAATAACTAGTGAAGGAAAGTGAATGATACTAAAAAGATCGATAATTAATTGGTTCTAAAATTTAACATGTAAACATTTTTATTTCTTATACACTTGATAATTACAAGTTGTGGTGAAATAAGACACCCAAAAATTATGCGCGTCACAGACAAGCGAATAGTATTGTGAAGAAATAACGAATGGAACGGATGTACAAAAATAAAATCAAATAAATAAGTGAATAAGAATGGTATATGATAAAGGAAACGGTTTAACTAGAAATGTAACCAAAAAAACTTTCGGTTGATTTCACCTCATCTTTGTGAAGAATGAACAATACAAACTCATTAGGATCGAAACTGGTTTAACTTACAAGTACGCCTAATGTTGTCTCGAGTCAATGAGTTGCACCAGCCGGGAAGTCATGATGGACAGACACATGACAGCCATATACAGCTTCCTTTTATACCACAGAGCAATGTCACAAACCGATCACCTTTCAATGTTTGACGTAAAATTCCCTGGATAGAATTAGTATAATATACCTAAGCCACCGAAGATGATGTTTACAAATGGGGACTCGTTGATTGTAACTGCGCCCGAATAGGTACTGTTGAAACTCAATATTGCTAACAAGATGTCATTGCATGTTACCAATCCTATGGAGACAATGATGACATCTGAATCACTTCAGCTAAAGAAGATCCATTACTTCATCGATTAATTTGCTATTCTTACCTAGTACTCGCTTCCTAACTCCAGCAGTGCTTCCTCCATAGTTCAAAGATATACGAGCATGTTTTCGAAGACACCTACGATTGAATACTGGTGATGTATGACTATCTTCAATTCTTAATGACCATGTTTCACAGCCATAAAGTAGAACGCAACAAACAGCTACATAGCAAAGTCATCTTTTTTTGCTCAACAGACGAATACCTCACCTACGTCACAAGTGACGAGTGATGAGATTCTCAAGATAAGTGAAGTGGTTAACACACTCAACTACTTCACTCCCTATCACTAGTTCAGGTACCAACGTAAGTCAATCTTGAAGCAGCAGTTTGCATTAAGAGGGAGGGAATCGCATCCCGAACATGTTTGCATTGTTGCTTAAGGTGGTCAGAAGAGTGCATTTTGTCAGTGTTATCACCCGCATATTCTAAGCCAACAAGTGAACCTCCTGACAGAAGATCAACTTCTGAAAAGTAAAACAATGAATGTTTCCAACTCTACAAGCATGTTTGTAACAAAATTAAGTAAAAATGGGGAAGGTGGACAGCCTTGACGAACACCCCCTGAAGTAATAAGTTCCGATGACAGTGAGCCATATTGTTTGACCCGATCAACAGAGTCAAACGCCACCCTGAGGTCAAGGAATAGAACTACTGTGAGACGTCGAAAAGTATTTCAGTGTCGGTGAACTCATCATCATCCCTATCGTTATCTTTCTCAAGTTATCTCGCCGAATTATACTTCTCGAATCATATCTTTGAACGCTAATCTTCTCTGTTACTGATAATACTTGTACTATCTCTTTCACTATGGTATTTGAACTTATAGTTGCGCCTCTGTGCTTACGCGGTATGGCAAGCTGAACTTATGTACTCATGTACGAAGCTCTACGTTGTGACTGAATGACCGACTACCAAAACGTGAACACTTGGTTTATACGTCCAGGTATGAAACCAGTCTGGTTTCCTCGAGTTTGCTCTTAACGAAATCTAATTAGGCGTTAAGTATTATTAAAGCTAATATTTTACACACTGTATTAGTTAAGCTGATTCCTCTGTGATTATCGCAATAGGAACTTTGTTGGGATGTATGGGCTTGTTAACAGCCATGATGTGGCGAAAGAATTAAACAGAGTGAAGTCGAATTAAAATAAATTAATCGACTACCCTGACCATTGATGCCGAGGGTTATACACGAAAAGTGAGTTTCATGGTCACTTTCTGAGTGTGGATACGAAAGAGTTTAGCGCAGCATATGATATACACCATCTATGAATAAAATTGCACTTTTTTGCTGTTATTCAAGAGAGATAACTCAACAACGAAGTACATAAGGATCCAGCTGTATCAGGAGTACTTACGAAATCGATATGGAATACATAGTTCCAACTTAGGAGCATAAAGTGAGTCATCACAGACCAGTTTTTACTTCAAAACAGGTAATTCGACAGATAGCTGGATAAGGACTTACAAGAACCATTGGACTGGGACGTGATATATTGTTTCTTTTGACCACCACGAACAGGACGTCCATTCCCCTGAACAGATGGTACTGCATTAGAAGAGACTTGGTAGTCAGGCTTCTGAGTATTTGGTGGTTTCATAGCTTTTATTTCGACCTAAAACATTGATAAGTTAAAAATTTTTAGCTTACCTGTTTACCGTTTAGGTTTAAGTAATGAAGTTTTATGAGATTTCTAACCACTTCTTCATCGTCAAACCCAACGAATGCAAAGCCTACAAGCCAGTTATTAGTAGTTTCCACAGATTACCTCTATGACGCGGTTTGGTCTGACCTGCTAGTAAGTTAACGTCGGTAACCTGAAAGAAATATTCTGAAAAAAAAGGCAAACCTTTCCATAGCTAGAAAAGAAGTTCCTGATTATGTTCTCATCGTGATCAAAGGCGATGCCTCCAACAAACACCTTGAGGCTACGACGATTCTAAGTATGAATTAAATTGTCAGACTTCAGACTACCTTTCCTTTCATGTTAACATTGCATCGTTTAGGATCAACTTCTTTGAGGTCAATTAAGTGGGTTTTCTGTCTCAAAACCCAATCCACGGACTCATCATTCTTGAACTTGACATAACCGAAGCCTCTCGATCGACCAGTCCTGTTATCCATCATGACTGTCGACTCTTCGATATCTCCGAATTTTGAGAAGTATAGTTTAAGGGAGTCTATGAAGGTATTAGAATATAGCAGGTAATACCATTAGTTGTAGACTGATGAAGTCCCCCCACAAACAGCTTCCTGGTGAATAAGAAATAAGACAGTAATTACAAGGATTACCCGACTTCATTGCCCTGAGGATCGATGGACATATCAGGCAATACCACAGCTCAGAGTGAACCAAATTAGCCACTTTTCTCTACAACGACCTTGATGGCCTGAAATAAGGTAGTGTATGCTATCTTGTTCAACATTTTAGAAGAAAAGCTTCAAAACTTTTTGATTTATGTGGGCCCGTCTTTCTAGTTTTATAGCATAATTCTATATCTCAAGTATCTATCGTTCAGATGCGTTAAATATTGTGTGATAGAAAGCTTAATATATCGCTACAACCATTTGAACTATTTGAATTAGTTGGTTAATATTGATTCAGTAGAAATAAGAACCTGCATTCTGAAACAGTCGAGTTTCCAGATCATCAGGCAGGAGGTAATAAGTTTAGTATGAGTGTGAGAAAGGAGATGGTAATCAGAATCTGCAACTGACTTGACTTCTTAGATCGTATGAAACAAAGGAAAACGGTAGTTATATGGGGTTCATCAAACAGTTTATAGATTTCATCAATTAGTCGGCCGCCAAAATTTCCAATACTTTTAGAAGAAACAGTAGCAGCTCTACAGCTATTTCATCGTCCAAGTTTCTATCCAAGTTTCCAATCCTACTTGTTGAAACAAGTTGCCTAACGGATTTCACAGAGCCCCAACGAAATTTTTTAGCAATGCAGGACACAGATCATTACGACCCGGTAACATACTGAATCTAAGTCTCACTAACTTTGTACTTACTAGCCAATATATTGCTTGTATGATTTCCCTCTCTATTATCATTTCTGAAGTGGTCTAAACCAGTTGGACTAGTACCAAATCTAGTCGCTTACGAGACTGCGTTAAAATATTTGGCAATTTCGAAGTTACTGAGAGCCTCGCTTTAAGTTCTGCTTAGGAAGTTGTCAGATCCTTACATATCCTTTAGGATGTCGATACATCGATCACCGACTTCCTTTGACCATGTCGACATTACTTACTTACTTACTTACGCCTGTTACCCCCAATGGAGCATAGGCCGCTCACCAGTTTTCTCCAACCAACCGTGTCGACATAAGTATTCATATTCATCTAAAAAATTTTATTGATAAATTCACTCTTCCTGAAGGTCATCAATAATTCACTAGTACTTCATTAATCATTCTGAAGCACGAATTCTTGAGGCTCAGAAAATGTCACAAATAGTTTGAGGAGGCTGTGAATGGAATCAAACCTCTGGTTGGTAAGCTTCCAAGCCCCTTTAGGAGCTCTGGCCCTCGACTAAAAAATGTCAATAAAGCTAAAGAGTATGCTCCACAATATATCTAAACTTCACTTCCGAACCTGGGAGACGTCTAGTTTACTCATACAAATAACTAGATGCACTACATCAGAATTTCTCGAATGTATAATTTTGGTCATAAGTTGTCACGATATGTAAGAGGGTATTAATCAGACGCTTGTAGTAGTATGGAGAAACTGTGTCACCTTGTAACTGTCAATGTGGCCAAATTTTGATATCTCATTGCTTTACAGCCCATTTTCAGGAAAACATTATTTAGTTGCTTCCCGAAATCCTTGTGAATGCTGTCTCAGGCTACTAGTTGAAGTTGTAATTCAATAATATAACGTTGAAAACTAAACCGCTGTTTAATAAATGCGTTACTCAGTGAGTTAACATAAAATGTGTTGGCTTTCTGGCATAAAGTTATTTTTGTGTTTTTAAGTCCTACTTTAGGTCCTGTATTTTTAAGTCATATACATAGCTGAGAAATGTTCTCGCTACTCAGACATTTTATTTCTAACTCATTTCAGAAATGAAACCGATGTGTGGCAGTCAAAGTATAATGTGATTGGTCACCAAGCGTCGTCCGACAGGCACCTAGCCCACTGACTTTCCTTCTCTGTGATTGGTTTCTACTCCAGACTTGCTGAGAGTAACCGCCCTTAAGTGTATGGAATAAAGCAGTATATACTGCCTACTTAAGCTAATTATTTTCATCGTTAATCGAGTATCTGGTGAAACGTAAAGTGTTCCGTGTAGTGTAAAGTTCAAGTATCTAGTATGGTTTCATCATCGTATTACGTATTCTTATAACAGAAACCCCAATCAGGCTGCCTTAGAAGCAATAAAAATCCAAGGCGGTTTTGAGATTGTCTAATAATTGGACAATATGTGAGGTAATTTTTTTATTAGCATCTACTCTTAACGGCCATCAGCTGTGATATTATGTTATGGAGGTTAATTGGTTTGACTCCTCCTTATTTCTTCAAATAGATATTCATATTCCTTTAAAAGTGGGGACGGGATGTAGATCAGTTCTCTAGTTCATCCACATAAAGCAATTAGAACTTTCGCGTTAGGGTTCTTTGCCCTTTAACCGTCTCATTTGCGATAGGAGCCTAGTCAACTGTAGATATCTTTCCGACATCAACGAGGATAAGTTTAAAGCAACCTATTTCCCTGTATTAAAAACTCACACTTGATACTTGGTTATTAATTTTTTTAACGCAATAGTGTCTTCATCCTCTCAAATTTTCCATTAGTTCAGTGTCGTCGAATATAAGAAATGGTGATATATGGTAGTCTTGACATCATATATTTGGTTGAGACTAATTTGAGATTCAGAATGGCTACTTCGGGATAGTCGGTCAGTATATAAATGGACTTCCGAATAAGTTAGTACCTATTTCTTGGGATATTCTGGACATCGTTGTATAGGCCATGGAGACCGTTTTGGTTGAAGTAAAATGGAGCCCTTGTAAGATATTTCTTATAGTAATCTTTAAACTAGTGAGTATTCAAAGGTTCTCATTCCTTAAAGAGAATAGGCTCTTAAGACTCTAACTTTGTTCGCCTATGTTTCCAGGCTCACTGTTTTTGACTTTATAATCTGAGAAAGTAAAGACACTACTAAGTATCTAATCATATTGCCTCATCATCACTTATTTTTCGCATCTCACTGGCACCTACGAAATATAACCAAGCTTTACATTTTCGCCTTAACTGCAAAGTATCTGTCTGCCAACGTTGGTATTACCACTTTTAGTGACCCTATAGATTTTGAGTGGTTGACAATGTAAGTTGAAAAAGTACCGGAATTTCTGATCACTTATGGCCTCTACTTGATATAAAGGGCTTGCACAGTCTGTTTGCTATTAAGTTTAATTCAAACCAGAGTTAAATGCAGTGGTGTAACAGATTACTTTACTCAATAATGAGTTGAATATAGACAGTAATGATCTACCTCAACATACTGGCCAGACTGTGTCGTCCGTCTGTACGGTAAACAGAATAGAAGTCCAAAGGATGGAATTATGTTCAATTGGGAACAGAAGAAAGAAAAAATCCTGTTGTAACATGTAAGGATCCTAATCCATCAACTAACTAACCCACAATGAGAACAGCGAAATTCAAGGAGACCCTTAGGGTCATCAGGATTAGTGACTACGTGGCGAATAGACCGATAGAACTCATTCAGCGTTAACAGGAACCTAACATCCTATGACGTTAGTCGATCATTCGCTCCTGCTTTAAGCAGATTAGCTTTTGGTGAATAGTCATCAGTGATTGAACTGTCAATTTTATTCATGGTTTTCTCTTATTGTCTAGATAGGTATATCTCATCCTTCGATATTATAGAAGACTAAATACCCAAATTATATTCAAGAAGTCAAGTAACGAAGTTGTATTAGTGTGTGTAAAATGCTAAGTTCAATGATGGTTTTCATTTTAATAAAATGTTTCAAACCACTCATCATTTTTCATTACGCCACATTTGGAATCGATAGTACAGAGGAAATAATACTCTGAAAATCCTTCCTTAGTCTTTTACTGATCATTATTGATATTTTTTTACTCAGACACCGTGTTTTGTATTCACTCAGGACAATAACAATAATAATTTATTCTCAAATAACATGTTACAGGAGGCATGCCAATTTACAGAAAAGATCAAAACGTTAAAGTTGCCAACATATATTTTCTGTAAAACGTTGTTCAGTTACTGAAATATTTCACATGATACATCAGCTTCATATAGATAGCTGAAATTTTTCACATAAAATTGTAGATAATTTTCCAGACTCTAAAATTTACAATGCGAATAATTGGCGCGAGTTACGATGGTTGCGTTATGACGAACTGATAATGACTGTGAAACAATGCAAGGTAAAGCCAGGTTTGTATATAACAAGAACTAAGGAGGTAAATTTGCTAAGATCTGCTTGATATGCTTCATATCATAAATTTGCAGGTTCGTGGGTAAAGTAAACAAGTCTTCTGCAAATACCCAGACTAATATTTAAGAATTGGAATAAGGTGCTGAAAAAGATAAATAAACAGAACGAGGCGAGGAGCAGAGCAGAAAATATTCATGTTTAAAGTCAAACAATGACTCAGAAGACCCTTTTTTAAATTAGAACACTAACTGTACACTTGCGCTTATGTAGGTCAATGAAGACAGTTCGCTTGTATGATAACGAACATGCAATTAATCGTATGAATAGAGGAAACTCAGAAGAACCAAACTGTCAGCAATAATGACGATGTACAGAATATAATAATGAGGCACAGTGATCTGACACTTTTGTGATATTTTACTTATTCTGTTTCATTTAAATTCCGTAGCTCAAGAAGTCTTTTTCTTTTCTTTTTCAGTATGATTGTCCAGATCTGCTTGTAATAGGATTTCATGGTAGGAAGTTAAAACCAGTGCAACGTTACCAACATGAGTGGTAGACGAGGTTAACGAGGACAGGTAACATCAAAATCACTGATTATTTACATCGCTTTGTATCGTAAGTAGCCGTAAGCAAACAAAATATTCTTCCCCACAGACATACAGCCATTGTAGAATTCTTTTTGAATGTTTTGTTTTTTGGAAAATCCCTCCATGTTTACATATTTTTGCTATGACATGACGGACTTTTTCTGTTGACATTTTTGGTATTTTATTTGATTCCATTTTGAGATTTTATCATTGTATATTGTTATTCTTTCTATATTTTGTACTTATATTGAAGTCTTTGTGTTTGCTTCTGAACTGTACATATGTTGTTTAAATTTGATATAATATGGCTACCGCCACATTTTTGGACGGACGCAGTGGCCGCTGGACTTAGCGTCACTTATTGTTATTGTGTCGGATACTCTGCGGAGTAACTTTACCCTGGAAGAAGCACTATATCCGTAATGCTTTGTATTTCCATTTTTTAACTAATACAGAGACGTTTTCTCCTAGAATTTTGTCCTTTTTGAATTGGTTGGGACCCGGAGCTGGGAGAAGCGTACAGGAGTGCCTCTATTGGAACCAATTGGGACGGCCACTGTAGAAATACATTTACAGTCTGGATATAATTCTATCCTGGAATTATCTATTACGATTACAGTTGGATTATTAAGAATTATAAAGAAACATTTGGAATTGTAATCGTTTATCCCACTAGACTTCCTTGGAGGAAGAAGTTGGATTATTTATCATATTCCGAAGCTGAACTGTGGAATTACTATATTTTGAAGAAATCAAACATGAGGAGGGTGGAAGAGCTCGACGGATCACAGGGCTCTAGGCAAGTCGTTAATGATGACTTTTTTATGGGTAACCCACATGTTATGTCTGATATTTATTATTGTAACTCACCTTTGGCAGGCATTAAGGAACAAGGATTAAGTGAGAGTTCTAAAGTACCAGAGACCGATCAGATACGAAAGACATCGATAGAGGGTTTAGAACTACCTAAGGTTGAACTTTCATTTTTTGATGGAAGGTCTCGCGACTATTTTAGGTTCATGCGTCAGTTCGACACGTTTATAGAACCCCGAATAAAAGACGATCAAGTGCGTTTATTGTATTTAATTCATTATTGTAAGGGAAAAGCAAAAAATGCGATTGAAGGCTGTATTATTATGGATCCACAAGCAGGATATAAGAGAGCTAAGGCCATTTTAAAACAGCTCTTTGGACAGTCGCATGTAATAGCCCGAGAAACCTTAGAGGACTTATTTAGAACTGGGAATGTAGATTTCAATGATCCTGAATTATTGACGAACTTGGCTATTAAAATGCAGAATGCTGCTTTAACTTTAGAACAGCTAAATTGCACAACGGAACTTAATTCCATGGTTACTTTAGAACGAATAGTCAGGCTCTTACCTCGTCGAATGCAAGCCCAGTGGGCAGAGCTAGGAATCAAGTGGGACGAAGAGGAGAGAGAGCCTAGTTTCAATGAATTGACGGAATTCATTATGTCTCGTGCTAAGATAGCTAGTAGTAGGTTCGGAAGATTAGCTTATCGGGCTAGAACAGAACATAATACGGAAGCTACTAGTGGTCTGCGTGTGAGACATGAGGATCTTTCGTTTCTACCTAAAGCACGCTCGGAAGATAAGAGATTTGTCAATTATATCACGAAAGCATACGCCGATGAAGGACGAGTATGTGACCGTAACGATGTAAAACCTCTTGATGCGTGTCCTAGTAAGAAGCCGGTTGGTGTAACAGATAAGATGGCTTTTCTAAGTATAGAAAAGAAAGAAAAAGGCGAAAAGTGTAGGCATCAAGATGGATCCGAAGTGTGTGATGATAAAAGCCTCTTAGCTGCTCGAAAAGCCTGGAACGGTTATTTGGATTCGAGTAATCAGAGGTTAATGAGTTCAGCAAATATGAGTAAGGCCCTGGCAGGATTGACTGAACGGAATAAAGCTTATTTTCGGAACCCTTCAGTTAGGGTAAATTATATAACTGGACCTAGAGTAGATTCTAGGATAAGTGATGGTGGTACAGTAACGGCTAAGAAGCCTAGGAGACAATATGATGCTACTATTACTAAGAAGCCTGAACCTCATGCTCTTTCGGATGCTACGACTAGCCATGGAAATAGTAGCCATCAGAACCTTAATAGTGACAGTGATAATAAGGAGATAGAAAGTGTCAGCAGTCCACCTATAGTGACTAGTCTATCAACTACATCGAATGAGCCTCCTAGTGTTTCGACGCCATTGAACCTCGTCACGAAGGTTAAGTTGATTGAAGATGCAAAAGGTTTTGCAACTGTAACTGTTCCTATTACGGTTGACTGTCAGTCGAGTGATGATGAGAAGAAAGTGTTTGATGGTAACAGCCAGTCTACAGTGCTGGGTGATGACGATGCTATTGATGAGCATATGTCTTGTGTCTCTGAAACGGATGCTAATGCACACCGAAACGACGCGACTTGTCTGACAGAACGGAATCATGATGACGTTGATAATAAACTGGATGTCACTGATGTGACAAATGAGTTACCGACGATGACGAATACTGATCAAACCTCCTCTGTATCGAGAGATGGAAAGATAAATATTGAACCCACGTCATGCTACTTAAAGTCTTCTGGAGACGATGAAATGTCAAAATTGGAGATCCCACCCTTGCATATTATCTACGGGTCAAGAATTTCTGTTGATAAGTTAGCATCACGGACTTCATGGTATCTGCTGATCGGAGCAAGTGGTGGTGGATTGGCGACTCGTCCCCGTGATAGGGAATGTAGTTCCCGGATAGGATATGACCAGTTTTACGACGTGTTGTTCATGTTCGTCTGGGTTAATTGGGTAAGGTTTATACTACCGTTAGGTCATTCCACGATAGATAGGGGAATCAAGGGCCTGATGGGAAAGTATAGGAACCTAGTTAGCACGATAGGTCATATCCATGTTGGATGGCGGGTAGGCGTACTGCTGTAAGTCCTACACGTTATTCCAGTGTGGATTAGGGGATAATTGGGAACCCTAAATTGGAGTGTCAGAAAGGGCTTGTTTTTTGCATGGAGGGATTTCGCGTCCGGTATAGAATCTTTTTTGAACGTTTTGTTCTTGGAAAATCCCTCCATGTATATATATTTGTGTTATGATATGACTGACCCTTTCTGCTTACATTTTTGTACTTTATTTGATTCCATTTTGAGATTTTATCATTGTATATTGTTATTCTTTCTATATTTTGTACTTATATTGAAGTCTTTGTGTTTGCTTCTGAACTGTACATATGTTGTTTAAATTTGATATAATATGGCTACCGCCACATTTTTGGACGGACGCAGTGGCCGCTGGACTTAGCGTCACTTATTGTTATTGTGTCGGATACTCTGCGGAGTAACTTTACCCTGGAAGAAGCACTATATCCGTAATGCTTTGTATTTCCATTTTTTAACTAATACAGAGACGTTTTCTCCTAGAATTTTGTCCTTTTTGAATTGGTTGGGACCCGGAGCTGGGAGAAGCGTACAGGAGTGCCTCTATTGGAACCAATTGGGACGGCCACTGTAGAAATACATTTACAGCCATACTCATAAATTTTTAACACTGTTTTTCTTTAATTTCTTTAATCAGCTACCTATGATTCCTATCTCCATACTACTGATTAACTGACCCATATCTTACAATTTATACCATAAGTTACCTGTGTGATATACTACATGAATATGCTGACCAGGTGTTTGGTTTTCTTGTAACGTGAAGTTAGTGGAGAAACTGTGTTCCGAAAAGAGTTGCAAAAGTAGGGCTTAGACTAAAAAATTTACTAAAACATACCATTAAACGTAAGAGAGCCTGAGATCACATAAGGAATGGGGGTGGTGTATCTGACCAGCGAGCGTGACGATGATGCTTTAAACTCAGCTCAGAACATTTTGTTCTCTTACAGCTCCTAACGATATGGCAGGAAATGATTAATCAGTGATATTGGTGTTACATTTCTATGCCAACCACGTTCGCTACCCATATTTGTAACCTAGAACTGGTTTCACTTCCTGCCAAGAAATCTTATTACAAACTGACCAGGGCGGTTTTATTGAAAGGGAGTTCACTCATGACTTCTTAAGCAGCTGTGACAAAAACAACAAATGGAATATCAACAATGCATCAAATTACTGTCTCACTCAACATATTCTGTTACTTACTTAATCACTAATGCCTATTTTACTGAATCGAGCATAGGTGGCCGACCAGTATTCTTCAACCTACTATATCCTAGGACTTTCTTTCCAGTTCTGTCCAAGTTTCGTTCATTCTTCTCATGTCTGTCTCCATTTCTCGGTGTGATGTGTTTTTTGGTCTTCCTCTTGTCCTCTGACCCTGAGGGTTCCAAGTGAGGGCTTGTCTTGTTATGCAGTCGTGTCCTCAATATGCGTCCTATGCACTCTTAGCGCTTCTTCCTGATTTCTTTCTCCATTGGAATCTGGTTTATTTTATCCGACAATAGGTTGTTGCTGGTGGTGTCTGGCCAATGGATCCGAAGTATTTTTCATAGACAACAGTTAATGACAACTTGCATCTTCTGGATGATGGCTTTCGTGGTTTTTCAAGTTTCCGACACAGACATTTTATTCTGTTAATCTAAATAATTTTTCTTATGAATCTCATCTATTTATACTACCACCTGCCAACTACTATTTTCGGATAATTCAGAACTTATTAGTACAAAGTCTCCTCCTCTAAAGTGCTCCTTAATTGAATCTATTTATATCTGCATGGCAACAATCAGATATATTCCTCAAACCATCGTTTATGGAATGCACGACCCAAGTAGTTCTTTTGTCTCCATTCTTGAGTATATTTTTCACTAGATAAAGCATTTTAAACCCGTATAAGTCCTCTCTTAATAGTAACAATATGCCTGGTGCTGTTTCCTTAGAAACATTTGGGTCACTAGTAATAGGAACCAGAGGTCGGTTTTTGACTGTACTTCCGTCTTCTGTCACAAAAGTTCAGGCTAATCCATCTGTAAAAGATCATTTATTTATGAGGCCGCCTAACATCTCACTAACAGATTGCATTATATGTTCCAAGACTCAATCTCAGTAGCTAGCAGTCAGGGTATTCAAGTTCAATCTCTTCTGTGTAATCGCTTTGTTAAGAAGTACTCATATACTTTAATCAAGAAGACATTTTATTCCTTTTGATGTCAGTCTTGAGATTATCAGAATAATCAAACACTTCAGAACATGGTTTACTACCCGAAGCTGAACGTCAACTGGAATAGAAACCAGTATGCATCCGGATTTCAAAACCTAAGGCAAACACCGACATCGACCATTTATCCACTGAAAAGCAACCTGTCCCATGTAATTAGTTGCTTAGCCTTCCACTCGAGATCACTGACACTTTAAGCCTGGTAGGATGTCTGAACCTTAAATAAAAGCGCGCTCAAGAGAGTTAAGTTCATTGATCGCCATTGTATTTCCAATCAATTTATTCCTTGACAGTATAAGACATCTAAGATCTTAGTTATACGTCCGAATATTCTAACAGTCAAACCGAAAACTAACGTTGGTACTCACAGTTATCGCCATATTTGGTTTAACCAAAGTCAATCGTGAAACTAGATTCTAAAAGGTCACCTTCTCTTATATTTAACATGAATCAACTCTCACTTTATTATGAAAAATCCTCAGATACTCAATATTCTCTACTGTTGTTCCGATTCAAGAAACACGAATAACTGAGGGAGTGTCGCAGACAGGATACCCAACACCATACTGGCGAGGTACGACCTTCTCTTCACTGTATGGCTATCATTTCTTAACACACTTGCATCTTGAAACACCTTTAAGTCAAAAAATCAAAAAGGATCTGTTGTGAAAAGTGAAAAAATTAGTAAAACCTATCGAATGTCCCCACTATTCTAATGATTTGCTTTATATTAACAAGTATCTATAGTAAGGAGTATAAAGTATGACACAAAAACAGTTGTTGTCAACATAATGTGTTTGTTTCGGGTGAGTTAAAAAAATTATTGCCAGTTATCAGTCGGAGTTAGCAAACATTAAAGTTGGGTGCAGATAGTTAATCCAGGAGGTTTTATGTTAATTTCAACTTTTGCTTTTCAGAATGTCAAGCAATAATTTCAATGAAACTGTGCCCAGTAATTGAGTTCATTGAACGGAATGGAATCAGATCAATCATCCAGGGATGTTAATTGTACCAATGTCAAAAGAACACTGAAACCTGCCACATCAGGTTGTAGAATTCTTTTTGAATGTTTTGTGTTTTGGAAAATCCCTCCATGTTTACACATTTTTGCTATGACCTGATGGACTTTTTCTCTTGACATTTTTGGTATTTTATTTGATTCCAATTTGAGATTTTACCATTGTATGTTGTTATTCTTTCCATATTTTGTACTTATATTGAAGTTTTTGTGTTTGCTTTTGAACTGTACATATATTGTTTAAATTTGATATAATATGGCTACCGCCACATTTTTGGATAGACGCGGTGGCTGCTGGACTTAGTGTCACTTACTAGCTATTGTAATAGATACTCTACGGAGTAATTTAGTCCTGGAAGAAACAAAAATACCGTAAGCCTCTGTATTTCCATTTTATAACAATATAGAGACTTTTTCTCCTAGAAATTTTGGCCTTTTGATTTCGGCTGGGACCTGGATCTAGGAGTAACGTACAGGAGTGTTTCTATTGGAAGCAATTTGGACAGCCACCGGCGAAATAGATTCTACAGTCTGGTATTTATTCATCTTGCGTGAATTATACTTTGGAAATCTCCATCGGAACATATATAATTTGGATCTATTTGGATTATTAAGAATTACAAGGAAACATTTGGAATTTAATCGTTTATCATACTAGACTTCCTTGGAGGAAGAAGTTGGAACTACTTATCATTATTTTTGAACTGAATTTTGGAATTACTCTATTTTGTATTGTTACCGTCTTTATTGAACTTTATTTATGATGTCAAACCGAAAAAAATCACACATGAGGACGGTGGCAGAGCTCGACGGATCACAGGGCTCTAGGCAAGTCGTTGATGATAACCTTTTTATGGGTAACCCACATGTTATGTCTGATATTTATTATTGTAAGTCATCGATAGAGGGTTTAGAATTACCTAAGGTTGAACTTTCATATTTTGATGGAAGGTCTCGCGACTATTTTAAGTTCATACGACAGATAGAGACGTTTATAGAACCCCGAATAAAAGACGATCAAGTGCGTTTATTGTATTTAATTCATTATTGTAAGGGAAAAGCAAAAAATGCGATTGAAGGTTGTATTATTATGGATCCACAATCAGGATATAAGAGAGCTAAGGCCATTTTAAAACAGCTCTTTGGACAGACGCATGTAATAGCGCGATAAACCTTAGAGGACTTATTTAGAACTGGGAATGTAGAATTTAATGATCCTGAATAATTGACGAACTTGGCTATTAAAATGCAGAATGCTGCTTTAACTTTAGAACAGTTAAATTGTACAGCTGAACTTAACTCTATGGCTACTTTAGAACGAATAGTAAGGCTCTTACCTCGTCGAATGCAAGCCCAGTGGGCAGAGCTAGTATTCAAGTGGGACGAAGAGGAGAGAGAGCCCAATTTTAACGAATTGACGGAATTTATTATGTCTCGTGCTAAGATGGCTAGTAGTAGGTTTGGAAGATTAGCTTATCAGGCTAAAACAGGAAATAATACGGAAGCTACTAGTGGTCTGCGTGTGAGACATTCGGATTTTTCGTTTCTACCTAAAGCACGCTCGGAAGATAAGAGATTTGTCAATTATATCACGAAAGCATACGCTGATGAAGGACGAGTATGTGACCGTAACGATGTAAAGCCTCTTGATGCGTGTCCTAGCAAGAAGCCGGTTGATGTAACAGATAAGATGGCTTTTCTAAGTGTAGAAAAGAAAGAAAAAGGCGAAAAGTGTAGGCATCAAGATGGATCCGAAGTGTGTGATGATAAAAGCCTCTTAGCTGCTCGAAAAGCCTGGAACGGTTATTTGGATTCGAGTAATCAGAGGTTAATGAGTTCAGCAAATATGAATAAGACCCAGGCAGGATTGACTGAACGGAATAAAGCTTATTTTCGGAACCCTTCAGTTAGGGTAAATTATATAACTGGACCTAGAGTAGATTCTAGGATAAGTGATGGTGGTACAGTAACGGCTAAGAAGCCTAGGAGACATGATGCTACTATTACTAAGAAGCCTGAACCTCATGCTCTTTCGGATGCTACGACTAGCCATGGAAATAGTAGCCATCAGAACCTTAATAGTGACAGTGATAATAAGGAGATAGAAAGTGTCAGCAGTCCACCTATAGTGACTAGTCTATCAACTACATCGAATGAGCCTCCTAGTGTTTCGACGCCATTGAACCTCGTCACGAAGGTTAAGTTGATTGAAGATGCACAAGGTAGTGCAGCTGTCACTGTTCCTATTACGGTTGACCGTCAGTCGAGTGATGATGAGAAGAAAGTGTTTGATGGTAACAGCCAGTCTACAGTGCTGGGTGATGACGATGCTATTGTTGAGCATATGTCTTGTGCCGAGGAAACGGATGCTAATGCAGAACGGAATCATGATGACGTTGATAATAAACTGGATGTCACTGATGTGACAAATGAGTTACCGACGATGATGAATACTGTTCAAACCTCCTCTGTAGCAGGAGATGGAAGGATAAATATTGATCCTACGTCATGCTACTTAAGGTCTTCTGGAGACGATGAAATGTCAAAATTGGAAATCTCACCCTTGCATATTATTTATGGGTCAAAAACTTCTGTTGATAAGTTAGCATCACGGACTTCATGGTATCTGCTGATCGGAGCAAGTGGTGGTGGATTGGCGACTCGTCCCCATGATAGAGAATGTAGTCTTCGGATAGGATATGACCAGTTTTGCGACGCGTTGTTCATGTTCGTATGGGTTAATTGGGTAAGGTTTATACTACCGTTAGGTCATTCCACGATAGATAGGGGAATCAAGGGCCTGATGGGAAAGTATAGGAACCTAGTTAACACGATAGGTCATATCCATGTTGGATGGCGGGTAGGCGTACTGCTGTAAGTCCTACACGTTATTCCGGTGTGGATTAGGGGATAACATGGGAACCCTAAATAAGGTGTCATTAACGCTTGCTCTTTTTGCATTGAGGGATTTTGCGGGCCGGTGTAGAATTCTTTTTGAATGTTTTGTGTTTTGGAAAATCCCTCCATGTTTACACATTTTTGCTATGACCTGATGGACTTTTTCTCTTGACATTTTTGGTATTTTATTTGATTCCAATTTGAGATTTTACCATTGTATGTTGTTATTCTTTCCATATTTTGTACTTATATTGAAGTTTTTGTGTTTGCTTTTGAACTGTACATATATTGTTTAAATTTGATATAATATGGCTACCACCACATTTTTGGATAGACGCGGTGGCTGCTGGACTTAGTGTCACTTACTAGCTATTGTAATAGATACTCTACGGAGTAATTTAGTCCTGGAAGAAACAAAAATACCGTAAGCCTCTGTATTTCCATTTTATAACAATATAGAGACGTTTTCTCCTAGAAATTTTGGCCTTTTGATTTCGGCTGGGACCTGGATCTAGGAGTAACGTACAGGAGTGTTTCTATTGGAAGCAATTTGGACAGCCACCGGCGAAATAGATTCTACACAGGTTGCATCCTGAATAGCAGACGGAGTTCTCAAACATGAAAGCGATAAAAATACTATTCGACTTATATCATATTGAAAACTGAGGTTCTTACAACTAACCATAGAAAGCATTCGGATAACAGCATTAATAAGCGGTATAATAATAATAATATTTATTCTCAAATAACTACGTAACAAGAGTCACACCAGTTTACAGGCTAGATCAATTCGTTATAAATGCTTTCACATTTACTGTAAAAGTTATCACAGTTAAATTAAGTATGAGAGTCAGTTTCTGATAGCATATTTACACCATGTCACTGACCGAAATACTATGATACAGCCACATTTTCAAAAGGAGAGTACAAATAGGGAAGGTGCACGATAGGTTCTTTTGGCGATTTGCCGAGGTCAATAGTGACTTTGTTGGGAAAGGTCAATTGGAACACGCTTGATACGAGCTGTGATCCAGACAGTCATGTATATAGGGTGCATGTTCCTTAGAGGCGCCAGGGATTTTCCACCGTAAAAGGGGTTCTGAAAAAGGGAAAAAGAGAGGGACAGCATAGTTTTGGAAACATGAACCACAGAAGTAGCAAGCGTAAAGAAGCAACCTCAGTGTTACTGATTAGTCGCCTCATCAATATAAAGAGCCGAAAGCAAGCAAAATGTTCTGCCCCACAAACATGGGTGGTTTGAAGTTATCGCCCACACCATCAATGTTTGCTGGTCAGTAACTCCACCCTCCCTCCTTTTGTGTTGTTAGGCTCATGTTAAATGTTTAAAAGAAGCTATTGAGTTCTACTTGGTGTTCTATGTCTCGCATCCTGTTGAGAAACACTATTTCTGCAAGTTCCTTTCACGAACTCGTCTGGCTGTTACAACTTATGAACTATTGGCTAGGCATCAATGCTATACAGTTAACAGTTATGGAGAAATAGTAAGAATTTTCAAACAAGATATAAGCATTTAGAATGCAGTGGGGAAGATATACTTAACTAGCTAAGTAGGCGATATAAAGAGTATCGCGGTTAAAAGTGGGGCAATAGATAACACTAAGGGATCAAGGTAAGTCAATAGTGTGTAAGTGAGAACAGTATAATTTATATTAGGCATTGTGAAACTCACACAGTTGTAAGTGTTGATAAGGTTGCGCCCAGGAGAGTAGAGTGCATTCTAATCAACCAGTTTACAGTTGAACAATGTCGATCGACCCAGTGAATAGAGTAACCTGTCTATTTCAAATAAAAACTAAAGAGATTTATATTCAACTAGAAAAATTAGTGCTACTTGGGAGTGTAAAAATAACTAAATAAGACGCAGCACTGAGTTCATTGTATTTAAAGTATATGCAGAGCTATTAATATGAAAGCAGGGTGCGAGTGAGTTCACGAGCGCAGAAGAGTCAGTGCAACTGAGAGCATCATTAAGAAGTTGAAGCTTATTCCATATAAGTGCATACTTAGAGAGGAAGAAGTTTTCTCGAGCTTTCGATCTATACTTCTCAAGTTTGACCGTAGATACTTTATCTCGAAGGTTATGTGTACATCGGCCATGGATAAGGACTAAACTGCAGGAGGAATATGTGAGCTTGTGCAGGAGTTTAAAGTAAAGGATCAGATTGGACTTAAGCCTTCTTTTCCATATTGGATCGAGCCCGAGTTCAATACATCGGGTTGGATAGTCAATGGGTGAGCTATGATTTAGGACTTTACGAGTAAATTTCCTTTGTATTCCTTCAAGCTTCAACATATCAGACAGGCGTACGTTAGAAAATAAGAAAGAGCAGTATTCAGCAATAGGTCTTACGCATGTTTTATAGAGAATTGTTCTGGATTCTCTATGAAGGAAGTTACGAAAGATGAAACCAAGCATTCTTCTCATTCGAGAAACTTTATTGGAGATATGTTCGGAGAAGTTAAGGTTGTACGAATAATGCACTCCAAGATCAGTTACGGATGTGAGTTTGGGCAATACATTCCTGTTGAGAATGAGATCTAATTTGGGAGACGTGTCTCCGAAACACATCCAGCCACACTTCTCAGTATTAAGTCCAAGGTTCCATTGCTTGCACCAGACATCTACAGTATTGAGTTCGTGCTGGATTATGTGCAACAAGTTTCCTAAGTCAGAATTACTAGTTTGATAAATCACTTTTAGGTCATCCGCATAGAGGTATGTTTTACCAGTGTTGAAACAACTGCAGATGCAGTTGATGTAGATTATGAAAAGCAATGGACCCAAAACACTGCCCTGCACAACACCACTGGTAATTGGTTGAGGTGTAGATGTATGTGAGTTGGTTTTGGTAATCTGTTATCTATCTGTGAGGAACGACCTAATCCATTGCAACAGGTGGCCACTAATACCGACGGACTGAAGTCTGTTGATTAAGAGATTGTGAGGTATCTTATCGAAAGCCTTTTTGATATCAAAATACAACACGATCACTAGTTGCTTTTGATCGCGTATGCTGGTAACCTCATTAAAGAAATCTAACAGACATGTGGTACATGACCTAGTTCTAATGAAGCCATGTTGAGAGGGGTCAGTGTGACCTCCGCTGAGTAAGTGATCAGATAATTGATCTTTTATCACTTTCTCCATCACACGTAATAAAACTAGGGTGATATTAACAGGCCTGTAGTTTTGGATTAAGTATTTCGGTCCAGATTTATATACTGGGACAATATGAGTCAACTTCCACGATTCGGGGTATGTACCAGACTCAAGGCATAATGTAAAAATTTTAAGCAAAAGCGCTGGAAGGTTCGATCCCGCCATTTTAAAAAGTATGGAAGGTATCTCATCCGCGCTGCAGCTGCCATTGGGTCTGAGGGTTTTAATTGCGGCTTGAATATTACTAAGATCGAATTTGATGGTACAAACATTATGCTTACAGCTACAGTAAATGTTCGTATCAGGGGTAGGAGATGTGTTCAGATTGAGGGAGAACTATGTACTAAACAGTTCGCAAATAACAGCTTCGTCATAATAAGTAACTGTTTTGAAAGATGTTTTGTGTGGGATAGTAGTGTCTAGAGCAAATTAGATGGTAACGTTGAATATATGTAATGCATCAGGAAGTTCAAGACAAGAAAGAAACTCAGTCCTGTCTGAGTGCTGAATTAGAAAGCGAAAGCTGTCCCAGTCAGCATGTTCATACTCTCTGTATTGAAAACGGTTTACTGTTTTAGATTTGTCGCATTTAGCGAAAAACGGAAGGGTTCAGAGGACAATTTTAAGGTCATTGTTGTGAAACTTTTCGCAGACAGCCACAGATGTTGGGGTGACACCGTGACAAAATACCAGATCGATAATGTTGTGGTTTCTAGTAGGCAGGCGCACATCTTGTTGCCAACCATGTGTATCTGGGGGACCAAGTAAGCTATCAAAGCGTAGTGGACCGGAATTTGTCCGCCAGTTGATTCCAGGGAGGTTGAAGTCACCACAAATAATTTTGCAGGTAAATTTAAGACAGGCAGCCCTGGCAAACGACTCACCAATAGCAACGTCAACCGATCGATGAGTGTTTGGAGCTCTACATATGCATCCAACCAGTATTTTACATTCATGGGCGTGCACAGTCAGCCATATCGAATCAGGCACTTAATTGAGAAAAGTATCGTAAAACATTTCTGCTTTTATGTCTCTAGATACTGGTAAATGGATTGTTTATAACTGTAAACATGAATCAATCATTGTTAGACCGCCACTAAATTTTTGTAGGTAATCTAAGCTAATTGTTTCACCTAGTGGAGAGTGGTCTATAAGTCTATACAACACTATCCTACTCTTCAGTCCTAATTCGAGGTTAATAATTTAGAAAAATGAATGATATAAGTTGTACTTGTTGGCACATCGAAAAATAACGAAAGTATATATCCCTTGACAGGTAAGGTATATCCACAGAGGATTTTTATCAAACAATATATATTAAACATAAATGCGTTTACATATGTAGCCTCACTCAACAAAGGAAAGACGATATTTTCTTTTGATTAAACAGTTCATTCAGTACTTATTACTTATAGTCGGCAGGTTTGTAATACTTGATCTTCCTAGAAGAAAAGTGTCCGAGATTAGGACAGCATGAAGCAATAAGTTAAGTAATACGGGGGCGATACATTGTTAATTCTTTCTATGACTGAGATTAAAATTCCTGAAAGTTGCAAATGGTTGCACTCTTATACAGCCTAAATTCAAATCTCAAGTAACTGTAGATTACTGATGCTGGTAGTCTGTGTCAGTGAGTCTGATTCTTCTTGAGTTGAGCAGGGATGGTTTAAATGCCTAGCCTACTACAAAGTCGCACTTCACGGTTATTATCTAATGCGAATTACACTTTCGTCGTATGCAAGCACAGTTGCCTCTTTGATGACTGTTTCAAAGAAACGCAACGTTATTACACAAGTATATTAGTAGCGATAGGTCGGAGAAACAGATTGCAACAAATAACGAACGGACCCAGTTATAGTATACTCCTATACTCCTAAGTAATCTACTTTAGTCATCCTTGAACTTGATGAGTTCAGTAAACTTCTTGACATTCAGTGACCTACTTTCCAATTGATTTGGCTAAGGTCCAGCAACATTCCACTGGTCCCACATGACTAAAGGTTCTCTATTTCTACTCATTATACGTAAATCAATCGGTTTAAAGTAGCTCGTCAAAACGTCATTGGAAATTTTTTGAAGTACCGTAGCGCGGTTTATAATGTGTTCGGTACAACGTGCATAATGCCTTCTCTGTACAAACCTCCTGATTTACCTAGGATTGTGTATGTAGTATTTCAGACTTATTAAATCTTATAGCGAGAACATAAAATTTCAGCTGTGCAACGAGGGTGACTTAAAAAGATTAAGTCATGTTCAAGTTCTGAAGTGCCTGCTCTATGCCGAAGGACAAAGCAACAGACGGGCCTTAGATTACGGCCTTTTAGACCCAAGACTTGGAGCAAATAAGAGAGATGAAGTGTGCACTACTTGCGGCTTAGACTACCAGACATGTATTGGTCATTGGGGGTACTTTGATTTGCCGACGCCAATATATCATGTGGGATATACTTGGCATATAGTAAAAATACTACAAACAATCTGCAAAGTAAGGTCAATTATGTACTTAAAATAACCTCAGACCTGCTCACACGTTCTTCTCCCAGAGCAGCAACGTGCTAGGTTTCTGATCAGCTGTTCTAACCCGAGTTTGGACTACGTACATAAAAAACAACTTAGAAAGGCAATACACAAATTGTCTAGCAGGGTACATGTCTGTCCATTTTGCTCAGCACTAAATGGTTTGTTCCCTTACCGTATATATTATCTTGTTGTAGGTGTCGTCACGAAAGGTACTAGTCTTTCGTATGTTGTTCATGATATGTTTCGACACGCGAAAGCAAAAGTTGATGAATATGTAAACGAGTTCGCAAACGTAATTTCAGAAAATACGGAGTTAACACAAATTATCCGTAAAGGTTTGGTACGTTGTCTATATATTTTACTATTATTACAATTATTTGCACAATACATATAGTTTGAAAAACTTGTGATTTATTGTGGTTGACTTACTAAAATCTAATTTTTTTTCTACACTCACCAGTCAGTAAATAATTTTAGGGTTCCAGATATTTCTAACTATTTATTCCGAGTAAAGTTACTTTTATTACTTTATCTTGTCTTTCAATACCAAAATATTGAAGTTGTATGCAGCTGTCTCATTCTTGATAATGCTTCAGTATATATCATTGGGTTATAAGTTCATTATACTAATGTTTGTACTGTACTTAGGTACTAATATCTGCATTTTTGAACTTAAAGTGTACTTCATGCTCTTGCGAACAAAATTCGAAATGTTGACCAAAACATTGTTCAAGTATCCGTGTAATCAATTTTGACGTGCAGATGCTAAAGCCACATAGTTGTATGATCATGCTAATCATGCTGTAGAAATATGGAGATCCTCAACATCTCATACTTAGTATCCTTAGTATACTCTTCCGTAAAATGAAACATGAATATTGAAGAAGAGCAAATAACTGTATCACCAATGTTTTATCATTTATATTATGATTCAAGCTAGCTACATGGTTCGGAAGTTAGTTGTGCTCGTGGACATTTCTCACGAGAAAGTTTGTTCCTGGTCTATTTCATGGTCTCTCCAAAATGAGTACAGTTATTATATCCGTATTAATTCTAGCGTTATGTGCATTGTTATTATTATTGTTATTCAAATGCAGTTATTGATGCTAAAGGGTGCCTAAGAATTTGTCATAAAACAAATAAATTTGTGTGGGTTGGAATACTATTGGGGTACCCAAACCGAAGCATAGCCTTTTCTTTAGACAGAGTAAATATTTTAAACATTGTTCTATCGTCAGATTTCACTGGGACATCATTCGTAGTACGTATCCAAGCTACCAAAGCCGCTGTTTCAAAAAGGTAACTCCAACTGAATTACTACTACTGCTCAAATACATGTTCCTGAACCTCTGCATTACTAACATGGTGTTGCCACTAAATTTTAACAATCCTTCGGAGGCAACGGTTATCGAACACAAAAAGTTCCCTGATATTTTCACTTCAGTGAGACCAGACTTCACAAACATGGAGCAGAACTGCCTCACCAACTCATTGTAGATCCCATCTTATACATCTAGACTAACATCACAAAGGCACCGAAGATGGCCCAGACTGGCATTAGCCTCTGGCTTTCACTGTACGTGGATTAATCTCATCACTTACGCCACTACCAGTTATCTAGATACACGAACGTTTCGACCACTTCTCTCTGCTCACTGCTTAAAGTTAGTGAACATTCAGGGTCTTATCAATTTTGTTAAAGAACTTCGTACTTAGGTGTGAAGCCAGCTGATTAAGTGCAGCAGACCATTTGAACTACTTAACAGGAAACTCTGTCCATTGTTGAAGGCGTTAGGTGTTATTTATTGGCGTCCCATCAGCTTCATAGATTGCTTTATCCACACCTAACTTTCTGCCAGTAGCCCGAATGAGTTAAAAGAGCTTTCAACAGCTTCCAAATACGTCTGCTGCTTGCAATTCGTTAGCCCTCTCCTACCACCAGGTTTATCCGTACTTACGAAAACTGCACCATTTGAGTGTGCAACAATCTTCATTTTTCGCGAAACTTGTGGTTACCCAGAGTAAACCGACGTGCCTCAACGAGTGTTTATAAGCGGAACGTTTCACTAAACTACAAGTGGTTTTACTCGCCTTTTTCGGTTTATCAACACAGCACTGCCTAATTTTATCCTAACATTCATTGGTTCACATTTCGGTATCACAGATCTAGGTCAACAGGCTGATCGAAGTAGAACTTTTCTCCACTTCATCACTTTGCATAGTTAGAAAACGTGCTAGCTATAGAGTTCTAAACTAAGTAAGAAAATTGCTACTATTAGCATGTTTTGAAAATCTTGAGTCGGAAATATACACAGGTATATTTCAAGTCGGTGTGTAAAAACCTAACAGCTAATTATTCCATATCGTTATAGGAAATTATACGACCCGGAAAGGCTCTGCAATTGTTTTCGAAAATTCCAGAAGAAGATTTGCCGCTACTCCTTATGCCTTCTAATTCTCAGTGGACGACTCACCCACGAGACTTAATTGTTCAGAGAGTGCCTGTCTGTCCGAGTGCAATCAGACCATCAGTTGTTTCGGAAGTTCGTAGTGGAACGTAAGTTACTTGTCATCTTTAAAACCTTGTATTACTTTGATTAACGATCTAGAGTATCACCTGTGTGCATCTACAAACCAGATGCACATTAGAAAATCTCAGTAATTTAGTTAAACCCACTCTTCATAAGGAATAGGCCATTCACCAAGGATTTCTAAGAAACTTTGTCCTGTGCTCCCATTCCCAGTTGTTGTCAAGTGTTCATGGCCCTGATGTCCGCTTCCGATTCCCGGTACCATGTGTTTTCTGATTTGTCTCTTATCCTCTTACCTTAAGAATTCCAATTCAGGGCTTGTCTTGTGATGCATTTTAATGGTTTCTGCGAAGTATCCCCATCTCTCTCCAGCTTATAATTTCATCCCCAGCTGGTTTCTTCTCTGCTAGATTGTTATTCCTGATAATCTCTTGTCCGTGGATCTGCATTATTTTGTGTAGACAGATTTTTATAAATACCTTTACTATTTTGGTGTTAGTCTTCTGAGCTTCAACTCCGTGCAGTAAAACTGTTCCAGTGTCGAACTGCCTTGTAATGACAGTAGTGTGGTCGCTCTATAGTTCTCAGACTCATTAGGATCTACTTTATTATCTTGATAAATTATTCCGATTTCCAGCCTGTTGGAACTTGTTATTTCTACTAGATCTTTCTAAAGAGAATGCAAAGCATCTTTGCACTTGCCTCTATATGACGTTAGTGCTTGAACTGGTATGCTGTCTAGTCTTTTTGTTTTGCCGTCTTTGATTTGTCTGATGGCTTTGCTTACTTCTTTGATTGTTAGTGGCATATAACTGTAGGGAGGTCTGTATGTACTACTTCAATGTTCAGCGAGTTTAGGAGTGTCGACCTATTCAGGAGCTCTCTAAAGCGCCTTACCCACTTATTCCTCCGCTGTTAAATTTTAGTAATTCATTTACCTTTTTTGTTCTTGATTGATCGCTCTGGTCTGCTGTATTTCCCTGCAAGCTTCTTGGTTGTATCGTATAGCTCTTTCATACTTCTTTCTCTTGCTGTTTTTCTACTGCAATTACCAGGTTCTCTACGAATATCCGCTTATCAGCTTTTGTGTATGTCTGTTTCAGTATACTCAGCATGTACTTTGGTTTTCTCTGCTATTGTTCGGCTATTGCTGACTTATGTATTCGTGTTTTTCCTCTTTTACATTTTTCCAAAATTATTTTTAGAGGTTCATTCTTTATGTTGGTGCCTTCTGTAGCCCATCGCCTCCTGGCATGTTGAAGTTGCTACGTCATCAATCCTCTTCCAGTTGTTCTCCATGGTGGTTTCCTCTCCTCTCAGTAGATCTTGTACGGCTTAAAACCTGTTTTTAAAAGTTATCTTGAGCTCACTGAGCTTATTAACATCCTGAAGAAAGGCTTCAGTTTCAGCTTAGAAACCATAGCATCTTCTTGTTCTGAAGTGTAGTTCACTGAAACACATGCAGCTATATGTATGCAGTTTTCAGGTAAAATTCTACCTGATAACCTGTTTTTCAAAGCACATAGATTCGTTAGTCTCACTATTCTCATTCCTTCCTCCAAGTCCATGTCGCCCCACAGCGCGTTCGTACTCAGTGTTGTCTATCTCGAGTTTAATGTTCAGGTCCTCATCAAGATAGTCAGTAAGATGAAATACATTCCCTCATAAAACTGTTTTTTATCCTCAATCCTGTCGTTTCTATGCGTAGAAACAGGTGACGTTCATTGTAATCTTTTCCTTCTCGGCTTTGAAGAATGCTTTGAGGACACTACTCCAGCTATGCTCAGATAGCCGCCTGATTCTGGCTAATACCAACTTTAAACAGTGTAAAACATTTTTTGACATGACGACTAACTACAGTAGACCAAACTAGACCACGTTACCATCATTCACTAATGGAGAGGCTCGATAAAAGACTGCTGCTCATTTTGGAGCATGCCTTGATACATAATACTATAGTACGAGCGCGACATTTATTTGCGACTTAATGGACATAAGAAAAATACAACAAGGAAACTCAGAGTTCTACTTACTAATGGCAAAGCTAAGAAATTATTTTAGAATCAACTAGAAAAGCAGTCATGTAAGTGATGATCACCGCGAAGCAGTAATATCCAAAAAGCTCTGGAAACAGCTATGATATCTTCCACTAAGGTGCACCAAAACGTTAGTAAGAAGCAGTGGATTTCAGTAGCATCTGCTGAACTGATAGATGCTTGGAAGCGCATCCCACCTAGCTCTGAACCACCTCTTACCTTGTAACAACACACGAGGCCAAATTGGTCACAATCAAATCCTTCGTACACCTCTTAATAACTCTTATTTCCACAACCAACTCTTATTTCACTTCTTTATCAGCTGGCACCGCTGATGCAAATGATTTGAGTACACGAAACATTATTCCTGGTCTCCTGAAACCACGCTCTAAACTACATGTTGGAGCCTTTAATGTTCGAACCTTGTGTCCATTAGGAAAACAAGCTTGTTTAACAGGAACGTTAGAACCTCGTGCCATCGATGTATGCTGCGTTTCCGAAACGTGCATACAGGATCCGAGTAGAGACATTCATCTGACCTCGCTTTATCAAGATAAAGAACCAACTCGTTTTACACTTCACTCTCCTGCCTCACCTGGCCTCACTGGTATAGTTATTGCATGGAGTTCTAAGGCTAAACTAGCTCTCTTAGACTGGATCCTAGTAGATAGTTCATTTTGCACTGTCCGACTAAACGAGACAGTAAAGACTCGAAAAGACGGACACTGGCCGTTGCCTCTTCATCATCTCTGCCCACGCTCCCACTGACTGCATCTCGGATTAGGTAAAAGATGAACTTCATAGAAACCTTTCTGACCTCCAAAAATTTAGTAATAGTGGCGGATAACTTTGGTGTTCAAGTAGGCAGACTAAGCGAAAAGAAAACACGTACGTGAATCTTATGGTATCGTGGCTCAAATAACAGATTATGGCGATAGCTAAGCTATGATTATATTTCAGGAGCAACTAGGAAAACAGTTCAGCAGTCATTTAAGTAATGCCCATCTCGAGGCAGCTTGGAATAGTATCTATAAAGCTGTGAAAACAGTAGTGATATCTACCACTAGTTTAAAACATAAGGTTAGGTGGAAGCAGTGGATTTCATTAGCATCTGCTGAACTGATAGATGCTTGGAAGCGCATCCCACCTAGCTCTGAACACAATGAAGAACGGAGTCAGCTTAGCACAGGCTGGCAAAAATACTACTCAATGATCGCGAATAGTGGTGGGTAGTGAAGTCAGAAGAGATTGAGTAGGCGGCAGCAATAGGTCACAGGATGGTGGTCCAGTTTTAGCAGTTAGATTGACTGAGATCTTTGGTAGAATCTGGGAACTGGACCTAGTCCATCTACTGGTCCCAATCACTGATTGTTCCAGTCTGTAAAAAAGACTAAAATCCTCTTGTGACAATCACGGGGGAATCATTTTAACTGATATAGTGTCTTAAATATTAGCTTCAAGGATACTTCGACGCCTAACTATAGATCGTAAAGAGAAGACTCAAGAAAACTAGTGTGGTCTCAGACCTGGACATGGATGTATAGACTGAATATTCGCATTACATCAGGTCCTAGAACATAGATACTCGTTCAGACGTCCTAGAATAGTAGTATTTCTCAATCTTGAAGCGGAATTCGACTCTTGATCGTGAGGTTCTGTGTCGGCGTCAGTTATTGTAAGGTTTGCATAAGACGTACATCGACATTGTACAGACTCTACTCGTACAACTCAGGCCGAGGTGGTGTTCGTCAAGGCTGTCCACTTTCCCCATTTTTACCTAATCTTGTTACAAACATGCTTGTAGAGTTGGAAACATTCATTGTTTTACTTTTCAGAAGTTGATCTTCTGTCAGGAGGTTCACTTGTTGGCTTAGAATATGCGGGTGATAACACTGACAAAATGCACTCTTCTGACCACCTTAAGCAACAATGCAAACATGTTCGGGATGCGATTCCCTCCCTCTTAATGCAAACTGCTGCTTCAAGATTGACTTACGTTGGTACCTGAACTAGTGATAGGGAGTGAAGTAGTTGAGTGTGTTAACCACTTCACTTATCTTGAGAATCTCATCACTCGTCACTTGTGACGTAGGTGAGGTATTCGTCTGTTGAGCAAAAAAAGATGACTTTGCTATGTAGCTGTTTGTTGCGTTCTACTTTATGGCTGTGAAACATGGTCATTAAGAATTGAAGATAGTCATACATCACCAGTATTCAATCGTAGGTGTCTTCGAAAACATGCTCGTATATCTTTGAACTATGGAGGAAGCACTGCTGGAGTTAGGAAGCGAGTACTAGGTAAGAATAGCAAATTAATCGATGAAGTAATGAATCTTGATCAGTTCGAGTGGTTGAGACATATGTTTCATATACCCAACCGCCACCGACCTCGAGGTGCGATATTTGATGTAGGGGTAGGCTGGAAGGAATCTAGGGGCGGCCGAACCCAAACATGGCACAAATCCATTAGTCACAGACAACTGTACTGAGCCATGTTAATAGGTGTAGACTACGTGGTTGGGGTCCACGTAATAATTGCTACCGATGGTTAGAGACTTTGAATGACATGACACAAAATCATTTGTACTGACGCAGATGCATCTAATTTTTATCCTCCTCCGAATTGTAAACTTCAGAGTTCCTCATGGATTTTTTCCTCTTCTTTCTTCTAGTTTATTGCACTGTTTTGTAACTTCCTGGTT
Organism: Schistosoma turkestanicum; assembly: GCA_944470395.2. Lineage (NCBI taxonomy): Eukaryota > Metazoa > Platyhelminthes > Trematoda > Strigeidida > Schistosomatidae > Schistosoma > Schistosoma turkestanicum. The sequence continues at coordinate 46,021,953 of OX103979.1, forward strand.
CATATCTTCGATCTCTAATCTTTTTCATTACCAGTAATTCTGCCACTACCTCTATTACTATGGGGTTAGAACTAACATCACTTTGTACTAGTTTGGTATGCTAACTTGAACTGAGTTACGTACATACCGAGTTGTACGTTGTAGCTGGCTGATCTATGCAGATTCAATAGTTTGTGCTCGCACTTCTGGCCATCATGGGTTCTTCTAGCTTTTGGACAGACCGATTAATATATGTTTCTCTAGTTATTATCCATACAGTTTGTCATCTATTTGCTAATAATCGTAACTTTTAATTGAACGTATTTGTCTGTAGCCCTTACTTTTTTAATTACGTGTATTAAGCCTGTTTTATCTGGCTATGCGTTTTATGTCATATCCTACTAAATTGATTTGCCACACTCTCCTTCCTAGCTTGACATGCTAATGTCTATCTGGGCAGAGAAGTACAGAAAATCCATTCACCCCACCAGATCCGTAACGGGTTTATTATGATCTCCATAACTAATCGTTATCCTTGATGTTTCCTTGCCATGTGTTCACAAAGTTACGTTTAGGTCTACATTTTCCCTTCTGATAGCCATAACTTTTAAGATATCAACATATAATAAGCCTTTATGTGCGATACGGTTCCGTAATATATTCATCATATTCTGTTTTACGTGTGATGGTAGGATGTCAACCTATTGGATATGGGCTAAGAGTTGGGCGGTAGCTTGTTGGTTCAACAGAGATTTAACTCTTATAACTTCTTCCTTCAATGTTGCTTCACTTATCTGTTTCACTATTTGGTCTGATAATAAGTATTTTGCGTAGCTAAACTCTGCAGTTTGGCTTGTTAATTTGTGAGCCACAACAAAGCTTTCTAAGCGTGCAAACCAAAGTTTGGCGTTTCCTGATTTCAAATTTGGTAAACGTATTTAGATGGCTCCCACGTAAACCGACTCGCATATATGAACGATTTAAGACGAATACCACTTCGCATTTGCATAAAGATCCAACTCACGAAATCATAGAGTTACGGTAAACAGTCAACGTCTTCACTTATCAGATAGCTCAGCTTCTCATACGTAATACGTCCTACTGCTAGCGTAGACGGAGATCTAGAAGCCGTATGCACTGTGATCCAAGCACAGGTCGACATAACATATATTGGTATCATAGAACTTATGGTAATCAGGTGAGAAAATGTACTCTTCACTATAACTTTGTGAACACACGACAGAGAAACATCGTCGATTCGGATTGTTGGTAGACTTAAATGTGATGATTTATGTACATCTGTATTTCTGGTTGCTGTGTAAATTTAGGGAAACTCTGTTCCATAGTATTTATTCAAATATTCAAATGGTCACTGTCTCATTATTCCCTTTTTATTAAGTAATGAAGATGACCTTACCCAAATGTATCAGTGGATATTAGCTCAAGCTGCAACAATTGAAGAAGACATCGGAGAGGCGGATCAAATCGCATGCTTGGATAACTTACATGCTGAGTTTGCACGTCTAATTAATTCACAACAATCAGGTTTGCCTCCCGTTCAAGATCATAAGTTTATGCGTGGTTTACTTCAAAGGTTAGCTGGTAAACATGGCCGATTTCGTGGTAGCTTATTGGGTAAACGAACAAATTTCACTGCCAGAACTGTTATTTCACCAGATCCAAATATGCGAATTGATGAGGTTTGCTTATTTTCCCCTTTTTTAACTTTTAGTTCAGTTAGTTTTTGTTTTCAACTAGTCAGAAAATGGTCAAACCATTTGTAACTTTCCTGGTTCATATTACCACCAAACTGATAAATTTTCCGTTAAAAATCACATTTAGGCATCTAAAAGCATTGTCGAGATATGCTGTGAGTAATGTAAGTAATCAAATATCAACCATTTTGATATCACAGATTGTTTATAAAAAATTTACGCAATTTGTGCAGTTTGCATAATCCCTAAACTACTGGTATGATTCAGGTAATCGCTCAGAGTTAGGGGCTCCGTGCACCAATTTTCTTTAGGCAACATACCCAGGTATTTGGATGATAAACATTTTTATGGGTTATGTTTTCAGATATCTAAGCTGAGACCCAACAATTTTGACAATCTATTCTCAACAATTAATTTTCAATCATAAACTCTATTCAAAATGTTTTGATTTGAGCAACTGGACACAACCATTAACTCTCATACAGGATACTATTGAATAGATACATAAATCAACAAATGACTATCGGATTGCGTAATGCTAGCGCCATCTAAATTACTTTTATTTGACTATATGCTGTTTTTTTCTATTCCAATATGAGGCAGTTAACCCATATTTTTGGCTTACATAGTAATCCAAATGAACCTTCGTTAAATTTGGTAGGATACCGACTTTTTTGCCGTTTATTCATAGACAAACGACGTTAATAAATAGTGGTAATATGTGCCAAATCATATGTATATAAAAATCAGATTGTCTCATTATTTCGAAGCTATTTAGGACTTCAATATCCCTCAAATATTGAAAAGCATATTTATTTTTGGCGAGGGCCAGTGTATTGTGCAGTGATTTACATTTATGACAAATAGCACTAATTTCCCAATCACTATATCTTAATTTCGAGCTCCATTGATGTGATAAGTGACGTACGGTCTGATGTAAACGTGAATCTATCCCAATGTCCATGTTTCGCATCAAAACGAACGTATAGACTTGATAGCAGAGATCGACGAGTAAAATTGTAAGTGTGAAGTACAGAGTAATAATATGTTCAAGATTTAGAGAGAGATTACTAGTGTCTAAGTCGACGCTACTGATTTTGAGCCATATTACGTGCAATTTCCGACCGTTAAATTACGATTATCTTGATTTGATTCCACTCACTTATGTTCAAATAACTCTTCTTTCACAAACAGTCATAGGTCATGCTCATATTCTACTCATCGGAATCAGAAGTAAATTCACATTTAATAGATCATCTTATAAAATCTGTGAACTAGAGAATATGTATATTTACTTTCCAGGTATGCATCCCAGTTCATTGTGCAAAGCTCCTAACATATCCTGAACGTGTGACTGATTTCAACCTGAATTTTCTTCGATCTCTTATACTAAACGGGCCAAATAACTATCCTGGTGCCATGTTTGTTAGTTATAAGCTACGCGGTGAGAGGAAACGTCAAGCTGAAGCATCTGGTACATCTGATATAGTGAAACGTTTCCTAGCATCTGAACGCGCACGTGAAGATGTAGCGAAATATTTACAACCAGGTGATATAGTTGAAAGACACTTATTGGATGATGATATTGTATTATTTAACCGTCAACCTTCACTGCATCGTGTATCTATTCAAGCATTTAGAGTAAGTACTCATCTTTATACTTTGTACATATTTCAGGTGACGGAAGTTATTTCTATTTATAATCAAGCCCTTCGTGTCTTGGCATTAGGAATTTTTGTACAAACTAGTGTAGTGTTATACTAGCATGATAACCAACAAGCATTCTCTCTTAATAATATTTTGGTTCCAATAGCAGCTAGGTTAAATATGGGATTCATTAGCTCGGTTCAGTGGAATTTTAGTAGCTTCTACTACTTGTATTGCGATCAGAACCAGGCATTCAGCACTTTGAACGGCAAATTACTAATTGTTAGACTACTTATTTACAATGATCACTTGTTAGTCAACGCGCTCGATCGTTTTACTAGCAGTTTACATGTGATACTTAACTAAGAACTGCTTACTTTGATCTCTGCGCCTGATGTAGCTTAAAGCTAGTAGTTTAGTCACAATGTTTTTCTTTTCTGGTGATTTTGCTGCTTCATTGATCAAGTGACATCTAATGTTTTATTGTATTTTGAGACAGTTATTTTTCTGGCTTTCTTTAGGCGGTTGTAAAACCTTTCCGAACTTTTCGTTTCAATCCATGCTGTTGTACACCATTCAATGCAGATTTCGATGGAGATGAAATGAATATACATCTACCACAAACAGAAGCCGCTCGTGCAGAAGCAAAACATCTTATGTTGGTATGCCGACATATTCTCCAGTATTATTATTATTATTATTATTATACCAGTGTGTCGATAACAATCCTTTCTAAATAACGTTTTTGAAAACCAAACAAACAAGTAATGAAGTTTAATTTCAAATGGGACTTTTTACCATATTATTGATGATACTGCACAGTTGTCAAGATTGATATAGATGAACCGTTAAAAGTCGAGTATTATGATCATAGATTTACTTTCATATTTATTCTCCTCTAATTTCTACTAACCGATGTATTATTCTCTTTTTTGTAATGATGTTTATATTGATTAGTACATCATTTTTAGTTAAAAAGAAGATCATAATTACTTACTTACCTACCTAATACTCGGTATTTATGTTCTCGCAGGTGACTTATGTTCTAACCATTATCAAGGAGCAATTCTTGACCATTGACTTCATGTGTTCCAAAATTAACCTATGTAAGCAAGTAGAGAAACACTGATCTTCATATTAAATAACTATCGGTAAACTTATGAGAGGTCTCCTAATACTGTCCGCCCACAAAACTAGAATAGGTGAAGTTCGAAAGTGAATTTTAACGGTTAGAAACGAAGTTCTTTGACCATGAAGTTGCCTCCATAAGTAAGTGACTGCAGAACAAAAGATTGAAGCTTTGCTTAATTTTTCTAGGTGTTTTATTATTCACCACCAACAATAATTATTATTCAGTATTATTGTTATTATGATTAGTTTGAGATGGTGGAGAAAGTTTGTAGCCCAGGTGATTGTTGTGGTGTTTCGCTCTCTAAGCTGGATGTTATAATAATAATAATCATTATTATCATTATTACTATTATTAAGTGATGAGGGTTATGACAAATTTATTATTATGACTGACTTCATCGTCCGAGATATTCTTAGTTGATATCGTGATATATATTTGCGAGGAAACATGTAATTCAGATCAGCTGGGTTGGATGTAGGTTTAGAACTTATCGAGAGGGTCTTATTAACCCTGATATCCTGGTGTTCGACAAAATCTCAGCATGGATTCAATAGGCGCAACCAACTCTTGCTAACTTGAGTCACTTGTGACGTACGTGAGGCATTCGTCTGTTGAGCAAAAAAAGATGAATTTGCTATGTAGCTGTTTGTTGTGTTCTACTTTATGGCTGTGAAACATGGTCATTAAGAATTGAAGATAGTCATACGTCACCAGTATTCGATCGTAGGTGTCTTCGAAAACATGCTCGTATATCTTTGAACTATGGAGGAAGCACTGCTGGAGTTAGGATGCGGGTACTAGGTAAGAATAGCAAAATAATCGATGAAGTAGTGAATCTTGATCAGTTCGAGTACTTACTTACTTACTTACGCCTGTTACCCCCAATGGAGCATAGGCCGCCCACCAGTTTTCTCCAACCAACTCTGTCCTAGGCTTCCCTCTCGAATTCTGTCCAATGTTTGTTCATTCTTCTCATATCTTTCTCTATTTCTCGGCGTAATGTGTTCCTTGGCCTTCCTCTTTTCCTTTTGCCTTGAGGGTTCCATGTGAGGGCTTGTCTCGTGACGCAGTTAGGTGCTTTTCGTAGTGTGTGTCCTATCCACTTCCACCGCTTCTTCCTGATTTCCTCCTTCACTGGAATCTGGTTTGTTCTCTCCCACAGTTCGTTGTTGCAGATGGTGTCTGGCCAACGAATACGAAGTATTTTACGTAGACAGCTGTTAATAAACACTTGTATCCTCTGGATGATGGCTTTGGTAGTTCTCCAAGTTTCCGCTCCATACAGTAGAACTGTCTTAACATTTGTATTGAATATCCTGATTTTGGTTTTGGTTGAAAGTTGTTTGGAGTTCCAGATATTTTTCAACTGTAGAAATGCAGCCCTTGCTTTGCCAATCCGTGCCCTCACATCTGCATCGGATCCACCTTGATTGTCGATGATGCTGCCCAGATATGTAAAGGTGTTAACGTCCTCCAAGGCATCTCTTTAAAGAGTGATTTGGTTGGTGCATGTTGTGTTGCATCGGAGAATTTTGCTCTTTCCTTTATGTATGTTGAGACCTACTGCTGCAGAGGCTGCTGCTACACTGGTCGTGTTCTCTTGCATTTGTTGTTGAGTGTGCGATAGAAGAGCCAGGTCATCTGCGAAGTCCAGATCGTCCATCTGCGTCCTAACTGTCCAGTTGATACCGTGCTTCCCTCCAGATGTTGACGTCTTCATAATCCAGTCGATGACCAGGAGAAAGAGAAAGGGTGAGAGTAAGCAACCTTGCCTGTCACAGGTCTTCACCTCGAAAGAGTCTGTTAGCTGTCCTTCGTGTACGATTTTGCAGTTGAATCCATCATAAGAATTCCGTATGATGTTAACTATTTTCTCAGGCACACCGTAGTGTCGAAGAAGCCTCCACAGTGTTTTCCTATCCACGCTATCGAATTCTTTCTCGTAGTCAATGAAGTTGATGAAGAGTGGTGAGTTCCTTTCAATTGATTGTTCCACAATGATCCGTAATGTAGCAATTTGGTCAGTACACGATCGATCCTTAGGAAATCCGGCCTGTTGATCTCGAAGTTGGGCGTCTACGAAGTCCTTTCATTCTGTTTAACAATACCCTGTTGAAGAATTTGCCTGGTATTGAAAGAAGAGTAATGCCCCTGTAGTTCTCACACTTGCTCAGACCGCCTTTGTTTGGTATTTTGATCAGGTATCCTTCTTTCCAATCCGATGTTACTTGTTCCTCATCCCAAATCTTTTTGAAGAGGATGTGAAATATTTTCGCAGTTGCTTCTACATCTGCTTTCATTGCCTCTGCTGGAATGTTGTCTGGTCCTGCTGCTTTGCCGTTCTTGATTTGTCTGATGGCCATACTGATCTCCTCAATCGTAGGTGCGCCAATATTAATTGGGAGGTCCTTGGATGCTGGTTCGATGTTTGGTGTGTTCAGTGGAGCTGGTCGATTCAAGATTTCCTGAAAGTGCTCTACCCACCTATTTCGCTGTTGTTCAGTGTTGCTGATAACTTTGCCTTCCTTGCTTTTCACTGGTCGTTCTGGTTTATGATAGTTTCCGGCCAGCTTCTTTGTTGTTTCGTACAATTGTCTCATGTTTCCTTCTCTTGCAGCCTTTTCCGCCGTCATTGCTAGATCTTCCACATATTTTCGTTTGTCAGCTCTGATGCTTTTCTTCACTTCCTTGTTTGCTTCTGTGTATGCAGCTTGTGCGGTAACTTTCTCTGCTCTTGTTCCGCTGACATTGATTGCTTCCTTCTTGATCCTCCTTTCTTCAATTTTTTCAAGAGTATCAACGGAGATCCATTCCTTGTGATGGTACTTCTTGTGACCCAGAACTTCGTGACATGTTGAAGTGATTGCCTCCTTAATCCGTTTCCAATGGTTCTCCAATATTGCTTCCTCTCCATTGTGTAGATCCTGAAAGGCCTGGAACCTATTGGTGAGGGCTATCTTGAATTCGTTGAGTTTTACGGTATCCCGAAGAAAGGCCGTATTAAGCTTCTCTGATGTTGTCTGTCCCGTTTTCCAGTGCTTCTTTAGTTTCAGTTTCATTTTGACGATTAGCAAGTGGTGATCTGATGCTATATCAGCTCCTCTCCTGGTTCTCACATCCTCCATAGTCCTTCTGAACGTTTTGTTGATACAGATATGGTCAATTTGGTTTTGAGTAGTGTGGTCGGGTGAAATCCATGTGGCTTTGTATATGCGGTTGTGCGGGAATCTTGTGCCACCGATGACCAGTTTGTTGAAGGCACATAGGTTTGCAAATCTCTCACCGTTTTCGTTCCTTTCTCCCAGTCCATGTCGTCCCATGATGTCTTCATATCCAGTGTTTTCCATTCCAACCTTGGCATTCAGGTCTCCCATGAGAATCGTCAAATCCTTTGGTGGACATTTCTCGACGATTGACTGCAGCCTTTCTTAGAATTGATCTTTAACGTCGTCATTGTAGTCGTTGGTAGGTGCATAACATTGGATGACGTTCATTGCAATGTCCTCTCTCGTTGTTTTGAAGGATGCTTTAATGATCCTAGGTCCATGAGATTCCCATCCTATCAGTGCCTTTTGTGCATGTTTGGACAGCATCAGTGCAACTGCTTGTGTATGTGAAGCCTTTTCCTCTTCATGACCAGAGTATAACAGCAGTTCCCCTGAAGCTAGTCTCAGTTGTCCTGCCTGTGTCCAATGCGTTTCACTGATGCTGAGCACCTCGAGGTTGTATCTTTTCATTTCTGCCGCAACTTGAAATAGTCTTCCAGTCTCCCACAATGTACGAACGTTCCATGTACCTAAAAGAATGGTTTCTCTGGTTGTCGGAAGAGGCATCAGTCCCGTGACTTCCGAGGGAACTCGGCTTCCATCACGCGACGTCATAATTCTTCTTCCAACTCTCAGGGCAGAGTGAAAATGGTTTGAATTATTTTTTCTGGTTAGCGTTTTTTTGGCAAGTTAGTTTTTGACGGAATGGGGTCGCCAACACCATGTCCAACCCTCCTCCTTTATCTGGGCTGGGGACCGGCAGTAGCCCCTAAGGTTCTACTGGCGGAGTTGATCAGTTCGAGTGGTTGAGACATATGTTTCGTATATCCAACCGCCACCGACCTCGAGGTGCGATATTTGATGTAGGGGTAGGCTGGAAGGAATCTAGGGGCGGCCGAACCCAAACATGGCACAAATCCATTAGTCACCGACAACTGTACTGAGCCATGTTAATAGATGTAGACTATGTGGTTGGGGTCACGTAATAATTGCGACCGATGGTTAGAAACTTTGAATGACATGACACAAAATCATTTGTAATGACGCAGACGCATCTAATTTTTATCCTCCTCCGAATTGTAAACTTCAGAGTTCCTCATGGATTTTTTCCTCTTCTTTCTTCTAGTTTATTGCACTGTTTTGTAACTTCCTGATTCATATCTTCGATCTCTAATCTTTTTCATTACCAGTAATTCTGCCACTACCTCTATTACTATGGGGTTAGAACTAACATCACTTTGTACTAGTTTGGTATGCTAACTTGAACTGAGGTACGTACATACCGAGTTGTACGTTGAAACCGACTGACTGTTAACATACAGTTTCATGATTATCGAGTGCCAGGTTTTATTCACGCTTATTTACATTGAGATATAGTCGTCACTGGCTATTGTGAAAAGTGCTTGGAAATTTGACGTAGAGTGCGTTACATTTATTCGAGAGATTAAGTATCCTACTTATATTAAATACGTTACTTGAATGTATGGAGCTGATTGTGTTTGAAATAACTTCCGGACGGAGTTAATACACTATGTCATTAACTAACCAGCTTTTTCTTAATAACAATTAGCCTATTTCGTTGATTAATTTTCTCTAATAGGTGCCCTTGTTTTACTGTGATCGAAGTATAAAGCAGCTGCTAACTTATCCTTTTTGTCGTCAAGTATTTTGTTCTTGTTTATTCTCCGTTTGTGTTTGTCTATATTTAACTGTTTGTTATCCATAGTTCATTCACTAGATTAAGAATATCTTGCAATCAATTGTTTCACATCAATATTAAAGTGGATTAATTATTTTAACTCAAAAGATCTTGAAATAACGAGACACTGAAAACGATACCATACAAAACAATATAGTATATCTTCTGTAGATAAATTACTATACTTGTAATAATGATAGAAAAATAAGAATAATAAAGGGCATAGTATGTCTCATTTAGCGCTTTGATTGTATTATTGTGATAACGATGAAGTTCTTCATAATATTTAATTTCATTCTAGTATATTCATTAAGTCATCAGGAAAAAAGCCAAAACAATCTTCCTAGCTCAAACATTTGTTCTGTTATATGGATAGATGAACACGTATCGTGGTTCATTCTTAACTTCTTCCATTAAAGTATCTTAATCAATTCTTTTTCTTTGTTCTTTGATATTTGCATTTTAACAGTCTCTCAAGAATATTGTTAGCCCTAAAAATGGTGAACCGTTAATTTCACCAATTCAAGATTTAATCACTGCAACACATTTGTTAACCTTGAAAGATGTTTTCCTCAATCGTGACCAAGCTTGTACTTTAGCAGCTCAACTACTGGCTGGTAACCATTTAGGTCGACCTTTAGCTTTGCCAAAACCGGCTATAATGTGGGTAAGTTGGCTAGAACATATTCAATATGAATGGTTTTCTCTTAATTTTAAAATTTCTTTAATAATGAATATATAAAATTTGATTTTCTAATAACTAAAAGGTTTTTTTAAAATTTGGTTTAGACATGTATCCGTGACTCTTTATCGTCAACCAGCTGTGAAATTATTGAATGTCCTTGAAGTTTGAGAATCAAATACAGTTTTGTGTAATTAGCTTTGAACTGCACTGTTTATATGAGGACTAATGATAGCATCTAACTAGTGAAACCAGATTATGGGTGGATTAATCTGAACGTGCAATCTATTGTTTGAAAGTAGTGTTTTAACCACCAAAACAATATTCTTTAAAAGCAATTAGAAAAATCACTGACAAATCTCAAAAGAGCTATTTAGTGCCCTGTTGTTTAGCTTACAACTTGTTTGTTCAACAAGAATGCATAAACAATAAGTTTCTCAAATAGTATTTTTCGCCTGGAAAGCGTGTATATTCGTATACATATATCAAATTATATTATGATTTATTTTCAATATACATTTTATCATAATGATTATATATCAATTCTATATCAATCTTATTTCAGCCTGTTGCTTTATGGACTGGTAAACAGATATTTGGTCTCATTCTCTCACCGCATCCATCCACTGGGATACAGGTTAACCTTCGAGTACCGACCAAGTCTATGTATTCATCAAAGGGTCAAGAAATGTGTCCAAATGATGGTTGTAAGTGAAAATTCAGTCTGAAGTTAACTTTACAAAGGTTCAATTCCCGATGCTTAACACTTAGACATTTCGGCAACAATAGACTGTAGATCACACATCGTTAATAACATAGTAAGATGTATGTAATGAATTTCTTCACACAACAGCCAAAAAAACTGCTTGAGTGTCTAAATCAAGGCACCTGCTGTACGGTTTGAACGCATCACCCATTTGTTTAACACAATTCTGTAAGATCTTTAAAAAACAAAACTTAATCTAGTTAATTACTAGAAATGACTAGATAAGGTTGTGAGGTAACTTTCATTGTTTTTAACTTTGAAACTAATCGACTATTCGAACTTCTAAACTAAACTGCATTTCAAATTATTTCCTTAGAGGATCTTCTCAACTTATCATTCAGACAACGTCGATCTGCAAAGTTATATCCTGAACTGTCAGTGCATTTGTATTATTGATATTTATCGTTTCCAAATAACATTTCAGTATATCGGGACTGAATAAACATCAGAGGAACACAGTCTGGCGCATCTAACGCTGACATATATTATAATTCCGGGTAAATCAGCACATATTCAACATTTTAAAAATTTAGATTTCCTATCTGACTACATACCTGTCTTAATCGAGAATAAAGCGTTTAATGATTCTGAGAGTCTGGGCATTTGTTTCAAAGCCATTTGATCGTAAAAGTGTTTATTATCCTTGTCATTCATATTTGGAAGATCTTATAGTATTTTCAATCTTCAGATAATAAACGTGGTGTAGGGTATCATTCAGCTACTTTGGCTATGTTTGTCACAATAATTTTTATATTTCATGAATGCTGCTCTCCTTGTCATTACAAGGACATTTTACTATAATGCATATTTTAAATTACTTTTTTGTATTTCAGTTGTTCTAATTCAAAATAGCGAGCTCCTTGCAGGATGCGTAGATAAAAAATTACTTGGAGGTGGAAGCAAGTCAAGCATATTCTACACATTACTTCGAGATTATGGGAGAGAAGCTTGTGCAGATGCCATGTGGCGTTTAGGAAGAATTGCTTTGTTTTTCCTGGCACATCGAGGTTTTTCGATAGGACTTGGTGAAGTAATGCCTAGCTCAGATCTTGTCGCATCTAAAACAGCATTGATTAGTCGTGGGTAAGTATGATTTGTTTATCGAATTGTAGTATCATATAAACTTCATTTATTTAAGAGCATTATTCACTTTAGCAATGTATCCATCACTTATGCCTAATTTAATTCATTTATTAAGTACAGGTGTTTGTATTGAGATTTGAGCAACACAGTTTATGTGAGGACTAGCGATTCTACTTAACTGCCGTTACAAAAATGTCGGACGGAGACACGAACATGCCACTTATTAGCTGAAAGTTAAGTGCTTTAACCAGTAAGCCAATTTTTCACCAATGACTCGCTTTAAAATTTATTTGAAAATTTCTCTCATATGGGATTATGAAAGACTTACAGTGTTTTTTTCACAGTAGACTAAAATTACTTTTTTCAGATTATCAGTTGGTTTGAGTCTTAGACTTCGTCTACGGATGACTTTATAAGCACAGTATGTGATAGGATTGTTTTGTTAAACAAGTTTGGTGGCATGTACTACCGTTATTAATATTTGGTGTTGATGAAATGAAGCTTAGGTTGAATTCTATCATAAATTGTTGTATTTCTTTAAATTTAGTACATTAACTCTAAATGATATTATTAAATTACTGCTCATGAAAACAGTTCCGCATAATGTATGTACATATTACAATTAATTTATCAAGTTAATTATAAATAAGTTTCATGGAAATCATGAATCAATCAATGTCAGACTACCATTAAAACCCTGGTAGCACTAGTTGGCCGTTTCTTCCTAATTTAGAACTCACTGGCAGTGCGCATCCATGACTCGGGCCTGCGGGAGTCGAACCCAGGAACTTCGATATCAACCCAGTCGGGTGTGAAGCTGTGGCCGCAGAAGACAATTGATAAAGTTGCGCAAAATCCCTAGATTGGTCAGAGTTAGACAATAACACCAGCTCAATGGTCCAGAAGTTAAGCGTTCTCACGCAAGACCGAAGGTCCCTGGTTCGAATCCTGAGAGTGGCAGGAGTCGTAGGTGTGCACTGCTGATAAGTCCCATATCAGGTCGAAACAGCCCTCCGGTGTTTTCAGGCTTCTTTCTAATGGTAGTCTAAGAATGACTGATTCATGATCTCAAGGTAAGACAACAATCTCCATAATACTATTTATAATGCAAAATAAATAAAATTATTTCGACCATTTTGCCTACTTTTTATATTTCAGCTTTGCCACCTGTGATGAGTATATCAATCAATATCAGATGAATACACTAATTTGCAATCCAGGATGTAGTATGGAGGATACACTTGAAGTAAATTCTTAATTATTCAAGTTGACACTTTATAATATTATGATTTTATCATTCCGAAGATTATTTATTATCAACTTTATCGGCCACACATTAGCTGTGATTGTAAATCTCAGTTTAATGGAAAAACCCCGAGATATTTTTCCCCGCGATCCAAAACTTTGTGATTCCTCCTTTGGACAACTTGATGTTGTGTGCATTTCTATTGTTCTGAACTACGATAAAACAGTCATTTAATTACTAGTTCTTTAGTCAGTCTTAAGCCTGTAACGTAAATTGTTTTCGAAATGTTTATCACATTTAATCACAGTAATATTCTTAATTACTTAACACCCCTCATACACCATTATTTCCTATTTCTGTATAATTTATAAAAAATTCAGGTAAATTATGTAAGAAAATAAAAACTGTTTATCTTCTTTTACATAGTGTGTTAATACCATACATATTTCTCATTCGGGTTTAAGATCGAATTTCCAAGTGAATGACTGACTTATTCACCCCCAGTATATTTATGCATTAATTCGTAAATGATGTCTAGTACTTAAAAACAAACTAGTCTCCTGAAAATAGACTTCAAATTATTTTTTCGAGCTTTCAATGTGTCAGTATATTCATTGACCTTCGGGTAGCATTCAGCTCGCTTAATCGAAAGTTTTTGTGGCAATGTTTGTTTTTGAAAGGTGTACTAAAAGGCTTTTTAATTAGACACTATTGTTCGAGTCAGAGCTTGTGGAAAAATGTCGACCTAAAATGATGTCTGTCAAGTTTGCTTATTGTCGTTATAAATATACTCCTAGAAATAACTCATTGTTCTCTTAACTCTACAAGGGTTGGTTACCTAATCGAATGTTCATTTATCTAGTTAGGATCCACAAATGACTTAGTTTTATTTGATGAACAGGCTGACGAAGGATGGAGTTTTTCGATCGTCCTGAGAAGAAAACATGAGTGTGTTTGGATGTATATATCTGTAAATACAAAATGGTGCTTTGAAGCTGGTCCATGTCAACATCTGAACAAGTGGTAGGAAGTATAGTAATTGAGTGTATTGATCATATCGCTTATCTTGGATGTTTCACCAGCCCTGGCAGGTTAGTGTCTGATGAAATCTCAGCACCAATCCAGAATGCTTGACCAACTTTTGCCAACTTGAATTACTCGTAGCTTAAGTGAGATGTTCGTTTGCCAACCAAAGGTTGTATATACTGTACATCAGTTCGTTCCATCCTACTTAACAGTTATGAAGCGGTTTGTTAAACTAAAGGGTTTACGTAGTCTGTATGGTTTAGATCATAGGCATCTTCAAAGTATTTCTCGTGTTCTGTGAAATGACTGTGTAACAAATATTCACGGTAGATATATGGTACTTAGAAAGGTGGCAAATCGGTTTATGAGTTTGTAAATCTTTATCGACTGAAATAATTAAGACATGTGTTATATATGCCTACCCACCACTTATCTCAATGCGGTGATGATTCCTCTCTGTTTATATGGATATATGTAGTGTTGTTCATTAACATAAAAATATTGAATCATTTATTTTATTATTTCAGTATATTATTCTTCATATTTAACGCCTTAGCTATATTTTACGATATTGCCGTATATTTTATATTTTAACTAGTCTAATTTAAGTCAAGAATTGTCGAAAATTCGTGATGAAGCAGGAGCAGCTTGTAAACGTCAACTTCATCCATCAAACTCACCACTTGTTATGGCTCAGTCAGGGTCAAAAGGTACATTGAATTCTTTTCTCCTACCATATTTTGATATCCTGTATTAATTAGTGCACAGAAATTCCTTTTGATTCATGCTAGCAATCTTGATTTAAATTATTTATTTTCCTCTTTTAGGTTCATTTCTCAACATATCTCAAATGATTGCTTGTGTTGGCCAACAAGTAATTGGTGGAAAACGAGTTCCGGATGTTATTAATGGTCGCAGTCTTATTCATTTTCCTCCAGGATCACGAACACCTGAAGCAAAAGGTTTTGTAGGAAATAGTTTTTATTCAGGTCTTTCACCATCTGAGTTTTTTTTCCATGCTATGAGTGGCCGTGAGGGGTTGACGGATACGGCTGTAAAAACTGCAGATACAGGTTACATGCAGCGGAGACTAGTCAAGGTATGTTTACAGCCTTTCAAATAATCTCGATATAGATCATTTCCTAGTATTTTGTTGTTGTAATTTAAACAATAGGTCAATAAAATTATATTGGTTGATTGTTTAGTCTCATTACTGTGCCTTTAGCTATTAAGATCAGAGTTTCTCAAACTCTGCAACTATTTTATTGGTATTTTAGTCATGAGTCGTTTCCAATACTCTTAAACTATCACGCTGAGATTTATTAGGGTTTTGCAATTTATCGATTAACTGTAAATTTGTTTAGTCGTTCTTCACGACTGAGTTGGTTATAATTCTTCCTTGAATATTATCATGTCTTCAATAAGACTATGCTAAAGATATCGACTGCCTCGTCGAGCTTTGTTTTGTAGTGTAGGAATAGGTTGGAAGAAAGCTAGGGGCGGCCAACCTTAAATATAGCAGGAATCAATGAAATCACTGATAAATGGACTGAGCCATGATTGTAGGTGTCGACTACCTGGTTGGGGCCGCGAGATGATAGTAATCGATCGTTAGAGACCCTGAATGACCTGGCTCAAGATTGTTTGCTATGGTGCAGGTGCATTCATTCTTTGTGTTATTTGAAATTCTTATCTTTTGGATTTCTTATCACCTGTATCTTTCTCTTTCTAAATTTATCTCATTGAATTATTCTTCCTGAATAATATCTTCGAACCCTAATCTACTCCATTACCGTTAATACTTCTACTACCTCTACCACTATGGGATTTGAAGTGACAGTCGCTTCTCTGTGCTAATGTGGTGCGGCTACCTGAACTTATGTACTACTCATGTACGAAGTTCTACGTTGTAACTGACTGTACCCACTGCTTATTGATTTCAATATTTCAGTTGCTTATATATCCATCCGTTCTACACATATCAATTTTATTTTCCATACATTCTATTTAGTTTCTTGAAGATTTGGCAGTTGCTTACGATGATACCGTACGTGATAGTCGGGGCGATATAATTCAATTTCGTTACGGTTCCGATGGCCTAGATCCTTTAGAAATGGAAACAGATACATTTCCTGTGAATTTTGTCAAAGAAATGGAACATATAAGGGTAATATTTCATATTTACTTGATTAATCTTATTTCTTTGCTTAGACTAGTTATGAATGCCCTCATGAAGTTGCAATGTCTGCTGAGGAGTTAGAACTAGCTGTGGAGGTTGTGTTTCAACTTGATGCATTTCGACATTTAGATAGTCATTTATGTTCAGCAATCAAGTAAGTCACCTCAATGTCTTGCATTTTTGTTAACATTTGTAACAAGCTGATTTCATTCATTTGCCAGTTGTATTTTTGGGAAAGCAAGCATTGAATAATAATATGGCAGTAGAATGACCATATTTTTCAACACCTACACTCAATGTCTTTCATTATCTCGAAGATTTTGTCAAAATAACTATAACTTCTTTTATCATAACTACAGCATCACTGACTTTGTAACTTGCTATGCACTTATTCAGATTCTATCCTACTATTTGTCGACGTTAGTCAACATTTACCATGAAAACAGACTAATACCACTCAAGTCACCAATATCATATTGCCGTTTCAACTGTTTCGTTTTTACTACTGTATTCGTTACACCAATCAGTCTTTGACTAGTAGTCAAGTTGTTTGATCTTCAATCAACCTCAGTGTTACATGAAAAGTTATGTGAACATAGTGGGATTTATCATAAAAGTCTATCGATCTTATCTGGTATAATTTATAGAGTAGCATTATGTCAGGATGTCAACAATATCAAGGATCAAAAAGCAAAACAGAGAATTTACGATGGTAATTGTAAATTGAAAAGGGAGATAAAACGATCTATGGTGTAAAATAGAATAAAAAGTCTAGAATGTCTAACACTTTAATTATGTAGTGGCAGTTTCACGTTTTAATGTCTTCATAAATAAGTTTCAGGGATTTCACAGACTTCAACCAAGATGTAACTGTTATTCCACACGACTTAAATCAACAGTCAGTTACTTCACAGACTGACGGCATGTTCTTGTCTAATAATCATGAGTCTGTTTTTGTTACTAGTTCTATGCTAGCCAGTGGAGTCCTACCATAGTCTCTAGTTAGGCCTACATAGCACATCTTCTAACAACGTTTTAATAATTGTTAGCCAATTTCTTTGAAAATACCTATGATAGACCTATGAATATCATCTAACAAAAAATATTACAACCATAAAGTCATATAAACAAGACCTTCATCCAACAGACACATTTTTTCGTATGTATGGTGGGACTTTTCTTGCACCGCGAAATGTAATGTATTGAGTTTTTTATTTTTATCTTTTAATTTGTTCAAAAAATGTTTTCTTCGCTTTTTGTGTTGTTTCAGAGAATTTATACATAATTCAGTTTGCCCGAGAATTCGTAAATGGCAAGATTGGTGTACAAAAAATGCGAACGGGTCAAATTTAATCAATCAAAATGAACGTTTGACTAGAACACAACTACGTATATTTTTAACACATGTTAAGGAGAAATATGAGAAGGCTTTAATCGAACCGGGCACAGCTGTTGGTGCATTGTGTGGTCAATCTGTTGGTGAACCAGCTACGCAAATGACTTTAAAAACGTTTCACTTTGCTGGTGTCGCTAGTATGAACATTACACAGGTAAGTTATTTTGACTTTTTGGGTATTATGTTCTAATGTTGGTATGTATTAAACGCTATACTTAACTCGATCATTTCCTAATCAGAACACAATAGAAAGCTAACAAATATAAATTCCAATAATCTGAACAACAAAGCTACAGTATTAAACACATCAACGTTTAACTACATTTCTTCTAGCATCTGGACCTGTCCACTAACTCTGATTTGTTGAAAATGGTCTAATCAGCAACTCTTGATATGAGTCTGAATAAAGTGTGCAATAATCATACAGATTTATTGACCTTCACATCTATGGATGATAAACATTCTTGGAGTTTTTTGTTTATTCATTTCCCACTGCTTTCACGTTATGTTAGAGAGTAATCTTCTAACCATTCGTTTGGTCTTTGAAACATGTTTATTAGAAATTTTATGACTTCGGTGTTTATATATATATATATATATATATATATATATATATATTTATAGGGGAACATTTTCAATAGTCATCAGGATATAAGTTCTAACCGGATTTCGTTAATCTATTCCAAAAGTGTATGCTGAAAAGAAATCAGCTTTAGAGAGCTGTAAGTTTACAGACTAATTAATGAAGTTATCAGCAATAGTGGAAATAATCTGATAGAATAGTTTTTGGAGCGAGTAACTGAATAAATGGAGATTTAGTGTCTTGATCATCTGTTAAAATTTCTTTATTTGATTATTACCGCTTCGGTATGTGAATAAGATAATTATAATTTATTTCTGTCAGCTACGATTTCCATCGAAGAGGTTTTTATTGGGCCACAACGAAACAAAATCTGTTTCAATGGCGTTTGCCTTTTCTCTTATAATCCATACAGCAAAACTAAATAATGTTTATTAGAGGCATAGGCTCGTACAACAGTTGTGTGAAATTTATAATAATCGTTTATATAGGCCTGGTCATTAACTAGTCAGATGCATTTTGCTGATTAGTATTAGAGGTTTTAAAAAACTTAAGGCATTGAAGAATATCTTTATACATTTCTCATTGACTGATCTATGACTATGTTGGATGTTCTATGATATTGATTAATCTTTTTACTTTCCTTAAAAGGGTGTTCCACGTATGCGTGAAATTGTAAATGCAGCAGCCAAAATTAAAACACCATTGATATGTGTTACTATAACAGATCCATTCTCAGCATCGTTAGCGCGTCAAGTGAAATTGTCTATTGAGCCAACACGATTAGCTGACATATCATTGTCATTAAGCCAGTGTTTAACACCTGAATATGTGTATGTTGCTATAAAATTAGATAAAAAACGAATGGCTAGACGAGGGATTACAACACCTCAAGTTGCTACAGCTATTCAAACAACTAAGCTAAGGAAGATCAAATTATCGGTAAGTGTTTGTTCACTATAAATATTGTAAACAATCTGGAAATTTTCAGTTTATTCTCAATAGAATATTACATGAGTGACCTCGTTTTATCTGGGAACATTTTTTCTCTAATGAAATTTCCAGCTCAATGACTAAAGGAATTATCGTTTGTAATTCATCATGAACTGACTGGAATTGAAAACATTTGATGTTAAGTAACTAACCTTGTTTAATGAAAAAGAACAACCTGCACGAAAATTTAACAATCATGGTTAGGTTTTTATGGTTGTAGGGTTTCGAATTCGGTATTGTGTTTTATTAGTTTAGAGGATTTTATTTCAATTAATTTGCATTTATACCCCGTTGCATTCACCTAGGGTTTGTGTAACCGGATTTTATCCTTAATCGTCACGCAAATATGTCTCCTAGCAGGATACACGGACATCAAAATAACTGGTTACTGGATTAATACTGTCGCTATTATTTACACTGATGAGTTTAGTGTTTCTCAGTACTTGTTCTTTCTTCAACTACTTTCTTAACGATAAGTTATTTTGGAGAAAAGAGCATTCACTATTTCCGTATTTATCTACTTGATGAAAACGTAAAACACCTGCTTGGAATTCCTCGCTCTTCATGTTTCTTTTATTTAGCGTGTAACTTATTCAAAAGATTGTATATTTGTATATCCAGTTGATTTAAACGCATTGGAAACAGTTGTCAAATTAATTGAAGATGTTGTTGTCAAGGGCATACCTGGTGTGTCTCGAGTTGTAATTCAACAGGATAAAGATGAACATAGAATTTTCGTTGAAGGAGCTC
This sequence comes from Schistosoma turkestanicum, assembly GCA_944470395.2. NCBI lineage: Eukaryota > Metazoa > Platyhelminthes > Trematoda > Strigeidida > Schistosomatidae > Schistosoma > Schistosoma turkestanicum. The sequence goes on from OX103979.1 coordinate 46,042,092, forward strand.
GGTTACGTGAGGTATGTTGTTAGGTAACTTATTGATTTCATTCATTAATACTTAATAAGTTTTATAGTTTACATTATGAACGGATTTTAGTTGTAGAACTGTTAAAAATCACTCGTCATTGGAAAACTGTTTCATCTTATTATTGGACTACTCAACAGAGCTTATTCATTATTCGACCGGCACTGAAAGCTGATTAATTTATGTCGCGAGTTGAACGAATTTATGATTATAAACTACTGGATGCGCATTCGGCGAAATCAGGTCCTTGGTTTGGTCCCTAGCAGAGTCGTAGATGCTCACTTCTGAGGAGTCGGTCAAACAGCAAAAACGTCTGTCCAATGCTATCTGGTCTCTGTTGAATGACTAAATTGAGCTTCCATCTATGTTAAGATGAGTCACCGATTATGTTTGTGTAAACCCGGTTTAATATAGTTTAGAATTCATGGATAATTACTCTAAACATTTTTTTGTCAAATTAAAACTGTATAACGTTTCAAATTCTTCTATTCCACTGTTTTCTTATTTTCCTAATGTGATTTATACTTTATTTATCAGATTAGTATAACCATTATACGGTTATATGATTCGTATAATATGCTAAGAATTAACACTGTTATCTAAGAATTATCATGATTCGAAGTAATTTTTTTCAAATGGAGTATTGGTGCTTGTTGGCTAAAAAAGTAGAATTTCAACCGATAGGTGGAAGAGTTGTACTCTATTTCTACTTATTTTAAGCTAATGAGAGGTAATCTAGTATCAGTATTCCTATCGTAACAAACTTCTATGACTTAAAGCTGAACGCGAAATTCTTGTAGGTGCATAAATTACGTTCATAATTAGTTTTTTATATTAATATAATTGATCAGTCAATTAGTAAGAATTTTTCTAAACACTAATGACAAAAATTGACAGATATTTTTTCCGTTTTTAAGAAACAGTTGTTCTGTTGTGGTCACATTGAATACTATGGGGTAAATTATTTTTCAATTCCAAGGTGATGTCCATACCTGGCGTCGTAGCTGAACGTACACGAAGTAATAATATTTTAGAAGTGGAAAAAGTACTGGGTGTAGAGGCTGCTCGACGTGTTGTTATCGACGAATTACTAACTGTTATGGAAGGTCACGGTGTCGAAGTGAATGTACGCCATGTAATGCTGTTGGCTGATGTAATGACTAATAGGGTAAGTAAATCTTTGTGTTGACAAAGCACTGATAATCAGCAAGTCCCAAATCACTGTTTGTATGTTCTGTTGCCTGATGATGTGTTTTTAGATCAACAGATATTTTTTTGTCAATCTGGCTACCATTATCAATTTATTTTGATGGTTAAGGCGGAATGTTTCTTTCATCAAAGCAAATTCCATGTGTCATTAAAAAATAATAACAGTAGCAGTGATGATGATAATTTCTTAAACAAACAAATGCAGGAAAATGTTATCCTATTGTTGCTAGTCTGACGTTGATCTGTTGATGATTTCAATGAAAAGTGTTGGGAATGAGGCAGTTACCCACTGAAGACAATGGATCGTAGTCACGCGAAATCATGGATTGACCGAACTGTAATCATAAGAAACATGAAGCCAAGATCAAGTCAGTTGAGCGCAAAACGTTGATCGAAAAAAAGACAGAGTAGAAGGTAATGATTTTGGAAAAGCGAAAGATTTACACCATAGTCGAAGAAGAAGTTGGATAAGTTTCTGTTGTATACATTGTTCTGGTTTTTATAAATATATAGCTAATGCTTCGGTAATGCTAAAAAGGCATCTTCCTACTCACCTAGTAGTTGAATTTGGACACGGAGTTTATTTTAATTGAGTGACCTGTTTTCAATTATGGAACTTTTTGCGATCCATTTCCTCCTTTTTTCAGCTAGGCCATATCAGTGGATATCCATTTTCGGAAATTAATTTTCCCTAGGAGGTCCAATTCATTACCGAAGATATCATGATTGCGAATTGTTTGTATTCGTATAACAAGGGATATGATGCAGTTTAACAACTGTTGTTGGTCGAGAAAATTCACACGCACAATTGAGAATAGACAAACATTCGCTTTCTCAATGCTAAAGCGATACGAAAACCAAAAGGAACTTTCAAAAGTCCTTAATAATAAGAGGAGAAACTTGATATAATCGCTTGCTACACAAGTGCGAATAATTTTGCGACCCAGGTGTCACAGATGGATGTATTAAATCATTAGTCATCATAAGCACAAAAGCTATGACCTAGAATAAATGAATTTATTTAAAAGTAAATTACATTAGCATACATCCTATGCCCAGTGATTAGATCACTTCAAATTATTGATGGGATTTATTTTTTCTTTCAAAATCGGCACAAAATGGCAACAAGATTTTTATGCGCGAAAAAAATTATTTAATTTGTGAGTCAGCTGGGATACTGCACAGCTGCCCAAACCAAACCAGGTGGTTTTTGTAAGGAGCCACAATCCAAGCCGTTGATGTAGAAGTCTCATTCGCAAGGCAGTGGAGTCATGCTAAGAATTGCAGTCTCATGCTAGATGGTGTGCAACAGCAGGTTCACAATCCATTCATTCCTTCGGAATCAAGCAGCTTATGTGCACAATTGGTTTGGAATGAGGGTTTTTAACTTTCCTAGCTGGATCCTCCCTACGCACCAACCTAGTGTGCGAACCGGCCATTCACTTTTCGTCCTCTCGATTTCGCAAACAAAACGCCCACACTAAGGGCAGTGAGTAGATCTTCCCTGGCACTGACCACATATGAGTTTAACCACGTAAGAGAATTTTGTGAGGGTGAGCGAACTTTTCTCACTTACCAGGGTATTTGGGGCTAAAACGTGATACCGGACCGAATCGGTACATTTCTAATTAACGGGAAGTGGAACGAACGACTGAATTAATCAGTCGTAATTCACTGAAAAGAATGACAGACAAACGATTCGTAGGCGTATAACTATACGGTTATTTTGCATTTATAATTTCTCAAACATTCTCAATAAATCTTCTCGTACTATTTATTCTCTCAGTTACTAAATACCTTTGTTTTCAGGTATAGAAACAGACCACTAAATGTTCACTAATTGTTTGTATTCTTAGGGTGAAGTATGTGGTTATCAGCGGACTGGGATGGCCAAAGCTAAAAATAGCGTACTTTGTTTAGCTTCCGTAAGTATCCGTTTAATTTTCAATTCTATATTTTATATTCAGTGGTCTTATTTTAATTCAATTTTAAAATATTTACGCTTGTATAATCTACTTAAGTTTGTAATAAGTAGTATGCATTTTCGCGCACAATAAAGTACAGAAGCCAGTTTCAGTAATCTCTCCATTCACATTAGCTTCAGAGGTTTTTTGTTATCATTATCATAATTCGTCATTTAACTTTTTTTATTTATCCATTTTCATTTACAGTTTGAGCGAACTGGTGATCATTTGTTTGAAGCTGCCTATCATTGTCAAGATGATCAATTGACTGGTAAGGGTTATTTTTAATTATATTAATTTATCTTGATTTTATTATTTTCATATAGGCTGTGATAGTTTAGAAAATCTTTGATTTTTAGTTGGGACTGTTTTATACGTTAGTTTAATGTGCAGACATGTTAGAATATCGAATCTGTGACCTAAGTAACCTCTTAAAGAAATCCATGCCCAGTTATTGCGTTGTATCCAGGACAGTTAGTAAACTGATTTCTATAAATAATACACGCCATTTGTCATTCATATACTCAGTTTTGTGTCACAATACTTAAATTAGGGCTAATGATACTAAACGGTTTGTTGAGAGCCGAAGTAGATGAAGTGGGCTTCCAATATTCGATTTTTTTGGCTAGGGAAAAAAATATGTAACCACTAAGTTACATTTCACTCAACCGTTTTTTAACCACTCTTTTATTGTTTGATACTTAATAACCCGATAGATAATCGAACTTTCTCCTTGTTATTTATCTTATTTACCTTTTGGTTTTTTCTCTTAATTTTATAGGTGTTACAGAAAGCATCATTCTAGGCAATCCAACCAAAGTTGGAACTGGCACATTCGATCTGCTAAGTGATAGATATCCTTTTTTTTTTAGTTCAAAAACAGTGTTTGGTATTTCGTATGCCGTAATAAATTTTCAAAACCAGGAGCTGGTGAATAATTTTTTAAATATGTAATTAGTAACCACTGGACGCACAACAGTAATCATGGACAAGGAGGAACACAATTAGTAACCACTTAGAAGTTCAGTGTAATTGTCTTTAAACTATGATTTACTTACGAATCGAGTGATGTCAACCAACGTAGATATGATACGATATACAAATCGAAAACGTAATGGTTGAAACTATGGTTTTTCTGTTCAAAATAAGCCATCATCACATTTAGCGCTAAAAATTGTAAAATAATAAAGATATGTGTAAAAACAAAATACGAAATTAGGGTACTTCGACTCCTCAATTTCAGCTAGTTCATTTTAGTTTCAAGCTTTGTTCTACTTCCAATTAATGTTTTAGCAGGTATTAATTTTTCCCTTAGATATCCTGATACCATAGGAATGTTATTGATGTTTGAGATTTCTATCCTACCCTGGTTCTTATTAACGTTCCATATGTAGACATCAAAGCAGACTGATTGCGTGGTCTTCAGTTAATCGCTTTCTCTTTCTTTGTAGAACAATCAAAAGGATCGCTTCTTCTTACATCTTTTACTTATTGCTAAACATAAGGAAACATTTCCACTCTATTTCTTAAACGGACCTTTTACTAATTACAACGCTTCAATGTAAATTATTCTAACTGACATTTATACATGTTTCGATAGTTTAAACCATAAACAAATCTTAGCTAGGCCGTCATTCAGAATGTGGACATCCGTATTGTCTTGGTGTTGGAATCCTCAGCAGTGCATATCCCGGACTCGAACCCATGATCCTCAGTCTTGCGTGCGATTGCCTAACCTCTAGGCTACCTATAGTATACATGCCTAAGTTTAATGAATCCACCATATTGAACAAAGCTCATCCATTGGCCAATGTGTATAACTGTCTTACACCTAACATAGTTGAACTCCAGTGGTCACGGCTTTTCAATAGAACTCTAGTCTCTGATAATTATATGAGTGATATTAGTATTGAGGAATTCATGGTGACCGCAGAATTTCAATAATTAAATTCTCAATCTGGTATTAGTCTCTTTATTGTGATGACTGTCAACAGATTTAAAAAAGCATAGGAATTCATTAATTTCATAATTCATTATTTTTCTATTGATATTACATATAAATTTTTAAACATGGTTTAAAATGAAAGGGATTAACTGTTATAACCTTAACTACATCCTTTTGATATTTTCCACGTGGGAGAAGAATATACAACTTGACATTAAACCTACACTGTTAAATTTTTAAGATAAACACATTTCACTGTTTAGTATTTATAATTTGTGCATTACCAACATAATACATGTATGTATATGTGTATATAACAACGACTTTTTTTTCTCATTGTACAAATTTTACACTTCTCAATCCTCTGTTCATATTTTGGTTATTATTATTATTATTAAAATGAGCGAGAAAATTGTAACTTTTTCCTTCTTTAATTTTCAGCATCTTATGTTGACTTCATTTGTCTCAGAGAATTTGTGAGTAAAAAGATAGTAAACTTTGCTTCTGTCAATGTTGTACGATTTTTCCATTGTTTTTTTTAATCAATTATTAAAAGTGATTCATTGTGCTTATTTACATTAATTGGTCATTGAAGAAATCAATCAGTTGTATTGTACCATTTAGTCTAGATGACTCAGTTCCATGCACTGATTGTTCACTCTAACCAACAAACGGAAGTATTTTGATATTCTGTTACATTTAATTAAACATTACGTATTGCTAATCTCGTTGGTGTTTGTAATTTTACTGTTAACCGTTAGTTAAAGCAAGTCGCTACATGGCTTGGTTTGGTAAAATGTAACAACAATTCGAAAAGTAAACTAGGTCTATATTTAAATACAGTGACACTAAGAAGAGAAAGTGCCTATTATAACAGCATTTAGAATATCAAATTTAAAAGTTGAATAACAATTCAAAGAATTTCTCATCGACAAACGTTTCTACTGATCATCAGGTTGTTTATGTAACTTTATTCAACTGGCATGCATCTGATTCACATGCATTAGCATAGATTTGTACTAAGTAAAGAAGTTGTTGAGATTAATACATTTAGTATTTATAAATAAGGCATAAAATACACACTGGTAGAATTTCCTTGATTTCCATTACAACTTATTACATGACATATTTTATGGCGGGGGGCGGGTGATTTCAGTCATCTGGTTGTGTCCAAACTGTATTGGTCATGTTTCGCTCTCGAATATACATTAGTATACAGCTCGTTAACAAAGGTTTATGTCCAGGGTTTACTGTTGTGTAGACTTACAATAATATGATTTGCGATGTGGAATCTGAAATATGTAGCTTCACTTTAGGTTTGATTGATTTAACCTACCAGATGCCAATCTAGGCCCGTCAGCTTGCTGACTAGCATGTTACATATAACAAAACAGTTGTGTATTATATTTTATTCTCGCAATTGTTAATTTTACTAATTCATGGGTGAAGCTTTTGTCAAAATCATCATTGTTTCATCGTTTCCGACTGAAGAGTTGCTAGAGTATATCTCCAATTTTGTAATTATATACCTTTCAGAAGAACATCTCTTCATCAGAAGTTGCTTTGAAATTTTAGGCAATTTGACTTCAGTGGATTTTATTCTTCCGTCTATGTGATACCTCTTCTAATTTTCAATACCCCTTGTTAGGATATTTTAGTTGTCCATTTTGTGTTAAAATTTAATGATTGCAATCAGAACTATGTTGCTGGCTGTAGGGAAGTATGATCTAACGAAAAGTTCAATCAATATAAGGTACTAATCCTTTGTATAATACAAATATAATCTGGTTTATAACGAATATGAAGAAACCCTACTGAAAAACAATAACTTTGAAAACGATAAGTGTTTTCCCACTAAAAAGTACGAGTGTGTACCAACAGTCTTAGTAAAGGGAATTCGGTGATGTAGGTTGTGACTTATATATATCCAGGGCTTACCCATTGAATCCTCTAATTCTAATATTGTGGAGTAGAAATAATCAAAATAAGTGACAAAATATACTTATGAATGTGTTAGTCGTATGTTATCTTCCGGTTAACACTTAAATTATACTACTAAACCTTTGTTGTAAACCTTATCGATCCCTATTACGTATCAAATTGACTGGTGGTTGAAGAGGTTCTTTATGTGTTCTGGCTACTGCAAATGAAGATGTACTACAAGTTGGTTCACCTTTACAGCCTGTAACTCTGCATCTAACCCAAATGATGCCTAATCGATAGTCTGATAATAGGCTACAAATTTGTGAGAAACATCTTAGGTTTTTTATTTCATAGATGATAAACAGGACACGACGTTTGGTGTAAAACAAAATCTATTCAGGTATCTAAACATGAGTTGTAATTATCTAACCCGACCGTAGCTGCTACCTTGACGTGGTGGTCGGGCTTGCCTATCTTGATGACCCAACCGAGCTATACTGGCTGGAACATATGTTCCTGCAGGTCCTACCATGCCAACCAGGTCGATTGGAGAACGATGAGACTAAAAGCAGCTACCCAAGGTCTGAGGGCGAAGTCGTACTGCTGACTGCAGAGGGGTGTGACAGCAGTAAGGTGTTTCCCTCAGACAACCAGCATCTGTAGCGATGCTGCCTTCTCACAAGGAAGAAAGGGTTAGAAAATGTTGACCCTAAAAATGTCACACCTCCCCTAACTCACGGATTTCCGTCTCCCTGGGTAAGGGTGCCCACTAAGGGCCTTTAAGAACGGAGCTAATCCTCAAAAAGCCTTTCATCAAAAGGCCGTGCGTGACCGGCCTGATGCAGTTGTCCCTTGGACTCTGCGGTCACGCTCCCAGGTCTCCAAGACCAACACTAATCTATCTTCCTTTTCAGGTCCCTCAAGAAACAACCTTCCACGGTGTGGGCAGACGGGAAGTGACAACCGCCCTCATACCCGTAACAGCACATGAGACCAAATTGTTCATAATCAAATCCTTCCTACACCAATGCACATCTCTCTTCTCTCCACAACGAACTCTACTCACATTCATTTATCACAGTGCACAGCTAATGCAAACGATGCGAGTTCACGAAACGCCGTTCCTGGTCTCTTGAAACTCCGTTCTAAACTACGTGTTGGAACATTTAATGTACGGACATTGTGTCAAATAGGGCAACAGGGATCATTAGCTAGGACTTTCGAATCTCGTGCCATCGATGTATGCTGTGTCTCTGAAACGCACATACAGGATCCTAGTAAAATTATTAATCTGATTTCACCTTGTCAAAATAAAGAAGCAGCTCGATTTACTCTTCGTGTATCCGGTAGCCCTGATGCTGCTTCCCGGGGTCTTGTTGACGTAGGCATAGCATTAAGTCGTAGAGCTGAACAATCTCTCCTAGACTGGATCCCTGTAAATAGTCGCTTGTGCGCTGTCCGACTAAACGGGACAGTAAGGACTCGGAAAGATAGGGACAATTGCCGTTGCCTCTTCATCGTATCTGCCTATGCCCCCACTGACTGCAGTTCAGACGAGGTGAAAGATGAGTTTTACAGAAAGCTTTCGAACCTCCTCCAGAAAGCTAGGCGCTCTGATGTAGTAATAATGGCTGGTGACTTTAATGCTCAAGTAGGTAGACTAAGTGAAAATGAAAGACACCTGTGTGGATGTTATGGTGTCGCTGCTCAGAGAACAGACAATGGTGACCGTCTGTTGCAAGTATGCTCAGACAACCGACTATTCTTAGCAAACACTAACTTTAGGCATAAGGAGAAGCATCTGTTGACCTGGCGACCTCCAAAGTCGTCTCAACGTTGGACTCAACTAGATCACATCGCCATCAGCCACCGATGGAAGGGTTCGATAGAGGACTGTCGCTCGTTGTGGGGCACATGCTTAGATTCGGATCATGCCCTAGTGCGAGCACGTATTTGTTTGAGGCTTACAGGGCGTAGGAAAGATACCGTAAGAAAGCCTCTTAGGGTTTTACTTAATGATAATAAGGCGAAGAATATATTTCAGGAACAACTAGAAAGACAGTTAGGCGACCATTTAAGCGATTCCCATCTGGAAGCAGGATGGAATGATAATAAAAAGCTGTGGAAACAGCAGTGATATCTGCTAGTAATGTATACCGTAAGGTTAGAATGAAGCCGTGGATCTCATTAGCATCCACCGATTTGATGGATGGCCGAAAACTTATCCCACCTCTCTCTGAGTGCGATGAGGAGCTTAGTCAGCTTAGACGTAGGCTGACAAAAGGCTTACGCAATGTTCGAGAACAGTGGTGGGTGGAGAAAGCGAGAGAGATGGAAAAGGCAGCGGCAATAGGCAACAGTAGGCAACTATTTAGACCCATCAAGGAAACTGGTATTCGGAACCCAATTGTGAGTAAAACTATTTCGGAAAAGGATGGTCTTATTATCAATTCTCAATCCAGGAGACTAGACTGATGGGCAGAACACTTAAAGGATCAGTTCAACTGGCCTCGAGCCAATCTTCGGTTACCCTAGTCTTTATGAAGTTGAGAATGCGTTGAGAAACCTGAAATGAGGGCGAGCTACAGATCCTGATAGACTGACCCCTGAGATATTTAAGGATGGTGGTCCAGTTTTAGCATCTGGGTTGACTGAGATCTTAGGTAGAATCTGGGAACTGGACACAATCCCATACGAGTGCTCTCAATCACTGATTGTCCCAATCTATAAGAAAGGACAAAAGTCTTCTTGTGACAATCACAGGGGAATAAGTCTAACTAATATAGTATCTAAAATATTGGCCTCAGTAATACTTCGACGCTTAACGAAAGCTCGTGAAGAGCAAACTCGAGAAAACCAGTCTGGTTTTCGACCTGGACGTGGTTGTATAGACCACATCTTCACTCTACGACAAGTCCTGGAACACAGACACACATTTAGGCGTCCTACAATAGTTGTTTTCTTTGACCTTAAGGCAACATTTGACTCTGTGGATCGTGAGGTTCTGTGGCAGTGTCTGTCATTGACAGGTGTTCCAAAGAAGTACAGTAACCTCATAGAAGCTCTATACTCGAACACCACTGGTCGAGTGATACCTTATGGTGAACTGTCACCGGAATTCTCTACATCAAGTGGTGTCCGTCAGGGATGTCCACTATCTCCATTCTTGTTTAATTTTATCATAGACATGCTCCTAGAAATAACCTTATCCTCGTCTGAATTTTCAGGAGTAGACCTTCTATCAGGTGGCTCGCTTATTGACTTAGAATATGCCGATGACATAGTCCTACTTGGTGAAGACGCTGACAAAATGCAGAGTCTTCTGACTACCATAAGCAACAATGCGATCATGTTCGGGATGCGGTTTTCCCCCTTGAAACGCAAAATGTTACTTCAAGATTGGGTTGCATCGGCACCTGAACTATTGATAGGGAGTGAAGTAGTCGAGCTTATTGACCGCTTCACTTATCTTGGGAGTCTCATCAGTGCTGATAGCATGGTGACTGACGAAATCTCAGCACGGATACAGAAGGCTCTATTGGCTTTTGCCAACCTGCGTCATTTTCTGTTTTCTGCTTGATGTAACGCCAAACCACTGTATTAATGACCCTCGAAACGTTAGACTCCCACCGTCAAAAATAAAAAGACGGAAGACGTTGGAGAACACTTATTAACAGAATCAAAAATATACAACCAAACATGCGTATTTATACAATTATAAATATAATCGATATTGTCGGTTAAATATTTGAATTTTAAATCCAATAGTTCATCGATTGACTGCCCTTGAAATATTTAAGCATTTAATCGATAAGTTCATCGATCCACAATGTGCATGGCTTTCTTCTCGATTGGCTATCCCAACACGTCACTTATGGCGTAGGCGAAATATCCGTTTGCTGACTAAAGTACGAGTTTACTGCGCAGTAGTTCGCTCCGTCTTACTTTATGGTTGTGAAACATGGCCGTTAAGAGTAGAAGATATTCGTAGGTTACTGGTTTTCGATCATAGGTGTCTTCGAAGCATTGCTCGTATATCGTGGGACAACCGAGTGAGCAACGCTGTTATTAGTAATCGGGTGCTAGTTAAGAATGGCAGATCAGTAGATGAAGTAATGAAACTTCATCAGTTGAGGTGGTTGGGACATGTGCTGCGTATTCCTACCCACCGACTGCCTCGTCGAGCTTTGTTTTGTAGTGTAGGAGTAGATTGGAAGAAAGCTAGGGGCGGCCATACCAAAACATTGCAGAAATCCATGAAATCATTGACGAATGGACTTAGCCATGTCGGTAACTGTCGACTACCTGGTTGGGGTTCGCGAGTTGATAATAATCGATGGTTAGAGACCTTGAATGACATGGCTCAAAATCGTTCGCAATGGCGCCGGTGCATTTATTCTTTGTGTTCTCTCAAATCCTAATCTTCTGGATTCTTCAACTTTGCAAACTTTTCCCACTGAATCATACTTTTTGAATAATATCTTCTAATCCTAACCTCTCCGATTACTTCTGATAACTTTACTACCTCTTCTACTATTGGATTTGAATTAACAATTACATCTCTGTGGTGATGTGGTATGGCGACATGAACTGATGTACGTACGTATGAAGTTCTACGTTTCATCTCTGTAATTATCTAAAATAGTTCATTTGGGAAGTCAACATCTCTTAGTCATCTCAAAAGTCACAATATGAAGCGCTTTAGGCTATCATGAAAAGTTGATTTACTTTTTCCGTTTCCTTATTTGAGTAATGAAAATAATGCACTGAAAATTATTATTTCTTATCAGATTTGTACAAACGTTTTGATAATCTACTGGTGTTCTATGTAGTATGATTTTTTCCATATATTCTCAATCAAAACTCATACACTTATTCAACGTTCATTTCCATATTTCTGCGAATAATATATTCTTTATACGATTCGATGCCAGATTTTCGAAGATACTCATCTACATACTTAGATGGTATAAATATTTTTTCAGATTCGTCAGGATTTTGGTTTTGAATGAATTGTGTTGCATTGTTCCACCTCTTGACTGATTTAGATTTATCTTTGTAAAAACAAGTTGAATACCAACCAACAGTGAATAGCATGAATAATAAAAACATATTCAATGGAGCCATGATTAAAACAATCTTACGCCATGATTCACTTATTACCTCCGATAGATAAATATATTTTCTATATATAATTTTCACATGTACTTCATTTGTCAACCAACGTATATAGAGGTTATCCGTTGTTGTTGAATGATTTCTATGAAGTGACCGTTGAATCCAACATTGCCATACTCCTGATCTCTGTTTTATTGAACTGTTTAGAGCAAGCCAATGAGCTTTCCAATAAGTTAATGCACGAATTTGTCCTGCAAATAAATTATGAATATTAGCTAGATGAGTTATATTTCCAATGAATTCACCATACGATGAATACATAGAGGTAGAATCATCAACACTTCTATAAATTGGTTTGAACCATTGAATATCAGTATTTTCATTTATTTCAACAACTTTTGTATCATCAAGTTGACCATACGGTACAAATTTCCAACCAATACTCCAAACTGTTGGGTCTATGTTATTTATTGATAAGGCTGTTAGAAAAATGTCTGCATTACATGGAGCTGAAACATTTTTAAACAAAAATCAGGAAGACACCAATTAGTCAGTGTGTTTATATGGAAAAAAGAACGAATTAAAATTGTATAATTTTAAATATTACCTACTTGTAAATAATTTTTTCTTATCGAATGATTAGCTACTGTTTTCTAAATGATAGGACATTTTTTTTTCAAATAATTTGTATCTAAATACTGTTCAGTTATAGTTTATAGATATCGTTCATAAAATATTTTCATAACTTATAATGACTTGATAATGTTGCTTGCTATTAGCTGAAAAAACGAAGAGATAGTTTACTTTGTAGTTTTAATGGCTAAAATACAATTAGTTAAGCACTCTTCATCATGTCTTTCTAATCTTTAAATTGAACCTTCGGGATAATTTACTTTTGGAGACACATAGGTTGTCAGATATCTTTCAGAATTATAATTCTCAACAATGACAACACCATATATCTTTCGTGTCTCTTGTTCTCTTTTTTTTTTACTTCACTTTCTCCTTTATTCTATTAGGAAGATTTATTGAAAAGATATGTGCATCTTAGAAGTAGTCATTTTCACGAATTATTGTGAACCGGAAAACTATTGAAAATTATGGAATTTAGAACAGTTAATGTTCATTTCTATCGGTAAATGTGAACTAAACAATATATGTGTTAAACATCTTCCACTTAAGACCAATAACATGTACTCTTTCTTTAGGTTGTTTTTACCTGATGGCCATCGAAAGGCTCTCTCGTTTGGCCACTTCTGATTGACTATTCATTATTATCCTTTTCATTTAACTATCTATCATGAGATCGCACCAACCTTCTATATAAACTAAATTTTATCATTTTGCTATATATCTGCTACTCTTAGGTGGCTAAGTGCCTATTGTTTCTTTTGTAACTGACTGTACTATTTTGAATTTTGTATAAAACTTCATCTTCGAAACTAATTACATTTGCTACCTGTTTATATTTCTTCCTGTTTTGACTGATAACTCTGCTGATACTCAAATGCTGAAATATAGATATCTATTCATCTATAAACGTACCAAATCCTACGCTTGATAAATCTCCTACTAGAATGAACCAACTTTTTAATATTATTGTCTTGTATTCATTGTAAAATTCTTTTTTCAAAACTTCCCTCATTCAAATTTTTCTGTCCTTTCAGATTTCGAGTGCTTAGCTTGATACCAACTACTGTTGTAATTAGTGTATATCCCACGTAAAATCAATCATTTTTACTGTTAACAAGGGGAAAATACAAACATTTACAATTAAATTCATACTACCTGTATAAGCTTATAACTATCTAGACGCAGTATCTTAGTGGAAACATGTTGACACTTGAAGTGTTCGTTACTGGGATTGGATCTCATTATGACTATCAACAGTGAAATAAACACAGAGTCAACCGACTAATCTCAAGCTAGGCACACAATGCGTTTTCTGGATCTCAATCCTAACCACAAGCGAACTTTACTAAAATGATTAATGCATTTCAATCATTAGTTATAGATTTAGCCTACCATGAAATAATGTACTGTTCATCCAACCATCAATTGGATAATAAACATTAAATGTCCATCGTTCAAATCCAGTTTTACAATAATATTCATTTTCCAAATTATTATTATCATTATTATTTTCGTCATAACATTCTGGTGCTACTATAAGGCTAGAATGAATACGTATCATATGAATACTTAACAGACGAGTTTGTTTTAAATCAACTGGTGAATAACCATTTTGAATGGGATAAGTAACTGCAACACATGCATAAACTCCTACATCAGTTGCATCAATATCGCTAATTGATAAATATGCTTGACTTATTGTTAACTCAATATTTGTTGTATTCCAATCGGTATTTTCTAATGAATCGTAACTACGTCTTCCGTCACCTAACCAAGGATCAATCACATTTGTCCATGTGTTATGAATCCATAATAATGCCCATGATTTATCCAATCCATGAGATATATCATACTTAACAGAGTGAATGTGTTCAGTTGTGCTAGCATTTATTACACATGGTAAAGTTATCATACTATCAAGTGATAAATCATAATAAAATGGACCTTCCCAGGTTTTATTTAATAAATCAGTAAATTTAATTTCATCCATTTTTCGATTCCATTCCAATATATAATTGACGAATGAAGAGCTATTATGATCAGATTCCTTCTTCTCTAATAGACAGAAATTTATGACCAAGAGAAAAATGAAAGCAGTTAATGCATTCATCTAAGTGTATTCGATTATATGATGGTAATGTTAAATGGATAAAGGATTATGGATTAATTAGTTGAATATTTAGCTAATCAATATGAATCATGTGATTCTGTCCGAGTCTATGAACAATGTGATATTTAATTCACTTAGACATAATTTGACTGATTTATAATTTATCAGAGGTGGGAAAAGTATATCTTATGATTTCAGTCCATGATGATCGTGAGATATACACACGTAGGATCAGAAGTGATCTAAGTTAAAATTATTTCGGGAAGAAAGAGTTTTATAATAAATTATTAGAAAATGAACTTCATGATATCAATTCAGTCTGCTTGTCATCAAGCAACCCGAAGAAAACTGAACTACTCTCATTTTACCAAATTGTGGTCTACAAGGGATTTTCTTATGAATATGGCCAACAAATAATAGACCATATTAATTACTGTTCAATCTGACTACTGCTCCTTTTTCTTTTGACATAGAAACCACTATCTAAATATCTCACTTTAATTCAACCTCAACATAAATAATAAACAAGTCATCGAACTTATTACACCTAGTTTTTATTCTCTTATTTTATGTTGTATTTAAATACAAGAAAGTTTTTGAAAATCTATCCTAAAAACAGTTTCACTATTTTAAATGAACGTGATGAATTGTCAAAATATAGGCACTCATTTTGAGTTGTTGCATTTTATCAACTGACTTGATAACCGTTATCTCCATAACTCACAATGATACACAATTTCCAGAGGTTCAAGCGAAGTGGTGTCACCTCATTTTTATCAAAAGACTAACAAGCACACGACAAGGGAGCCAAATTTATAAATGCAGTTTCCCAAGCAAATATACAAGGGGATCAAGCGATCTAAGTAACTATTACTTAATCAAATTAAGGAATTAAATGGGTAAGCTGACACTAGCGACCAGTGATACATACTGATGGTTACCTGTTATTCTAGTGAAATATTTATCCAGAACTTTCTAACATTCAACGAATATCCAAGTAAAAACAGTCTATGATGAAACTATTTTTGCGCTACCTACAAAGATGTTCTACAAAGCATATATTTTAATTCATCTTTTCACTGAATTCCTCAATTTGCCTATATATAATTCTACTAGTTATGTGAATTCTAGTTACTCACAGGATTGGGAGCTGTTTGACTTTAGTATGAAATCTTCCATCAGTATTCACCCACAACTTTACCTGTAGTAGAACCCAGGCCCTTCATGTTGTTTGTTCGTTTTTTAAAATTTGTTGAAATTAAATTGGTATATCGAATTCAAAATTGTGCTGACAGGTTATCGCTTTTACTTTTCTTTATTTGCAATAATAAAGTTTCATCAATGATTATCATCTTCAGACTATTTACATGCATGACATTACACACATTATATCTTTATTTTTATCCTGGGAAATAATTATGAAGGGGATCTTTTCGTGATGCATCAGGGATCCGTCACCATTACACAGATTTGACTGAACGCGACGCGTTTAATTCCTCAGGTGCTTGAAATGTTCTGCATAAAAGGCATTACTGATCGATTATTTCGGAAAAGAAATTTTGATGGGCCCCATGAACTTCACGCATATTTACAGTGATGTAGGTAAGCATGTTGTCCGTGTGTCTTACTGATAAGTACTATCCAATATGATACTTGAAATGACATCTTTCTGCTGGCTGCCATTAAATATCATTCATTAAACAATTCACATTGCAAGATTAGGTCATGTAATCGCTATATTTTTATTCGGTTGATGGAACCTGACTATCGCGAACGCCTGGAATAGAAAACACTTTACTACTTTCCGACCATTAAGGAGTGTGGCGTTACTAAAAGCTTACTCAGTGAATATTACTCAATGATTTTTGCGCTTCAACTCTTTTCTTCAAGATATCTACAGGTGTGTCATATGCGAAAGTCTAAAACGCTGTCCAAAGAACACTTTTTTTCATAAAATCTTAGATCAGCGTTTTTTTAGTGTACTTATATTTACCAACGTGTTGGACAGTTACCTTCCAGATTATCTAATTATCATCATGTCCAGATCTCAAGTAAACTTCTTAGCTGAATTTCAAATGGTTGTATTAAATCACAATTAAAATTATAAAGCTTATTAGAAATTTCATATTCTATATTTAAAATAAATAAAATAACTTATAATATATAATGACTGAACTTATGGTTGAGTTTTAAATGTGTAGATACACACTTATATTACGAGAACTTTTGATACCAATCTACTGTATGAAATGAAAAAAAAAAAACGGAAAGACTTTGAACTGTTATTATGCTTGAGCTCTACAAATCAATATTTACTAGTTTAAATCATATGTAAGTTAAAATTTGAAACCACTCTACGAGCAGTATCTGTCAACAATGATAAATAAAACAGTAACAAGTACGAACATGACGGTTTCACTATTGTGCATCGATCGATACTTCACTGTGAACCTAGAAAAGTGACTGGCTAATGAGTAAGTATTTAATTAAACTGAATTTTCATGAGAACTTGATTTTGGCGTTCCAAAAAAGATAATACAAGATCTTTTGATGGGAGAAAAACGATTGATAACATGGATCATATAACTTGTAAGAAGTATACAGCCTTTATGACTATTCAGTGAAAACAATATGATATACACTACTCTCAGTAAAGGGTAATCTCAAATGTCATTAAAAGATAAATGGAGTTTTTCTTGACTATGTTTGCTCATGTGATGATTTACATTTTTTATGAAAAGATAACAACACATTTATGCTAAGAAAAACTAATAAATACAATTGTGACTGCGATCAATAGATTATAAAGCATTTATTTATTATTTGTAACCATGAATTAATTCACTAATTTGAATTGTAAATAGAGCATTTTTCTCTTACAGTATATCATGAAAAAACACTATCAGATTTGATTTGACGAATCAGAACTGCATAGATTAGAATGTGAATGATATACGAAATTTTTTAAGACTGTTTATGACATTTTACAAAGACGTGTAATTTAAAGTAGTTAGTCTCTTTGAAAAAGTTGGAAGACCAAGATTATCAGAACTATGTGATACATTATACGAATTAAGAGTGTAAGACAAAGAAGATAGTGTGAAAAAATAATGTGAAACTCACCACTTTGGATAATAACACAATATTTCCAAAGTAGGTTCAATACATAAAGGAGTTCAAAAACTTTCAAATAGCCAAGGCTTCAATAAACTTTAGTATTATGCTCTTGAACACTTTTTACACAACAACACAAAAGCTGAGTTTAGATCAGTCTGATAACATGTTTCAAATACGTGTTTGGCGATAGAGGACAATGGATGTTTATTATCTACTCGTATTGGGTCATTTGACTCAATTTGTTTTTGCAGTCTTTTTAGTTGCATATCCAAACACCCTAATTCACAAATCACGATTACTCCTTATGTATGTGTGAATACATACACATTTAAATTGATTAACTCAGTGAAATATGGTGCAATTGTCTGTGTCGTGTTTTTTCTATAATAACGTGATCGCTGATAACAGATATGAGCCTTTGTTTCGATATGAAGCTGTTTAACTTACTTCTGAACGGTAGATGTAATAGGTCCCACTACACTGTGAGGTTTCCATTATGAAGGTTAGCCATTTTCCATTAACGTTACTATCGACAACCTCACTTCGTTTCAAATAGCATCACTTTATAAGATTTGACAGATCCGACATAAATGTCGGTTATGCAAGCTTTGTATTCATACACTGAGTTATCGATCAGTTAATCTTGAGCACTACTTAATTCACTTAAATCTGACTGTTAATCAGTGTAAATAAATCGTTAAAAAGTTAGTGTATTAAGATATCACTGATTTATTTTTGGTGTCAAATCGATCCTCATCTAACGTCTCAATGTCATTACTTGAGCAGTAGTGAGTACTAGTTTTCAGCCGTTGTACCGGAGACATAATAAAATAGACTTTCTTCGTTTTATGGATATTTGGGCATTTATCCAGTAGTTATCAGTTGAAGTTCCTTATATTGTAGAGTAAATCGCAGTCTCTCACTAATTAATTCAAAGACTTTTACACAACTATTTTATTAGTATATCTTTTTGCAAGCATAAACATAATATATTTTCTTAGGAATCGTTATAATCCTAGATAATTTTCAGGATTGTCAAGAGACAAAACAAACAATTGGATCCTTGACAGCATGTTTTATTTGATTTTAAACATATCATCTATTTTCTTCCAGATTTCAGGTGATTATAATATATCCTTTAATGGGAATTGACATAATGGTGTCTATTTCCGTCCTTTACAAACATGTCTCATTCTTTCTAAGAAAATGCTGCAAACGCTCATGGCGCTATAGTTATGCAACGATTTGACATCTTTGATTGGTGCCGTATGCCTACTAGCACCAACACTGCTGACTAGGTAGTTCCACAGAACGCTAGCAAGCGTATTTCCTACCTTAGTAGACAAAGTTGTACAATCCGAGTGTCACCGAATCTATTATCTAAACTGTAAGATATTGCAGTTAGAATGAAATAAACTCATATATCTGATATGAAATTGACCTGATTTTTGATTAGCAACTATTGTTCCTGTTAATATGACAATATTGATTGGGCTTAATATTTCTTCACAAGATGAGTTAATACATTTGAATCTTCTTCCTAAGATGACCACAGTTACTAAAATGATCGAATAGTGAGAACACTGCTAATATTCATAACATCAACGAAGTCATAGAGATAACATTTTTGAAATTCATGAAAATTTTGTGTGCGTATTTCCCATAGCTACAGTAAGAAGTGTAGTAGCACTTATCAATTATAACTTGATGTGAAGTAATTCATGGAAATGGCAGAAATTTCAGTTTTAGATCACTAACTGATCTCAACTAGACTATCATTGAAAACCAGGAAGTATCAAACAGCCATTCCGTCCTAGTATGGAATTCCCCGGCAGTGCATCCCCAAGATCCCGCGAGCTAATCAAACGCAGGACCTTGTCTCGCTGACCTTGAGACCACTGAACCGGCATTTAAAGGTGTAAATGCTTAGCTAAGATTGATTCGTGATTTAAACTGTGAAAATTATTCACACATTTATTAACACCACATGGAAACTGGATAAATATTCGGAAATTTAAATGTACTAATTTTATCGTTTAATTGTAGTCTTTGTGAGAACCGTTTTGCATTTCGATGACTGAAAATTGTACAATACGACGTCAATTACATATATTTTGCAAACATTGTATTAAGTTAGACATATCCACTATTGTAAGCAATCCTCATTAGATAAAGAATAGATGTACTATACAGTTAATTTCTGTCCAACATAGAATAAATCTGTTGAATACAACTTCCACTTGTCACAGAACTATCAGGAATAAATACGTTTATGAAGGCTGTTTTCAGGGATATAAATAAATGGTGAGTGACTTTTTAAAAACCACTACAAAGTGATACTTTGTACAACTAAGCGAAAAATACTGAAATACCTAAAAATTTAAACTAGTTAATCTACAAGAGTAGGTTATCATCAGCTGTACAAGAATTGAAGGCTGAAGAGAACTAAACAACGGTTTGATCCTTCATAATCTTCAGAGGCACAATGCTACAACTACTACTTGGGATAGAGTGCATATTGGCGGATGTATGTATTCCTGAGGCGAATATTTTCCAGCTGATGCCAATGTGACTAAAGTTAATTTTAGATTAATCTTTTCTTACACCCTAAAATAAATAGGTATTTGTATACATTATGTTATAACATAACATTGTGATTTGTAAAACATCATAGTTAGCAGAGAAATAAATTGCTGACGTGTCGCAGCCTTGTTTAAGTCACTTCTTCGGAAAATCACACACACACCACACATCGAAAATGTGTGGTAAATAGTAGTAATAAAATTAGCTATTAATTAACCAACTAAAAATGATTCAAGTAGAATCAGTTATTCACTGAACAACTAAAATAAATAATCACGATGACAGATATATGTATATATTTGCATAGTAATGAAGAAATGTATACTTGACAGTTGCATTGTTACTACAGAAAATTTAATGATTGTTCAGCTCAAATAAACGTATATATATATATATATATATATATATATATATATATGACACAGATTACAAAATCATCATCTGTAAGGACTGAAAGAATAGAGATAACAACGACATAAGCAGAAACAAGGATATAACCACAGTCGGTGGAGAAGTGAAGTATTTGATAATCTGACAAATATGATGAAACAGAAAAATAGGATATGCTTGAAAGTGAAAATAAAAATTAGTGGCAACGACTAAAGAACAACAACATGAAAGTAAGACAAAAAAAAATACAAGTACACTTAATAAACATCACAATAACAGCATTGTTCCATTGAGATAATCTTTATAACTAATATATATATATATATATATATATATATATATATATATATATCTTAAGAAGACAATAAATCATGAAAAAGATATATAAGTTAAAAAAACACTGTAGAAAAACAAACAAACAACAAACGATAAGCAAATAAAATAAAACTGGTACATAGAAATGATCAAAATGTTTATTTTAAAAACTCCAAGAAATTTGAAATAAAACAGGCAGTTTTTCAAAAGTTGGGAAGGTTCATAAACAATAAAATTTGTCCACATAATAATAATAATAGAAAAAAAAGTTATAACAATAAAGTGGTGATAAGTACATTTTACAGTTTTATGTTTCTGATGTCATACGAAGTAGTTCACTAATAACAAGTTCTCGATTTCCATGATGCGTTGTTAAAAGTGATCGAATTGTATCATCTTCAACAGATGGGAAAATTTCATGTATCGATTCAATATCTTCAGTAGATATTGGCTTAGGCAATAATCTCATACCATCGATTCCATTTGATCTCGGTTGAAAATCTGCGAAAAAATGGTATAAAAAAATGAAAATAATAACTAACGAGGATACTATGCTCTTTGGGTTAGAAGACCTTTAATGATTGATTCTATGGTCAAATATACTGATTGCAGCTATCAAGAACAGTAGATATAAAGTATGAAAAATTGTTGGTTGAAGAGCGAATTGCAGACGTCTGTCTAACTGACAAAGTTTTCAAGAAGAACATCTATTTGAATAATGTTAATCTTGCGGTTTATGTCACATAATCAGTCAGCCAGCTACGACGTAGGACATCGTAGGTACGAACATCAGTTCAAGCTGCCATACCACTTACACACACAGCTGTAATTATCAATTCCAACCACATAGTGCTAGAGGTAGTAAAAGAATGAGCTGTAATCGGAAAGACCACAGTCCAAAGATATTATTCAACAAGTATAATTCAGCGAAATAAATTTAAAAAAAGAAAGAGGTGATGACAAACTCAGGAGATCAGAATTTCAGAGAATACAAAGAATGGATGCACCTGTGCCATTGCAAACGATTTTGAGCCATGTTGTTCAAGGTGTCTAACCATAGGTCAATATCATCTAGCAAACCCCAACTAGGTAGTCTAGACCTAACAATACAGCACACTTCAAATGTCAGTGACTTCAAGGATTTTTGACATGTTTTGGTTTGGCCGCCCCTAGATTTCTTCCAACCTACTCCTACACCACAAAACAATAGCGTTGCTTACTCGGTTCTCCCAGGATATACAAGCAATGCTTTGAATGCACCTATGATCGAATACTAGTAGCCTATAAATATCCTCTACACCAGTTTCCTTGATAATTCTGACTTTTCCTTAACTCTTGCTTTTGCTGACCATCACAGTTCGCGATCATTGCTTAGGGTTCTTATCAGCCTGCGCTTGAGCCAACTCCGCTCTTCGTCATGTTCGGAGCTGGGTGCGATGAGTTTCTGAGCATCTATCACTTCGACAAATGATACTGAGATCCACTGTTTCAAGTCAAATGTAGAAATTGCAAAGTAACAGTATCAATATCCTATAAAATTACGATTTAACAAGAATCACTTAGGTAGATTTATTAGATTTTGATCACTTTCTATTTTTCCCCAAACATGTTCGGAGTATCTAACTAGATATCATTATCGTTTGGTTCATATTGGCTAGATTACCATGAAATAACTTCCCATCTTTTTTCCACTTCGCTATTGTAGTTACTTTTGATACGGTATTGTTTATTTCCACTTTTATGGTCAAAATTATGTGAATACAAAATGATAAGATGTGTTATGTCAGTTTCTAGTTTTTTACTAATTACTTTATATAGCGACTTTTTAATAACGAGAGTTTAGGTTCCGTTAGGCAAGAAAAATACACACTGCACAAATTGAGTGATAATTTTGTAAAGAAAGGAATTATTAGCGGGACATAGATTGGATTAAAGCATGTTCCACACAAGACTGCGTTGTTTCACGTTGATTGGCTAGTTGATACTAGCGGAACATTCAAGAATCTTCTCATGTACAAACTATAAATATACTACCGTTTTTTTCCTTTTGAGCTTCTTGTTCCCATCTAACCTTGTTATTGGAATATAATCTCCTTCCTGTTCAAGCGTGTTTTGATTTGGGAGGACGTCTCGAGTGAACTGGTGTCCGAGAATACTAGCATTCGGAATAAGTGGGTTGTAATAAGAGAGAATAATAAAAGGAATATAAATGGGTTGTTAAATTCTAAACAAAGGAACCAAAAGACACAGATATTTGTAAAACGTAACCGAAGCACAAAAATCGGTGTCTTAGTATGGTGACACGAATTGGATTGTGTGTACGAACAAACGCTATCAAACATTAGCCTTGATAATATGGATGTGAACAATGCTTTGGAGGCAATGATGACTGAACACAGAGAACTACTGAACATCCTCAACTCTAAAGGGTTCCACAAGCATAATGATAAATTAGAACCACATTTATTCTGCAAAACAGCCTAATGATTGTACACAATTGTCCGAATCGTAGGAAGAGTAATGGGTTTTGAGCAAATGATTGTAAGTGAAATTTTATAAACCACTGAACTACTCTTTCATATTATGAGAATAAGAAAAGCAGACAGACAAACTGGACTTACATAATGGACTGGAATTTAGAACTGGGAGGTTTACTGGTACCCTCTAAAAATTAGGGAAGACGAAATCAAATGAAGTCACGGTTATAATAAAGTCAGAAGAATATAACAAGCTCTACTTATATGAAAATTGATAATACAATAATGTTAGCGTAAAAAAGTCCATAAACTATTAGTTAGTAAGGTTTGAGTTCTTCCATTGTTTATATGTCGGGCTAAATTAATCAGCTGATACATGGAGTTCTTAAAATAATGTCTTGGTTAATGACTTGATCATATTTCTTTATCGGTAGCCTACAGATAAGCATACGAGTGTACCGCTTATAAAATCAAACTTAAACAAGAGAAATGATTATTGGGCATTAAGCAACTTCGAAATGATTAACCAGATTGTTGAGACTGGTTTTCAAGAAGTTATGCGACTCAGTAATACACAATATATCCATTTCCCTAAAGCAGACATTTTTAGCATATGCAAGACTTCTAATCGGATCAAACGCATTTAAACAGTTTGCTTATACGACGTTACGGCAGAATATGACTAAAATGCTGAAGGTTTGAATGGAGGCAAAAGAATGTTTCCGCATATTGCAACCAATTTTAAGCTACATCATTTGAAATTTTAAACTACTGAATTTTTATAACTTAAAAACCGGGAAAATTACAATGTAAAATGACAATCATCTACACAGTAATCATGAATTTCATGATATTGGGACTAATGAATCCCAACTCCATTACAGCATATTGTGCAAATCAATTAAAGTAAATGATATTTTTGTGTTGTTTGACAACTGTCAATAAAAAATCTTAAGATCAGAACAGTAATTTAGATGAATCAATACATTTGTTAGAAAGAAAGATTATTAATAAGTATTCAATAGATATACTACATTCATACACAAACACACGCGTACAAACCGACCTTAGAAAATGCATTTTATGCATCAGTAGAAAGATAAGTCACATAACACATCGGTCGTTCATCTGTTTATAAGTATAGCCAGAAATCAATATAGTTAACAAACTAACAATCTATTGTCGATACATTGACGTTACTTTCATTGTCGTGGATCAGAACACTGTTAAAGAACTCCCGGAGCAATTTAACAATATACATTCAGCAATTAGATTTACGTGTCAGGCGAAACTCAATGATAAATTGTATTTTCTTGATGTTTTGTAAAACAGAAAAGATAATTGTTTTATCAGTAGAAATGTGTATCAAAAGAGTTCTTCGTCAGGCCAGTACACATTTCGTGAGCTTTGCACCCATTCATTACATCAGAAACCTAGTTAGATGTCTTGAAAGAAGAGAGCTAGAAATATAAGCTCAAATGGAACCATAAACAAAGAGCTGGAGCTCATTCATAATATGTTGATTGAGATCGGTTATCCACAAGGTTTTCTGAAGAAATACCTGCATACAATGAACAGGAAAATAGAGATATCGACGGTGAATAATACACCTCTCTTCCTGAAGCTACAATTTAACGTAGATATAGTTGGTGATGTACTCTGAGATAAACCGACTAAAGCAACAAAGAGGACGTTTAATGCTGAAGACATTTGTTTGTTGTTTTTGAGCTATCCTTGGATGACTCCTAAATTAAATGATAAGTTACTTGGTTTCACCACATCCATGTGTATCTGCTAATTCAGCTGCTTCTGTGGAGAAAGTTACGTCGGGCGTACAACCAGGCAACTAAACCAACCGGTTAGCGAAAGTGGTTACGAAAGAGCTATTCAAAACCATACGCGGCTCAGTTCGATCACACTTAATCGATAGTAGTTATAGAGTAGATAGAAATGAATCAACTGATCGTAACCTATTGGTTTTCCTTATGAGGTTCGACCAGGCCTCTTACATATAGCGAAAGCTACAGTGGTTCGAGCTAACAATCCAATTCTTGATCGAATTAGCCTTCTTACTTACTTATTTTCATTATTTCTCACACTCCTTGCTTGCGTGCTCTATTTTTTTTTATTTCCCACATTTTGTTTTCAAATAAATGCCTCACTATCTAATTATGTGAACACTTGTTATCACATATTCTATCATTCTAATGAATGTTGTTGTTGTGTATTAGAGTAAAGCCTGATGAAGATCTAATTAAAAGCAATATTTTTCGTTTATATTTTATGGCCTAATAATCAGAGGACCCCCTAAAACGGCTAAGATATAATAAACATAAATGTACAAATAGGTTTAGCATTTAGGTTAATTAGGCTCATATCAGCAACTGAAATAAACAAGCGGATGATTGTGATAAACAGTAAACTTCAAAACACTTTAGAAGATATAGAATACTTCGAAATTAATTCCTATGAATCCTGAATTCGACAAGTGAGTACTGAAGTTAAATACTTAATTACTTACGCCTGTTACACCCAATGGAGCATAGACCGCCGACCAGCATTCTCCAATCTACTCTGTCCTGGGCTTCCCTTTCCAGTTTTGTCCAAATTTTGTTCATTCTCCTTATATCTGTCTCCACTTCTCGGCGTAATGTATTCCTTGACCTTCCTCTTTTCCTTTGACCTTGACGGTTCCAAGTGACTGTTTGTCTCGTGACACAGTTGGGTACTTTCCGTAATGTGTGTCCTATCCACTTACAGCGCCTCTTCCTGATCTCCCCCTCCACTGGAATCTGGTTTGCTCTCTCCCACAGTAGGTTGTTGCTGATGGTGTCTGGCCAACAGATCAGAAGTATTTTGCGTAGACAACTGCTAATAAATAATTGTATCTTGTGGATGATGGCTTTTGTAGTTTTCCTAGTTTCCACCCCATACAGTAGAACTGTCTTCACGTTTGTATTAAAAATTCTGATATTCGTATTCTTTGATAGTTGTTTGGAGTTACAGATGTTGTCAAATTGTAGAAATGCAACACTCGCCTTGCCGATCCGAGCCCTCACATCTGCACCAGATCCACGTCGCTCATCAATTTTGCTGCCCAATTATGTAAAGGTGTTAACGTCTTCCAAGATGTGTCCATCAAGAGTGATTTGGTTGGTGCATGTTATGTTGTAGCGGAGAATCTCGCTTTTTTCTTTACGTATATCGAGACCTGCTGCTGCGACACTGGTCGTCTTCTCTTGCATTCGTAGTTGCGTGCGGGATAGAAGAGCCAGATTATCTGCAAGGCCAGATCGTCCGGTTGCATCCTGGCTGTTCACTGTATGCCGTGTCTCCCTCCGGATGTTGATGTCTTCAGATTCCGGTCGATCACCAGGAGAAAGAGAAACGATGAGATTAAGCAACCTCGTTTGACACCGGTCTTCATCTCAAACGAGTCTGTCGGACGTCCTCCGTGCACGATTTGCAGTTTGATCCATCGTAAGAATTGCGTATAATGTTGTCTATCTTCTCAGGCATGCCATAGTGTTGTCTTGTCAACGATATCAGACTCTTTCTTGTAGTCAATGAGTTTGATGTAGAGTGGTGTGTTTCATTCAACTGATTGTTTGTTCCATAATGATCCGTAATGTTGCAATTTGGTCCGTACACGATCACTCCTTACACAATGCAGACTGTTGATTTCGAAGTTGGGCGTCTACGAAGTCCCTCATTCTTTGTAACAATACTAGGTATTGAGAGAAGAGTGATGATGATGTAGTCCTCACACTTGCTAATATCACCTTTCTCTGGTATTTCGATCAGGTATCCTCCTTCCCAACCTGTTGGTACTTGTTCTTCATCCAAAATCTTGTTGAACAGAATGTGGAATGTTTTTACAGTTTCTGTTATGTCTGCTTTCATTACCTCTGTTCGAATGTTGTCTGGTCCGGCTGCTTTGCTACTCTTCACTTGTCTGATGGCCATACTGATCTCATCGATGGGGATTTCGGTGGACGATGCTTCGATGTTGGATGGGTTCAGTGGATCTGGTTGATCCAAGAGTTGTTTAAAGTGCTCTACACAGCTAATTTGCTGTTCTTCAGTGTTGCTGATTACTTTTACTTCCTTGCTTTTCACTAGTCGTTTTGGTTTACGATAGTTTCCAGCGAACTTTTTTCTTGTATCGTACAATTGTTTTAAGTTTCGTTCTCTTGCAGCCTTTTCCACTCTTATTGCAAGATCTTCCACATATTTACGCTGGTCGGTTCTCGTGCTCCATTTCACTTGCTAGTTTGCTTCGGTGTGTTCAGTTTGTGCCTTGCCTTTCTCTGCTCTAGTTTCATTGATGTTGATTGCTGCCTTCTTGTTCCTCCTTTCTTAAATTTTAGCTAGAGTACCGACAGAGGTCCATTCCTTGTTATGGTATTTGCATTAAGAAACTTAGGTCTTTGTATACCGAGGATTCTGAAATTCGTTTTGTTCAAAAATAAGTCATCTACAGTTTGAAATATTTTTGGCATGTCCAATCAGTTGGATGCAAGGTAGTCAGTCAGTCAGTCAGCTGCAACGTAGAACTTCGTACGTAAGTTAATCAGTTCATGTTGCCGTACCACATCAGCACAGAGATGCAATTGTCAATTCAAATCCAATAGTAGAAGAGGTAGTAAAGTTATTAGAAGTAATCGGAGAGGTTAGGATTAGAAGATATTATTCAAGAAGTATGATTCAGTGAGAAAAGTTTAGAAAGTCAAAATTAGAGTTGTTGAAGAATCAAGAAGATTAGGATTTGATAGAACACAAAGAATAAATGCACCGGCGACATTGCGAACGATTTTGAGCCATGTCATTCAAGGTCTCTAACCATCGATTATTATCATCTCAGGTAGCCGATAACTAACGACATGGCTCAGTCCACTAGTCAATGACATCATGGATTTCTGCCATGTTTTGATTTAGCCGCCCCTAGCTTTCTTCCAATCTACTCCTACACTACAAAACAAAGCTCGACGAGGTAGTCGGTGGGTAGGCATACGTAACACATGTCCCAACCACCTCAACTGATGAAGTTTCACCACTTCATCTACTGATCTGCCATTCCTACCTAGCACCCGATTCCTAATAACAGCGTTGCTCACTCGGGTGTCCCACGATACACGAGCAATGCTTCGAAGACACCTATGATCGAAAACCAGCAACCTACGAATATCTTCTACTCTCACTGGCCATGTTTCACAGCCATAAAGTAACACGGAGCGAACTACTGCGCAGTAAACTCGTACTTTAGTCAACAAAGGGATATCTCGCCTGCGCCATGAGTGACGCAGGTTGGCAAAAGCCAATCGAGCCTTCTGTATCCGTGCTGAGATTTCGTCAGTCACCATGCTATCAGCACTGATGAGACTCCCAAGATAAGTGAAATGGTCTACACGTTCGACTACTTCACTCCCTATCACTAGTTCAGGTGCCGATGCAACCCAGTCTTGAAGCAACATTTTGCGTTTCGAGGGGAAAACCGAACATGCATTGTTGCATAGGGTGGTCAGAAGACTCTGCATTTTGTCAGCATCTTCACCAAGTAGGACTATGTCATCGGCATATTCTAAGTCAATAAGCGAGCCACCTGGTAGAAGGTCTACTCCTGAAAATCCAGACGAGGATAAGGTTATTTCTAGGAGCATGTCTATGATAATATTAAACAAGAATGGAGAAAGTGTACAGCCCTGACGGACTCCACTTGAAGTAAAGTATTCCGGTGACAGTTCGCCATAGGCTCTCACTCGACCAGTGGAGTTCGAGGAGAGAGCTTGTATGAGGTTAATGTACTTATTTGGTACACCTTTCAATGACAGACACTGCCACAGAACCTCACGATCCACAGAGTCAAATGTTGCCTTAAGGTCCAAGAAAACAACTATTGTAGGACGTCTAAATGTGTGTCTGTGTTCCAGGACTTGTCGTCGTGTGGAGATGTGGTCTATACAACCATGTCCAGGTCGAAAACCAGACTGGTTTTCTCGAGTTTGCTCTTCACGAGCTTTCGTTAAGCGTCGAAGTGTTACTGGGGCTAATATTTTAGATACTATATTAGTTAGACTTATTCCCCTGTGATTGTCACAAGAAGACTTTTGTCCTTTCTTATAGATCGGGACAATCAGTGACTGAGACCAGTCGGATTGGGTTACGTCCAGTTCCCAGATTCTACCTAAGATCTCAGTCAACCCAGCTGCTAAAACTGGACCACCATCCTTAAATATCTCAGGGGTCAGTCTATCAGGATCTGCAGCTCGCCCTCATTTCAGGTTTACCAACGCTTTCTCACCTTCATAAAGACTAGGGGGACTTACGTCGATTTGCCATTCAGGATGACTGGAGATCGTGAGTAATCGAAGAGTGGCTCGAGGCCAGTTTTAACTGATCCTTAAAGTGTTCTGCCCATCGGTCCAGTCTCCTGGATTGAGAATTGATAATAAGACCTTCCTTTTCCGAAATAGTCTCACTCACATTTGGGTTCCGAATACCAGTTTCCATGATGAGTCTAAATAGTTGCCTACTGTTGCCTATTGCCGCTGCCTTTTCCATCTCTCTCGCTTTCTCCACCCACCACTGTTCTCGAACATTGCGTAAGCCTTTTGTCAGCCTACGTCTAAGCTGACTCCGCTCCTCATCGCACTCAGAGCCAGGTGGGATGAGTTTTCGGGCATCCATTAGATCGGTGAATGCTACTGAGATCCACGGCTTCATTCTAACCTTACGGTATACATTACTAGCAGATATCACTGCTGTTTCCACAGCTTTTTATTATCATTCCATCCTGCTTCCGGATGGGAATCGCTTAAATGGTCGCCTAACTGTCTTTCTAGTTGTTCCTGAAATATATTCTTCGCCTTATTATCATTAAGTAAAACCCTAAGAGGCTTTCTTACGGTATCTTTCCTACGCCCTGTAAGCCTCAAACAAATACGCGCTCGCACTAGGGCATGATCCGAATCTAAGCATGTGCCCCACAACGAGCGACAGTCCTCTATCGAACCCGTCCATCGGTGGATGATGGCGATGTGATCTAGTTGAGTCCAACGTTGAGACGACTTTGGAGGTCGACAGGTCAACAGATGCTTCTCCTTATGCCTAAAGTTAGTGTTTGCTAACAATAGGCGGTTGTCTGAGCATGCTTGCAACAGACGGTCACCATTGTCTGTTATCTGAGCAGCGAAACTATAACATCCACCAAAGTATCTTTCATTTTCACTTAGTCTACCTACTTGAGCATTAAAGTCGCCAGCCATTATTACTACATCAGAGCGCCTAGCTTTTTGGAGGAGGTTCGAAAGCTTTCTGTAAAATTCATCTTTAACCTCGTTTGAACTGCAGTCAGTGGGGGCATAGGCAGATACGATGAATAGGCAACTGCGATTGTCCCTATCTTTCCGAGTCCTTACTGTCCCGTTTAGTCGGACAGCGCACAAGCGACTATTTACAGGGATCCAGTCTAGGAGAGATTGTTCAGCTCTACGACTTAATGCTATGCCTACGTCAACAAGACCCCTGGAAGCAGCATCAGGGCTTCCAGATACACGAAGAGTAAATCTAGCTGATTCTTTATTTTGACAAGGTGAAATTCAGATTAATAATTTTACTAGGATCCTGTATGCGCGTTTTCGAGACACAGCATGGCACGAGATTCGAAAGTCCTAGCTAATGATCCCTGTTGCCCTATTTGACACAATGTCCGTACATTAAATGCTCCAACACGTAGTTTAGAACAGAGTTTCAAGAGACCAGGAACGGCGTTTCGTGAACTCGCATCGTTTGCATTAGCTGTGCACTGTGACAAATGAATGTGAGAAGAGTTAGTCGTGGAGAGAAGACAGGTATTAAGGGGTGTAGGAAGGATTTGATTATGAACAATTTGGTCTCGTGTGCTCTTACGGGTATGAGGCGGTTATCACTTCCCGGCTGCCCATACCGTGGAAGGTTGTTTCTTGAGGGACCTGAAAATGAAGATAGATTAGTGTTGGTCTTGGAGACCTGGGAGCGTGACCGCAGAGTCCAACGGACAACTGCATCAGGCCGGTCACGCACGGCCTTTTGATGAAAGGTTTTTTGAGGATTAGCTCCGTTCTTAAAGGCTCTTACTGGACACCCTTACCCAAGGAGACGGAAATCCGTGAGGTAGGGTGAGGTGTGACATTTTTAGGGTCAACCTTTTCTAACCCTTCCTTCCTTGTGAGAAGGCAGCATCGCTGCAGATGCTGGTTGTCCGAGGCAAACACCTTACTGCTGTCACACCCCTCTGCAGTCAGCAGTACGACTTCGCCCTCAGACCTTGGGTAGCTGCTTTTAGTCTCATCGTTCTCCAATCGACCTGGTTGGCATGGTAGAACCTTCAGGATCATATGTTCCAGCCAGTATAGCTCCGTTGGGTCATCACGATAGGCAAGCTCGACCACCACGTCAAGGTAGCAGCTACGGTCGGAGATGCAACGTAGAACTGGGTACACAGTTAAAATCAGATCAAGGTGCTATTCCTCAATAACACAGCTAGACAAACTTGTCAGTCACAATCCGAGAGTAGAAAAGGTAGTAACAGTATCAATGGGTGGGGGGTGGAAAATACAGTTTAGAGAAATCAAAATCAGTGAAAAAAATATCGATACTAAATTAAACGCACGAACATTTTGTTTTTTCATACGCTTGTTTACGCAAGTACATACGAACTAAAGACAAAAGAGGCATATTAATCAAGTTATGATTGTCAAAAAAGAGAACTGATGTTGTTCAAGGGAATAGGAGTGGTGATTGAATGGGTTTTCACCGAAAACCACCAAATATTTCACCAGTTATTTTTTTTTAAAAATTGACTTTCTCCTCAACAACTAAATAAATTAAAAGCATGTCGCTTAATGTAAATAAAGAACTCTAGCTAGTAATATGCTTAGTTTGCTTACTTGACATTGGAAAATCAGATTAATAGAACCTGCCGAACTTTCTCCTTGATTTCCGCTAAGGTCAAACCATTGATCTACAGCAATACCATTAAGTAAACATCGAGGGAAAATTATCACAGCATGTGCTACTTGTGAATTGGAGAATATGATATTTTCTGAAACCACTTCTACTTTTAATCTGTCGACACCATCATGTAACCAACTAAATTAAGGAAAACAAAATGTACGGACTAAACCATGAATAAAAGCTCACTGAAATTCAATTAAAAACAAACATAACTATGATAGAGAATAAGTTTTTTGATTTAAAAAAAGTTAGTGGAAAGTTAGTACAGTACATCTTCACTGACTACAAGCTTTTAGAATTCTAATTTTAGCATGTTTATCTTAAGATTGATGAAAACTTTAACTCGAAAAGTATAAAATTATATTTTACATTATGATTGACAAATATAGTTTTGCAACCAAACCTTTTACAGTAAAACAAGCCAAACAAGCGTAGGCAGAAAAGTATAGCTCGTGAATTGTGAATTGCTTTGTATCAATTTATTTGTATCGATTAATAAAAATGATACTTTTATACCTTTTAAAGACAGTACCAATAATATATGAGTGGCTGTTCGAAATCTTCCAAAAGTGGGCAATAGAATTTAGTTTCATAAGAGTGGAAATTTCTGGATAGTAGCCCTATTTTAGTGGCACAATAATTACAGTCTAGTATATCAAATATAAACTTACCATTGGAAAGTTTTATTCCAGATAGGATGTTTGCCAGCTCCCGATTCAGTGTGAGTCTCGAATATGGCATCCCCGATGAGAACCCGACAGTAAAGTCTCATTGGGAAGAAACCATGATTTTTAACAAGCCGAGCCTAAGGAAGTGAAAATCAAAACATACTAGTTAGCTTAAAAGTGAACTAAATCAGTTAATTAAGGGCGCGTTTAGTCATTAAAACTAGTAACTCCATAAATGAGCATCGACACTTATTATTTTTCCATGGTGAATATAGATGTGTCTGAGGTTTTCGAATCTGATTAACGATTAAAACGTCACGCGTACATAGCCGCAGTAACAAGCCTATAACTCCAAAAATAGCCATTCTAAACCATTTTGTTGCGCTCTAAAAGCAGGAGATCGTATACATTTAGCTAAATTGTATATCCTAAACACTTCTAATTATCATAACACGATGGATAATATGGAACACCATAACAGTACTTTCTGTCTTCAGCAACTAGAGATATCCTGTAAGCACTTAGAATATTGTAATTCGCAAAACGCATACTGAGCTTTGTGAATATAAACTAGAACAACAGTCATTTTTATTTCATTACGGTTAGTGTAAACAAGGACGGAAGCTAATCAGTAAACAGAACCAAGTACTTTAAGCTCTGTGGTTAGATAAGTAACGGGAGCACATCATTCGAGATACTGCTTCATAATTAGTGCTGACAATGATAAGGGATTGCTGATTTTCCAGAATTTTTAAATAGGCTTTAGTGGCCCGCGATCTAATTCCACTTTTGTACCGAAAGTTGAATATGCTATGAGATAAATCTTTCATCCTTAATTTCGTGTATGACCCTTAGGCTAATCTCGTTTGTGTAACGGTAGTACAAGAAGCGCAATACGGTTTTTTGCATGAAGCTAGTTCATACGCTTGCGTTTGCAGATAGATGTAATAAGGAGAAGCGTAAAAACTAAATGAAGTAAAGCGGAGAAGGCAAATGGGTTAACTCGATTAGATGAGACATGACAATGTATAGTCATAAGCTAGACATTTGATAAGCGAATAGAACAACGCACACACAAACTTGAGGAAAACACAGCCAAGGTTATCAGAAAAAAATTAGCGAAATCAAAATATGAGTTAATAAGGCTCGAGAAGAACAGGTTAATTGGTTTTGTTAGAAGCTAATACAAGCCGTGTAGGCTCCAAATAATAGTACAAGAAAATAGCGCGCATTATTCGGTGTAATAGGCTAAAATGGTAACACTTTATAAGGTTACATATCTATAGAAGCCAGACTACAGCTCTCAAACACAGCAAACGTGCTAGTCTGTTACATAATAAAAACGCTAGAGTATCTGAGTTGAAGTTGTAATATAAGTTTCACACTATGTGGTCTACTACCAGTAGTATGTTAAAAACTGCAGAAAGGCGGAAAGAATGTATAAGTAAATGAACAAGGAGATTTTAATAATGGAGAAAATTCACAACCACTGTAAAGTCTAACATGAAGCAAACCTGCTAGCGATAAATAAAATTAGTTAGGTTTATCATGATAGATAAAGAAAGACAAAATGGAGGAGCGATTTTATCGAGTTAGAAGCACAGGAAGAAAAAGGTTAGTCAGTCAGCAACAACGAAGAAATTCCTACGTACCAACATCAGTTCAAGCTGCCATAACACTTACACACACAGCTGTAATTATCAATTCCAACCACATAGTGCTAGAGGTAGTAAAAGAATGAGCTGTAATCGGAAAGACCACAGTCCAAAGATATAATTCAACAAGTATAATTCAGCGAAACAAATTTAAAAAAAGAAAGATAGAGGTGATGACGAACTCAGGAGATCAGAATTTCAGAGAATACAAAGAATGGATGCACCTGCGCCATGTTTTTCAAAGTGTCTAACCATAGGTCAATATCATCTAGCAGACCCCAACTAGGTAATCTAGACCTAACAATACAGCACACTTCAAATGTCAGTGACTTCAAGGATTTTTGACATGTTTTGGTTTGGCCGCCCCTAGCTTTCTTCCAACCTACTCCTACACCACAAAACAATAGCGTTGCTTACTCCCAGGATATACAAGCAATGCTTCGAATGCACCTATGATCGAATACTAATAGCCTATAAATATCCTCTACAAAACATAGCTCCTAAGAAGACTACATTTTTTCAGCGTCTTCACCAAACAAAACTGTCATCGACAGATTCTAAGTCGAGAAGTAAATCTCCAGGTAGAAGTTCAATTTCTGAAAAATTAGAGGAGGAAAGTGTTATTTCTAAAAGCATGTCTATGATAAATTCAATAAGAATGGAGAGTGGACAGCCTTGATGAACACAGCTCGACGTAATCAGTTCAGATGACAGTTCGCCATAAGCTCCGACTCGGCCAGATGTGTTCGAATAGAGAGCTTTTGTAAGGTTAGTGTGCTTCTTTAGTACTGGATTCAATGACAAACACTACCATAAAACCTCACGATCGACAGAGCCAAATGCTGCTTTAAAGACTAGGAAGATAACAATTCCCGGCGGCCGAAATGTGTATGTGTTGTAGGACCTGTCGAAGTGTGAATATTCGGTCCATATATCCATATCCAGGTCTGACACCTGCCTGGTCTTCTCTTTTCTGATCTTCACGAGCTCTAGTTAGGCGTCTAAGGATAATCGAGGCTAACAATTTAGAAACTATTTTAGTTAGGCTTATTCCCCTGTGATTGTCACAAGAAGACTTTTGTCCTTTCATATAGACTGGGACAATCAGGGATGGAGACCAGTCAGATGGGATTACTCTCAGTTCCTAGATCCTACCAAAGATTTCAGTCAATCTAGCTGATAAAAACGGACCACCATCCTTAAAAATCTAAGGAGTCTTTCCTTCGGGTCGTGCTGCTCTCCTTTGCTTCAGATACCCTATAGCTTTCTCAACTTCATAAGGTGTAGGACGACTTACGTCGATTTGCCATTTAGGTTGACTGGAGATCGTGGGCAACCGAAGTGTGACTGAAGGCCAGTTGAACTTATCACTGAAGTGCTCTGCCCATCGATCCAATCTCCTGGATTGAGGATGAATAGTAAGCCAATCCTCTTTCGAAAGTTTTACTCACTGTCGGATTCCTAATACCAGTTTCATTCATAGGGCGGAGCAGTTGTCTACAGTTGCCTATCACCGCTGCTTTTTTCATCGCTCTTGCTTTTTCTACCCAACACAGATCGCGATCATTAAGTTGACTTCTATTCAGCCTGCTTCTAAGCTTATTCATTTCTTCGTGTTTAGAGCCAGATGGGGTGAGCTTTGGAGCCTTTGTCAGTTCAGTAGATACTACTGAAATCTACTGCTTCTCCATAATTAGAAGATATCACTGTTGTTTCCACCGCTTTTCGAATGAGATTCAAAACTGCCTTGCGGTGGTAACCACTAACATGACCACCAAACCGTTTTTCTAGTTGCTCCTGAAATATATTCTTAGCTAAGCTGTCATTGAGCAGAACCCTAATTTTTTACGGAATGGGATCGCATACCTCATGCTCAAACCTAAACTTTTATCCGGGTTCGAGGTCCGCAATAGCCCGAGAGAGGTTCCAGACGGACTTTAGGAATGTTAGAGTTTAAAACACAGGTTAGGATTATAAATGAATGCGTCTGCGTAACTGTGACTAATTGAGCTGTCAACTGAAGGCCATAGCTACTAACCGTCGCTACCGAATGGATGCTGATCAGACAATCTGAACCCAATGACATCACTTAGACAGTCAATGTCGTTATGGATTGATCACGTCCTATCTTTCTTAAAATTTATAGCTAAACTAGACAAGGTTGTACAGAGAAGTAGGAGGTGAGCGGAAATATATAACATGACCACCTTCAACCTAGTGCGCATTTTTAGAATATGAGGACCATATATAAGAAGAACAAATTACTTGACAGCTGATTACCGAATTTTTCATCGAGTTGTCAAAGGGAACTCTTTACTTCAACATGTGATGGAAGCTCTATATGTTGACAAATTAAAGATATAACTGGACCAACTGAGATTAAAAAATGCTGGGACCAACACAGTGCACTCAGCTTCCAAACTAAAACTGAGCTGACTTCTCAATATAACAAAATTAGCTTAATCTTCCACCATGCAGAAAATAAGAAGATTCTAGTAAAGTGCATATTTACTTTCAAACCATGATATACAATAAGGAGCTGGATAATGACTCACCTGACAGACGTTTAAATTTAATAATAATTGTTCACTGATGGGTGGTTCTAGGTTTGTCGATTCGCTTTCATGGTTATCTGGCCTACAGCCGTTTTCCACGGCAGTGGTAGGTTTTTGAGTGAAATTACTTGATGAATTCGAAGGTTTAACGTCAGAGTTCGAAAAGTCTACCAAGTCCACCTCGTATTTCTCACTTGACATCCTTGACGTAACGCAAAAGGTCTAACGTACCGCAACTAATAGCAGAGTTTCAGTGTCAGTTAGGAGAGTGATAATTTAATAAATTATTATCAAAGGTTGTTATTATCGGAAACTAATATCGGAATTAAAAATCTTCATATTCAATAAGCCATGTATAATTCTACAAAGAACTTAAAAACAGAGCCCAAAATGCAACCAGTTATTTACACGATTTAGTCGGTATGGGTTTACTTTGAATTGATGTTAGAAACAAATACTACTAATAATGTGGTGTCCGTTAGGCACACAAAAAGCGGATCAGTTCAATTAATTTGGCCCACATATTTCATATATTGGTTTTGATTTGTCTGGAAATCGAGATAAAGGGTTCTTTGTATGTTAACCTGAATATTAATGATTTGACGATTTGACACTAAGCGCTAAGTGAGTTATCTTGGTACTGAATTGTTTTGATGTTATTTAGTTTATAAGGACTACAGAACCCGTAGTTATTCTGACAATTTACGCTACTGTTCGTGCGTTTACTTCAATTTTAAAGGTTGCATATCAATTGAAATATTGTTTTACACATATGCTTAAAACTTTGACGTATTTATGACTGATGAAATGTAACTTGGCCCTTACAGAGTCATTCGACTGTTCAGTCGATCAATCTCAAGTAATTTGTTGAACCTTATAAAGTTCAAAGGGAACTAGCGCACGCTATTCGACGGCATATCATGGACAGGCGCATCCAACAACCATTCCGCCCACTACTTCTGATTATTGGTAACACTAGTATACACTGTTACTTCAAGGGAG
Organism: Schistosoma turkestanicum; assembly: GCA_944470395.2. Lineage (NCBI taxonomy): Eukaryota > Metazoa > Platyhelminthes > Trematoda > Strigeidida > Schistosomatidae > Schistosoma > Schistosoma turkestanicum. The sequence continues at coordinate 46,080,768 of OX103979.1, forward strand.
TATTTACTTTGGGACTTTAACGATGAGGGTTGACTTCGCCATTAATAGCTGGTCGCATTATTCCAATCGCACTCAATCAAGCCTACATTTATCGATGTAGATCACCTGTGTCGGTGATTTACACCTATATAACAATATGAGGAAGCACTTAATGTAAAATCCACTTTTGAAGGTTTGTTTGTGATAATTCCTCCATGTATAAATTTGTAATTTGTCCTTATTGATCCCTTCAGTTGTATATTTTGTCAGTCTGTCCGATTCCATTTGAGATGATAGGTTTCGTATTTTATCAGAGTTTCTATTACTTTGGCCTTTACTGAGTTTCTATGTTTCTTCATGAACTGCATTCATGTTGTTTAAGCTGATACTTAGTTTAGAGACAGCCATATTGATTTGTTCCTCTTTTAATTGTGTCGCTTGCCTTGACTGGAATTAGGCATTTTGATTGTGAGTTGAAGCATCCTTCCAGAATAACAAGCATTCTATGTTATAAATCGACTGAATATTATCCTTTGAAGGAATCTGATCTATCCAGAAAGGATAGAATAAAATTTATTTGTTGCTGTTGATTTGACTAATTGAACATTTGTTAGTGGAATAACTGAGTGATAATATTTGTTTAGGTAATGAAGTAAATTTATATTTATGATGAATATTAGAACCGTCATTTACCTTCGGTGGTGCCCTAATATATTTGAAGGAGAAAGTAGGCATTACATCGAGCAGCAAGTTGTAAAAAATGGCAGCGACGCGAAAAGAACGTTGAGCGCAAGAAGGGTATTTTAGGACAGTTAAACAAAACGAGTACAATAACAAATGCTTATTTTTCACCAATCGCGTTTTCTTCTTAGAAGTGTTCCACTACAGCAGCTCCCCCCTAGAAAGCGTTTACACTTTCGATACATTGCAGCTGCATTCGGGGGGTGATGGTCGTCTTACGTTTGATTGTAGCGAGGAATGGTTGACGAACAGAAAGCGACCAATGAAGATCGTGTTGTCACCGATAGTCTTCTACGGTGAACTGTACCAGTAGTAAAGTGACAGTTTTATTGCTCGAGTTGGGATGCCACACCCACGTGGCTCGTATCCAAAGTCTGAAGATTGCGTTCGCAGGTGTTCGGACCATAAAAAGCTTAGACGTATAACAGGACTATATTGAGCGAGAGAGCCAGAAACGACCAGAACGACCAAGTTTGAAACCATGTATGTACCATAGCGTTCGAAACCAAAACATCCATTGAACGCATTGACAAGAACGTGAGTGACCAGGACAGTTTTCGCTGAGATCGACTGGAGACGACGGTACCAACGGGGGGACAGTCGTAGACGTCGGCTCAGGAAACGAAGTGAAAATAAAGAGAAGTTTATTACATACGTGTAGTATGAGGATAGTGCCCTAATACGTATCCGTTGTTGCCTGGGTGGTTATTCGAGAAACCCACAGGTAGGCGTAGGCGGCGACCGGATCAAGAGACGGTAGTCCCGAGCTTACCTCGTGAGCCAGCAATCTTATCTGAAGTCAAGGGCTGCATCTGGACGTGAGACCGGAGTCTCATCCGTAGATAGCGCAGATGATGCGTGCTGTTGACTGTGACGTGAGAATGAGGTCTCTGGTATATCTGACGTCGGCTCAGAAGGAAACATAGGGATCTCGCTAGTGAGTTGGACGATCTAGCATTAAATCTCGATTTATCGGGTAGGGCACTCATTGACGTGTGCTGGTCTGAGACGATCAATGCTGACTGTGTCCATCAACCTTGAATGTCTTATCGTGATGCGAGATCACTTGAAAAGATCCTTCGTTAGGCTGCTGAGTACCGAATCTACTCGTAAGAAAACATGCAGACAGGTAAATAACTCTCGAGGGAGAGCGAACTGTTGATGTTATATTCGAGTCGAAACCGGAGGTAGTGTTCGCATCTACGCAGATAATCGTTGGAAGTTATCTGATATACATAAAATCACTGCTCCGTGGCGTGAAAAATTCCCCAGGTAAATGCAATGTCGTGCCGTATACCAATTCAGCGGTGGAACGTTGAATACCTGCCGTTGTTGCTCTGTAATCGCCGTGTCGTCGTCTCCAAAAATGCCATCTTTCTGCGAATCGAGTGGAGAGAGGAGTCTTAAGGACTGTGAAAAAGACGAAGTAATAGATATAGCAAGTGAGCTGTCACACTCATGCTTAGCGAAAACTAATCTGTCCAGTGCCAGTCGGCGAGGTTTTGCCATGACTGGTGGTCTGAAGGTGACGACGTAACTTACCACATAATTAATCACCGGTTGAATCTCCTCGGTTTCGTTACTTTGGGGAATTCATCAAATATAACATGAGATAAATAATGATGCAAAATATATATTAGTGATTCGGTATATATCTGTCTGCGTCTTGAAACCCATGGATTTGATATTCGACGAAGTATCGATTAACTGCAGCCTACGTGAATCGAATAACAATTCATAGAGCTGTAGGGAATGGATACCGAGTACAGCTATGAGGACATCAGCAGGAATGAACGTCCATAGATGCTGTCGTCGATTATACATGTTGTTCGTTAGCTGTCGTGTAGTGTAGGTAGGAATGACAGAGCCATTCGCAGCGCGTGGTCGAAGCATCGTAGCTTGTGACTTTCTGCTACAAAACGATATGACAGAAACTTGGGCACTTGCGGCCACCAATTACCTTGCGTTAGTGCGAAAAACGTGCACGTAAAATAAACTAACAACCTGAAGTGACGGGGGAGAGAGGTGAAAATGTAATGACCTGCACCTCAGAGTCTATTAATATAGCTATCCACCATTTCGAAACGTTGTTGCAAGTATAATTTATATTAAAGACACTATTATTAGTACTGCAACCTTGTAAAAATGGTGATAGATGAATAATAGACTCACCGTAATTGACTTCTTTAGAAGAAACGTCTGCTCACCAATTTTAGTGGTGACCAAGTCGAGATTGACTATGATCACCACTAAAAGTTCCATACTGTTCCGTCATGTAAATCAGAAATAAATCCGCGTTCGAATATTTATTGAAGGAGAAAGTAGGCAGTATTTAGAGAGCAGCACGTTATGAAAAATGGCAGCGACGAGAAAAGAACGTTGTGCACAAGAAAGTGGTTTTTTGGTACAGTTAAACAAAACGACTACAACAAAAAATGCTTATTTTTCACCAATCGTGTTTTCTTCGTAGAAGTGTTCCACTACATACCCGAATCTTTTATTTTGGTTTCAACTGGGCAAGGCGCATACCTAAGCTACCTAGACAGTTATTCCTCAGTTCAAACCACAGTTTGGATCCTAAACTTAACATATTGTCGTAAGGTTATGCCTTAATTTCCTAAACATGGTAAAATATCTTTCCTTAAAAAATCAGCATCAAATTTTGTATGGCTTTTCAATCAGTTTTAATTAATATTACTACAAGTACCTGTGGTCAGTTCAGAAAATACCCTATCAAGTTAGTAAAAATTGAGTTGAATTGAAATTTGTTCTGTAGCCGTTAGTTAATACAACATCCACGTGAATGTAGAATTCTTCATCAAGATACCAGAGAAAGGTGATCTCAACAAGTGTTAGAACTACATCATTATCACTCGTCTCTTAATACAGGGTATTGTTGAATGGAACACGCCACTCTACATAAATTTAACGACTACGAGAAAGCGTTTGATACAGACATCAAACTGTCTTTGCAAACTACATTGTGTTGACTGTGATGCGTCCTACTGTGATGGATTCTACCATTTACCACACGTTCCTTTTTCTTTGATGTTTTCATCCTAGGCTTACGCCTCCGATCGGTACCGTTGACTCCACTCAAACATTAAAACAGCTGTCCTTTTCAATGTGCTTGGTCGAGATTCTAGTTCCGGCTACCTCTGGCATACGTACGATCCCGAACCTAATTATTATGAGCTCTTCTGCTTTCTGGGCTCAACGTTGAATCGTCCTACGTTTGCTGGTTCAAATCCCTACGAACACCATCTTCAGCTTCTGGTTAGAAATCACTCTCATGTGGGACACAAATTTGAGCAGCAAACATGGGCACAATAATCCTGGTACCGTTCTGCGTAAGACACCGTCAGCGACAATTCGAGCTTCATGGATCGCTTCCTGCTCATCAGTCCCTACATCCTACAGTCACAAGTTTTGCCGATCAGTCCCACGAACGAGACCGCTACGTATCGAAAGTGTAAACCCTTCCTAGCGGCAGGCTACTACCACTGCTACGATTGATTGATTGGAAACATTTATTATAAACAAATGTACCAGTGAACTGAACTCCTTGTTTATCCGTGCTCTGTACAAGTACTCCGCTTGTTTGACTGCCATCTTGGTTACTCTGCTCGTGGTAGCTTCGCCTATATCCTTTGGTATGATCTCAGTATTCTTTCAAAACCACGAGATAGCCAACAAATATACGCCCTTTTCTGGGTTATATCTAATCCTCTGTCTTTGGTTCAGGACGGGATTACGAATAGTGGCGGGGACGTAATTGGTCTCCATTGGTGTTCAAAGCCATCCTCCACCCGCCCTATAACAAATGCTAAATACCTCTGTTCTCAATGGGAAGGATCAGTCATCAAACCTGGAATGTTCAAAATCATCAGACCAACAGTGATCAAAATTTAATAACTCAACATAAGAGGCTCAGAATACAAACTCAAAACAGGCAACGTGGATAGTTCGCCCGTGTAACGCAATTTTTCATGCTTTCTGCAGTTGAAAACCTGTTTTCACTGTTTAACCTGTGGAGTTATCACAAAACAGTAACAGAACACGCCATGCACCTAGATGGAAAAATTTACATATCAATGCTAAATAACTAACAGCTTTTTAGGTTAATTTATTTGCTATGAAGAATACAAAATTCCACTCATTCGGTATCACCCAAAAAATACAATTATTTCATGATCAGAAGCTAGTGTACCAACTGATATGTAATGATGGAAAGAATTAAAGCATGACCGATGATGAACGCCTAATCAAAGAGACTTGTTTCTATTGTTAGAACGGTCGTACGTAATTCCATTCGTTTTAAAATGACCAGAAGCATTCAGATGTTAAAAATGATATGAAAAGACAAATAACTCTGTGAATGTTAAATAATTCATTAGTATACAATCCAATGAATGTAGAAACAGAAACTATAAAAACATCTGATTTTTTTATTTGAAATAATTATAATATACAAAAGATTAATTTATTCATGAGGTCTGGCAGTTAACAACAGATCAACTTCTTCTAGCGGTGTTCTCAATCTTAATTCACGTTCTGATAATAAGTCCACAACTTCTTCAACATCTTCTGGACAATAACGAACTAGATCTGTATACAGAACCTAAAATTTAAAACAAAAACATTTACAATCAAAACTGACTGCATTTTGCTTCAATCGATGAACGTAAATTGATACTAATTTACTGGTCAGTATAGTGTAAATCGATGTAAAAGAAAACAAACATACATTTATTTAATACAAGCAAAAATGCAATCGAGAAAATCTGACAGGAATAAATCTCTTCTGTGAATTCCAGCTCATAATGCGGATTACTTGGAGGGAATGACAACTGACTTCCGGAGTATATAAATCTGACATAAAACATATGGGAAGTGAAATTTAACTTTGAATTTCGGTCGGAATACTTCATTTTGCTGGGAGTTTGTCGTGGCGGATTTATCGGTGCTTATAATCGGTACTGATTTCTTACAGAATTTGACTTATCAGTAGATTCCCGACAAAACCGGCTCTTGAGCGCAGACCATACGGTGGTGATAAAAGGCGTAATCACCGACCAAGCATATATGGATTGACCGCGAAGGCTGGATTCAAAAAGGTTAAAAATAGCGAAACAAGAAATGAATGCATGGAATAAATTCACCCGCAAAATCATATTCGGCTTCTTATTACCACCGTCGCACAAATGGGGTTTGTCTAAGTATGATATACGGAAATGGACGACTTATTTCATCGCATACTCGATGATTCGTTCAAACCGGAGTCAAGTCCTGGTGAACCCTACTTCGAATTTAACGCAGCCACTAAAAATATTCAGGTGCTTCAAGCATAGATAACTTTTAATTGCCAATCGCAATGTATGGTACTATCAGAGCCTATTTTACGCAAAAACAAGAATTTTAAATTAAAAGAACCAATACAACAACATAAAAGGGATTTTTACGACTATATAATGTGATCTTTATGAGTTAATGGGTACAGTCAACACGGTTTGCCTAGTGTCTTAACAGAGTTCAAGAAGTCTTTTATAATGTGACTTTAATTTCTCTAAATCCTTAATGCGATCATTGAGAAAATAAGCCTTCGAGATTCGTCTTAGTAAGTCGGGAAGAATAGCCCAGAAACACGTTTTCTTCAAATTGCCAGGTAATAATAGTTTTTTTCGAAAAACTAAAAAACACACCACCTACTGACCTTTTTATTGTTTTAATGGTTGGTTTTCATATAGTGAAATAAGAGAAAAATAAATTATAAATGATAAAATATAAATAATGAACAAGATAAATATCTCGAATAGAATTACTTTAGCCCATGGGACATCTTCAACAGCTCGATAAAAAACTGCTTTTACAGCTTGACGACGTTGACGAGGATCTAAATTATTTGTAATAATTGTAGTAGATGTATTAGAGGTGTGAGGCGGACCAGCCATCCAACCAAATGCCATATAAGCTCTCCATATAACTAAACGTAAATGCGCCGACCAGAATGATGACGTACTAGCGCCTAACGCTACATGAATCAAATTCCCCTCAGGAGATACAAATGATGTAAGAAATGGACTAATTTGTACAGCTCTCTCAAATGCATTACGTACACGTTGATCACTTACAGAATTCCTTCCTATTATTAGAAGGAAAAGAAAATAATAATTAGACAATCATATTTTTCATTTTTTACTCGTGAAAATTTAGTTAAATATAAAAGATAGTAAGTTAGTAAGTACAACAAGTACAGCATGTCATTTTTTTCCCAAGGACGATAAGGTTTATCACAATGTAGTGAATGAGAACACAGGTGGGGGCAACCGAATTGTATTTAACGGAAAATTACAGAGTTACTCAGTAAAATCGGAAAACCACATCGTAAATCGTTCATTTGCAAAAGATCAGTTCATCCTACGGAACTGGACTGTTCCTGTTGCCAAACATCAATCCATTGTCACTATTCATGCGTTTCATACAAATTCCATTGTTTTCTAACTCTTCCTTTCTTGATCTTCCCCCCATATTATGCTACCAGACTTTACGTTGACACTCACGTTATATACTACTTATAAGTAGCTCGCACCACAGCACCACAACAATATTTAGATTATTCAATTCTTTATGTAGTTTTATGCATATTCAAAAATGTATCGTACGTATACACTACATCTATCTTTTGTTCCAGTATGCTTGTTTGTTCAATTAAGATGAGTGCATTAACTCGGAGAGTATTATTCTTGTTTGATTTGGTAGATAGTTTTGACAGAAAATTATGAGTAAGATTATCACCAATCTATTAGTTTCATCAACTAAATCTGTTTTCACAGTATTGCTACTACGAACCTAAGTGCGTTCATGATTCAATAGACAATCTGTGATATAAACAAGTGCTAATTTAAAATGAATTCAAATTATTTTACCAAGAGAAATAATTGGCTTGTTTATAAAATTCAACAGTTGTCTATTAAAACTGTTCAATGTTAGTTTAGACGCTTAAACTAAGTGATTAGGTTAATCAAGCATATTACTAAAACAGCATAGCATTAATGGCATTACTACTTGGTGTATTCAATGCAGTCTGAGAAGAAAAATAAAACAACAACTGAATAAATGTATTATTATTCCAAACGTTTAGTATCTACCTTGACCGAAATCACAAGTAACACCAGCAATCAAGCTTGTCCATCGTTCTAATTCTAAACTTAATATGAACAGATCTAAAACACTTGGTAAACATGCAGAACATAATTCTAATTGATGACCGATAAAGCCATTAACTTCTGCACCAATTAATCCTTCAAAAAAATTAGTATTTTGTTGTTGACTTTGTCGAATATTTGAACGTGATATACTATTCAATGTTTGTTGCACGATAGATTGAGCAGCTAACTTTGCTACATTTTGTCTCAAATGATTTAATTGATGAATTAAAGAAGCTAAGAATAATGGTGGTAATAAACCATGACATGAAGACGCATTCATTAGAGATAAGGGTAATTTTCTAGTTATAAAATGAAAATAAAACACAACAAAAAACACATAGTGAGTCAACTGGAAAAAAAAGATTTTTTTTTAAACCCACGTTAGCAGGTTAACACATAAAATACATAAAATATACAATGACGTAGATATATTCACCTATTTCATCAACCGGCTTCATCTGATTAACTTGAAAGCATAGTTCTAGATGTTTTTATATTGCTGAATGATAACTTCTGTCACAGCATGATATTTTGGTTAAGTCAAAATATAATATTTCTATCATAGTGAGCACGAATAGTTTAATTGCTAAAAATTTAGAAGGAGTGGAAGATGGGTTTTCAAGACGAGTGTCAAGTTGAACTAAAGCATCTTGTCAAGTGCTCATTAATTTTTAACGGTTCTCTACACTGAAATCGACACACAATAGAAACTACTTACGTGTGAACTAGTTACGTTTTCAAAAAAAATGTGTTAGACGAAAAGACACGATAAAGGAAACAATAATGATTAATATTAATACCTTTGATCCAAAGAGATTCTGGATGGAAGAAGATAACTTAACTGTGACGGAAACATTAAATCCATAAGTAAATCATTTGAATGACATTTATTGTGTTTTACTATTAATTGAAAGAAATATTTTAAAATTGGACGTCGATTACGTTGACGTAGAGCACAAAATGCAGATAAACCACCAGTTGTCAAATTAATAAATTTATTGGTACAAACTCGATTTTGTAATGGTGTTGGAACTAGATCATTATCATCGTTAGATGAATTTGTGCTTTCGGAACAACGACTGTTTGATTTTGAACTAAGAGGATAAGATTCATCTACATTAACTGACATGAATTTACTACATAATCGATCAATTCGTCCAAGAATAGGCAGCAGACTAGCAAGTGATGAGTCTAAGGCCTGGAAAACAAAAGTACATAAATTCATTTGCATTAATGACCAATTGATCAAACTGTTCAGAGATATATTTTAGCCAGGATGCCATAGAAGACTAGGGAACACGTTTTGTCCTAATTTGTGTCTGTTATCAATGCATACCTACAACGCAAGAACTTTCAGGTCTTTCAAAAAATGCATAACCAACAGGGTCGGTATCTAGTGTTATAATTGAAGTTTTAATCAATTGACTTTATAGTGATAAGATTATTCAGTGACATTGGTAACAACTACTTCACTTCAGACATGTCTAGAACCCTTTAAATACGAATTCCCATCTAAATTTCAGAAATATACTGAAGTCTCTAGTGATAACTCCGCCCGGGACCCCTATGGGACTACTGCCAGTCCCAAGCCCGGAAAAAGGAGGAGGGATGGGCTTGGGGTTGACGACCCTATCTCGGTGAAAACCGACTTGCTAAAACAAAGCTAAGCAGGAAAAATAATTCAAACCATTCAAAATCTGCCCTCGGAGTTATGATGGCTCATCATGAAGGCCGACTTCCTTCAGAAGTCACGGAGCCGATGCCCCTTCTGATAACTAGAGAAACCATTCTTTTAGGTACATGGAATGTTCAAACAATGTGGGAGATAGAAAGACCATTCCAAGTTGCTGCGGAAATGAAAAGATACAACCTGGAGGTGTTTGGAGTCAGCGAAACACATAGGACGCAGGTTGGGCAACTAAGACTGGATTCAGGAGAGCTGCTGTTATACTCCGGCAATGAAGAAGAAAATGCCTCACACACATAGGAGTTATACTGACGCTTCCCAAACAAGCACAAAAAGCATCTATAAGATGGGAATCTCATGCATCAAGGATCAGGTCCCTAACTCTAACCCTTCGAAACAGAGAAAGAGGGAGTTACAGTAAACGTCATCCAATACTATGGCCCATCAACAATCCAAGGGATCAGTATGGCCATCAGACAAATGAAGAGTAGCAAAGCAGCCGGACCAGACAACATTCCAACAGAGTTAGTGAAAGCAGACATAACAGAAACTGTAAAAACATTCCACATTCTGTTCAACAAGATTTTAGATGAAGAACAATTACCAACAGGTTGGGAAGGAGGATACCTGATCGAAATACCAAAGAAAGGTGATATTAGCAAGTGTGAGGACTACATCATCATCACTCTTCTCTCAATACCTGGTATTGTTACAAAGAATGAGGGACTTCGTAGACGCCCAGCTGCGAAATCAACAGTTTGCATTGTGTAAGGAGTGATCGTGTACCGACCAAATTGCAACATTACGGATCATTATGGAACAAACAATCAATTGAATGGAACACACCACTCTACATCAAACTCATTGACTACAAGAAAGAGTCTGATATCGTTGACAAGACAACACTATGGCATGCCTGAGAAGATAGACAACATTATACGCAATTCTTACGATGGATCAAACTGCAAATCGTGCACGGAGGACGTCCGACAGACTCGTTTGAGATGAAGACCGGTGTCAAACGAGGTTGCTTACTCTCACCGTTTCTCTTTCTCCTGGTTATCAACCGGAATCTGAAGACATCAACATCCGGAGGGAGACACGGCATACAGTGAACAGCCAGGATGCAACCGGACGATCTGGCCTTGCAGATAATCTGGCTCTTCTATCCCGCACGCAACTACGAATGCAAGAGAAGACGACCAGTGTCGCAGCAGCAGGTCTCGATATACGTAAAGGAAAAAGCAAGATTCTCCGCTACAACATAACATGCGCCAACCAAATCACTCTTGATGGACACGTCTTGGAGGACGTTAACACCTTTACATAATTGGACAGCAAAATTGATGAGCGACGTGGATCTGGTGCAGATGTGAGGGCTCGGATCGGCAAAGCAAGGGTTGCATTTCTACAATTTGACAACATCTGGAACTCCAAACAACCATCAAAGAATACCAATATCAGAATTTTTAATACAAACGTGAAGACAGTTCTACTGTATGGGACGGAAACTAGGAAAACTACGAAAGCCATCATCCACAAGATACAATTATTTACTAGCAGTTGTCTACGCAAAATACTTCGGATCTGTTGGCCAGACACCATCAGCAACAACCTACTGTGGGAGAGAGCAAACCAGATTCCAGTGGAGGGGGAGATCAGGAAGAGGCGCTGTAAGTGGATAGGACACACATTACGGAAAGTACCCAACTGTGTCACGAGACAAACAGTCACTTGGAACCGTCAAGGTCAAAGGAAAAGAGGAAGGTCAAGGAATACATTACGCCGAGAAGTGGAGACAGATATAAGGAGAATGAACAAAATTTGGACAAAACTGGAAAGGGAAGCCCAGGACAGAGTAGATTGGAGAATGCTGGTCGGCGGTCTATGCTCCATTGAGGGTAACAGGCGTAAGTAATTAAGTATTTAACTTCAGTACTCACTTGTCGAATTTAGGAATCATAGGAACCAATTTCGATGTATTCTATATCTTCTAAAGTGTTTTGAAGTTTACTGTTTATCACAATCATCCGCTTGTTTATTTGAGTTGCTGATATGAGCCTAATTAACCTAAATGCTAAACCTATTTGTACATTTATGTTTATTATGTCTTAGCTGTTATACGGGGCTCTTATTATTAGGCCATAAAGTATAAACGAAATATATTGCTTTCAATTAGATCTTCATCAGGCTTTACTCTAATACACAACAACAACAACATTCATTAGAATGATAGAATATGTGATAACATGTGTCCACATAATTTTGACGACTGTCTCCCTTATCAAGGAAACTGGTATTAGGAATCCGACTGTAAGCTACAGGAAGTCTGAAGCGAGGGAGGGCAGCGGGTCCTGATAGGCCAACTTCCCAGATTTTTAGGAATGGTGGTCCAGTTTTAGCAGTTACATCGACTGAGATCTTAGGTAGAATTTGGGAACTTAAAGTAATCCCATCCAACTGGTCTTAATCCCTGATTGTCCCAGTCTATATGAAAGGACAAAAGTCCTCTTGTGACAAACATAAAGGAATCAGTTTAACTAATATAGTTTCTAAATCGTTAGCCTCGATAATACTTCGACGATTATGTAGAGCTTGTGGCTCGAGAAAGCCACGCAGGTGTCAGGCCTGAGTATGGATGTATGGACAGTGGCAATGATCGTTTTTCACTTACGACCCTCAGTTAGCACTTCACGGTAAGAGATCTTTTAGTCTGTGTGAAACAGCTGTTATTGTGTGCAAAGTAGTTTGGTTAGTAAGAATTGAAGCAGAAGACAGTGTCTTGTAAGATAAACTTCTGATTTGGATGCATCATATCCATTAATAAGCATTTAATAACATCATGAGAAGGCTCAGCCAATCGTAATCAATGTAGACCCCGGCACATAAGTGAATTAGACCAAGTTATTACAGTATATTAGCACAATAAGATGACATTATCAATGTGGATGTCAAAAGAGTATAAATTTTTATGATAGTGAAAAAGATAAGATACAGACTACAGAAGAATTTAATACGTAGAATAAAAGAATGGGAGAGCCTTGTTTTGTAGTTACTAAGTCAGTGAGAAAACCACTTAGTCAGTCAGATGCAACGTAGAACTGCGTACGTAAGTACATCAGTTCATGTTGCCATACCACTTCAGCACAGAGATGTAATTGTCAATTCAAATCCAATAGTAGAAGAGGTAGTAAAGGTATTAGAAGTAATCGGAGGGGTTAGGATTAGAAGATATTATTCAAAAAGTATGATTCAGTGGGAAAAGTTTAGAAAGTCAAAACTAGAGGTGTTGAAGAATCCAGAAGATTAGCATTTGAGAGAACACAAAGAATAAATGCACTGGCGCCATTGCGAACGATTTTGAGCCATGTCATCCAAGGTCTCTAGCCATCGATTATTATCATCTCGCGGACCCCAACTAGGTAGTCGACAATTACCGACATAGCTAAGTCCATTCGTCAATGACTTCATGGATTTGTGCCATGTTTTGGTTTGGCCGCCCCTAACTTTCTTCCAACCTACTCCTACACTACAAAACAAAGCTCGACGAGGCAGTCGGTGGTTAGGCATACGCAGCATATGTCTCAACCACCTCAACTGATGAAGTTTCATTACTTCATCTACTGATCTGCCATTCTTACCTAGCACCCGATTCCTAATAACAGCGTTGCTCACTCGGGTGTCCCACGATATACGAGCAATGCTTCGAAGACACCTATGATCGAAAACCAGTAACCTACGAATATCTTCTACTCTTAACGGCCATGTTTCACAGCCATAAAGTAAGACGGAGCGAACTACTGCACAGTACACTCGTTCTTTAGTCAGCAAACGGAAATCTCGCCTAGACCACAGGCGACGCAGGTTGGCAAAAGCGAATCGAGCCTTCTGTATCCGTGCTGAGATTTCGTCAGTCACCGGGCCATCGGCACTGATGAGACTCCCAAGATAAGTGAAGCGGTCTACACGTTCGACTACTTCACTCCCTATCACTAGTTCAGGTGCCGATGCAACCCAATCTTGAAGCAACATTTTGCGTTTCGAAGGGGAAAACCGCATCCCGAACATGCTTGCGAATTCACATTAATGAATGCTTGCTTAAATAAATCATCCTTATACAGTAAATATCTTACTAATTATCATTAACATTTACTGTACACAAAAGAAATGTTTCCTAACAGCATTTATCGTATCTAAAATGCTTGCCAAGTAGTTAATTATCTGAGGCTTTTATACAACTCTTCTCAAAAATAAGCAGAGAATTAGGTTTAAAAAAAGAATTAAATCAGTCAAGTTCATATGATTAAAACTAAATGTTTTCAAATATCTAAGCAAAATAATATATGGCAACATATACTATGTATGGAAAATAGTACTGAATGAAAATAATGAGCATTTGAAAAGCGGTGATAAAAGTGGATGCGAACAGTGTTCTTGTTTAGTGAAGTTATATTACATTTTATCAATTGATAAATAATATTGTCTCGTTATGGACACAAAAAGTGTCCTGTTCTTATGAGAAATAGGCAACATGTCAATTTACTTATCGAATCTATGAATATGCTTCGCAACAATGTGCTATCTACTAGAATATGGATATGAAGCATAACTTTTAAAGGTAGACGAGATACATAGGTTGTTACTAGATTTAACGGCAGATAACCTTTGGAGTAAATACAGAGAAACATCTGAAACAATAATGCTTAGATTAGGCTAAAGCAATGTATAGAGATGAGTCAATAAATAAGGCTACAAGACTACTTCTAGAATTAGTTTTTTATAGCGTTTACGTAAACTAAAGTTCTTTCAAATATGTACTCTAATCTTCAGACGATTATAGACGGAAACATATAAGTAGGTTGGTATCAGTAATGATGTATGAAACTAATTAGTTTGAAAATGAGAGCGAGAACAGTTATGTCGCGTTGTTTTAATCAAGAGATTACCCAAATATTAAATTTTTTGAAAAAAGTTCATGAAATATCCCTGTCTGTTTACCTTTTCATCTGTTGTTAAAAGATCAAACATTAAATTTAAATAACATAGGATAGGGACAGTACCAAGTAGACCATCTAAAAACACTTGATAATTATTCATTTGAGTCGTTAGATCTTCTGGCAATCCAACTAATGTTGTCCATAGAGCTTCAATACGTTTACCAAAACGAAAATTAGTTTTCACAATAACTGATGGTAATATTTCACTAGCAGATTGTTCATACGAATGATAAACACCACCGAGAGCAAGGTATGTAAGTAAATATAATACACGACTTTCTTCTTTGAATCCTTTTTGGCAGCTACCTGATCCAGGGCACACATCCATTTCTAAATCAATATAATCCTGATTATTTTTTCCAAAGTGTTAAGTAAATGCATAAAAGCAGCGACAGCAGGATTTTTAAAAGAATAATAAAGTAACAAAGCAAACAAACAGAATGGTGAATTGAAAATTTTAAAGTAAATGACTAGATTGACTACTAATTTAACACAGGAAAATGTTAGGATTAATAATAAATGTACCGGTACATAATACGAACACTATAAACATTTTAACTTGAAGAAGTGAAAGTGTTCATGAAATTATCGTTAGGTAAAAATAAACCATTAATATTTGTAGATAAGTTTCTAAACATTACGCACTAGAGATTATATTTAGGCATGAAGAGCTGCACACTATGGTTCTTGAAACGAAAACCTAGTAAAATTATAACATCGGGTACTTCAACTCTGGAATGGTATGCTTTCAAAAGTAAATAGTAAATTAAGACTATTGAATGTCGTTCGTAATGCAAGTTGGCATTTAATTAGGTTTTGGTAACCGATCAGCGAAAATGCCTATCTGATCAAACAAAACACCGGATTCGAACCTAGAACGCCAAACCACTCAGCTATAACTACATAATGCATTTAACTATTACAGTCAATCGAATAATATAGCAATCACAAGCTCAAACTCAACAAATGACTAAGCCAACAATCCTTAAACGATTGATAGAATTTAAAATATAATGTAACAGTAAATTATGCGATTCGAAATTTGAAGAAATATTTTATAATGTATGCAGGTAACCACTGTACAAAATTAACGAGTCTATAGATATAAATTTTTCAGAACCTTGTTGTCCTGTACTCTCATTTCTATGACACACTAATAAATTAAGTAGCAGTACTTTAGAAGCTTTTGCATGATTAAGTTTTATTCAAGTCATTGCTTGGAAGCTTATTAAATATAAGCACATTTGAACGACTACATAGCATCACTAGCTCGCGAATGATTAACATATAAGAACCTAGTTGATGAAACCCATTACAATATCCTTCGACAACAGAATAATGATTTTAACATAATGTAGCATACTTTGCACAGTACAGGAAAAAATATATAAAAATTGAATACATCAATCATTTTACTGTTAAAAAAAAATTAAACATACTTGCAAAAGTTTCAGTCTCGGAGTATATACAATTTGATAAAATTCAATCAACTTATCCATATCATCAACTGATGGCCCAAAATCTTCCGGTATTGGATACATGCTTAAAGCGGAGTCGAATATACGTCTTGACTCTTGAATTGGAATTTCCGCATCTTGAAAGGTGGCGGTCACGAGTAAATCTTGACTTATTTGCCAAAACCCTTTTGCATAAGCTCTCCACAAGTTTAAATCTTTTTGATTTTTGCCCTCGGATATGATTGCTCTACCACAACTGCGCCAAATAGATATAGCAGTCTAATGAGAAACAGAATATATATATATATATATATATATATATATATATATATATACGGCAATAGGTTGAAACGTTAAGAAAACGAATTAAGTAGTTTTATAAAATGAAGATGTTAGACTGATATATTATGAAACTGCAGTCATTTTTAACTTTAACGTGCTATACCGACTAAGATATGGTAAAGGAAGCTCCATCATTTTCAAATCAAAACATAGCACCAAATTATGGAATCTGTGATAGTTTATCTGAAGCATCGAAACGTAGTAGTGTACTCTATGATGTGATTCTGCGAGACAACAAAAGTTTTGGGTAGTTAGGGGTAGCTGATAGGAAACTCTGAACCTATATTTCGTGTTAGCTGGCATTCGCCAAATAAAACGTGCTTGGAATATTGATAGCAGATATATATATATATATATATATATATATATATATATACATAGGATACACTCCCTTCCATTAATTTATAGACGATAAAAAGAAAACAATAAACCCACTTGGAACAACATTTAGAATATGTTGGAGAATTTTAAAGTACCACCCAAATAATGTTTTTACATGCTAAAAAGGCTGATAGATGTGTTGAAATGGAGAACACTGAATTCCAAAGAATAGTGTTCATATGTAGTATTTGTTGAGAAACTTTGAAGTATTCCTCAGAAAAGTCTATCGAGGCCCAGGAAACACTTGGAAACATTTAATCGAGTTAGCGTTGGTTAGAACCTTTACAGAAGCATCTAGAGAATGAAGAAACGCGTTTTACGATTTACCTATATCACTACTATATCTAGCAACGTTTCGAAAATTTCCAAAAGCACGACGGTCATATGTAACTTCATAAATACCCTCGATTTTCTGCAAAGAAACCTTGATGCGTTCTCTTCGCCTTTGCTCTTGTGTTTAAGTTGTCGTGCAAATTTAGTCAGGGGTAATCGGGAGCAGCTAGGAAATCAGACCTAGAGTTTATTTATAAGACTTATTAGCATTATATTAGTAAAGCAAAAAAACTATCATCAATTTATCACCTACCTTGACATTAACTAGATGTGTTTGAATCGCATTGGAAAGACGCTCAGACGCCACTGTAAAACGTAGTTTACTTAGTGTTGTACACCAACTTTCTTTAAGTTCAGTAGGCCACCATGATGGGATTTCATTCATTTGAGTAAGTGCAGCATCAATAAAACAACGATGAGCTTGTGCCCAAACATCTTGATGTTCATTAGCTAACTGAGATGGTGTATTCAATTGTTCTTGATTATTATTATTATTATTATTGTCATTATTAGTCTGATTATATGTAGTTTCTAAATTACTGGACATCCATGATTGTGATGGAAATGGTGTTAAACCTTGACGCTGAATGCTACCAACAGATGCTAAATCATGTACAAGACGAATATCTAATAATAGAGAATTGAATAAAGAGAAAAATGTACACAGTTAATTATGATATATTTATTACTTGTTGAATTTTCCTAACACAAAATTCTCATGAAAGAATTGATATACTATAATAAGTACAGATAAGGATTAGAATTCAGACACCAAGTAAGCAATCACTTGTTTAATTCTAAAGAAATTTGTTCAGTGAATGTGATGAAAACAAACACTGATCACTTTGTTCAATAATTATTGCCAAATTTTGTTTGAGTTTTGTCAATATAACATATTTTCTCTTTGAATTTCATTTCGTAATTATATCTCATTCATTTATCCTAGTTACATCATTCAACGTACAATTAATTATCGTTAAATAATTACGATATGTATACTACTTTTTGTATGATAAAATCAGTACCAATATTGGATACTATTTACAATAATTTCTAGATTTGAAATTTCTCTTTTCCAGAATTTTCTCAAGGTAATAATTAAATGTGACTGTAAAGCTTTAAAAGAATGTCTAGTTGTTCGGCTTTTTTAAACTCTGTTCTATGACTCGATGAGAATGTTTGACCTACTCAAATCAAGCTGTTGAAATGATTTTTCTTCGCAAACATGAGACAGTAGGACATTATGCCACTAAATGTTATGTAGTTGAATTACTAAACTAAGAAGTTTTAGCTAATTACATACTAATATAAGACAAGGATGAAATGTAATGTAATTAGATTGTCGTCCGAAATCTTACCTATAGGAAAATGATGAGATTTAGCTATATCATGATCGTATGCTCCAAGAAACTCTAAGCACAATAAGAACAGGCGCTGCTGAAATAATGCTCTACGAGCTCGACTTTGGGAAGTATCAGCTGTAGATTTTTCCTCAAATTTCCATAAATCTATTAGGCATGGTTTGATATCATCAAATAGAACTAATCTCTCGGGATCTTCATCTTCTATGTCTTTTTGATCTTGCGTGTTTAATACGTCTGAAGGTAGCCAACCAACTGCTTCACGAGCACGTTCTAAACCAACCCAAGCTTTTCCACGACGATATAAGATGACTCGACTCTTTCCGATTGAACCATGACCAGCAAGTGAAGGGATACTCCCACGACGAACCCACTGATCAGTTGCAACTTCTGACGATAGAATGGATGGAACAACATCTGGACCGGTATTTTCGTAAGATTCATCAGGAACACTTTCACCGGAACAATTAATTAATGCGTCTTCACAAGTGCTGGCAATGGCTAGAAAGAAAAATAAACAATCATGCGATTTTAAAAGCTGTATGAATTTCTGGACTTGTCATTACGTTGAAAGCGGCGGAAGAATATCCAATGGAAACTTACAAGTAGCATTTAACAGTCACAAGTGACAAAACGATACACTTTAGTGACTTACGAATCACAGTTTTTGACTACGAAATCGATATAACCACAGATGTAGGAATACCAATCGGTCGAATTTCCGGATCATAACGAATACGACCAACTAGAAGGAAACCAGCTACTCTAGACACAAATATACTAGTGAAGTAGGTTACTTATTTATTTGAAATATATCGGTCTTAGAGCATCAATGATAAATCCATTTTTATTTAAGGTCGATAATAAGTATATATGAATAAATAGACAAAAGTCTGACGAGAAGTAACTACTTACAGTAAAGTCAGAAGTGAAATGTGTCATCACAGATCATGTAATAACTAATTTCACAGGAGACAGTTTTCACTTAGACGATTTTTTTTGCAGTTTCAACAGTTAGGGGTGGCTAAGTGATCAGCAGTTAAGACGGTCGGCTTGCGGTCTGTGATTTCCAGGTTCGAAACCCGCTCCACTCAGGTTTGATCAGTTAGTTACAACGTAGGACTTCGTACGTACGTACATCAGTTCAAGTTGCCATACCACATTCGTACAAAGATACAATTGTCAATTCAAATCCTATAGGGAGTAGAAGTATTGGCAGTAATCGAAGAGATTTGGGTCCGAAGATATTTCTCGAGAAGTATAATCTAGTGAAATGAACTTGAAAATAGAAATACAAAGCTGATGAAGAGTCCAGAGGATTAGGATTTGAGAGAACACAAAGAATGGATGCACCTGCGCTACTGCAAATATTTTGAGCCATGTCATTCAAGGTCCCTTCTAATCATCTATTACTATCATCTCGAGGACCCCAACCAGGTAGTTTACACTTACCAACATGACTTGACCCTGGTTTGGGCGACCAAGTAGTTCAATCAGCACTCATATCCTGAGTGCAGTCCATACTCAAGTACCTAGCGAGTGAGTTGAACAACTGATATAGATAATTAATCCAATTATAAGTGATTGAGGGAGCTAAATATCAACTGATATATGACAGGTTTGGACTCAACTCCCACTAATTCGATTTAGGTAGACAAGTAGTACGACTAACCCATATACAAACAGCTTGACTCGAAGCCAAGTACATAAATCTGTAACTGGTGGGAAATTCCTAACACTTATTACAGCAAGTTATGCAACCAACAATGTACAGAGTTTAGCAATTACCCATTAACAAAATTTAAGGATTTTCGTGCTACATAGGGAACAGAATCAAATTCAAAAGTGTGAACCAACAGATATCGATCCAAGCATGAAAATATTGATTACACGGTGAATTAGACAGTATATATTTTATTTTTATCAAGACAAACCTAAGAGTAGTAGTAATTATGGTATCAGTGGTCGTAAAATAACATTAGGGCTATATCATTCAAAAATACACAATTAAAAAATTATAGGATATCTTTAAACTCAAGTTTTGGAGAAAAACAAAGAGTAAACACATCAACTCTATTGTGACTGACTCTGAGCTGGATCCATGAAGTCACTGACTAGTGGACTGAGTCATGTTGGTGGATGTAGACTAACTGGTTGGGGTCTGCGAGACGAAAGTCACCGGTGGTTAGAGACCTTGAACGACATGGCTCAAAATCGTTTGCAATGGCGCAAGTGCATCTATTCGTTGAGCTCTCTCAAATCCTAATCTTCTGGATTCGTCAACACCTCTACCTTCTCGAATAATATCTTCGAACCCTAGTCTTCTTCATTACCATTAACACCTCTACTATCTTTATCACTATGGGGTCTGATTTGACACTTGCATCTCTGTGCTAATGTGGTATGGCAACATGAACTTATGTACATACGTACGAAGTTCTACGTTGCAACTGACTGACTGAGCTAAAATGGATCAGTTGTCCAATTCTCATCTATTTTTACATTTTTTTACAATGATGTCCCTTTTATAACGACAAATATCTACAAATAAATTATATCTAAAGATTTCTTTAATGACAATCAATTATTTATTTTATTTACGAAGTAGCACACGAACAGTGATATATGATAGTACTGAGTGTGAATCTAAATGACTGTAAAGTTACGGATTCTTGAAGTTTGTAAATAATATAAATCAACTAGAATTATTCAAAAGTCGGTAAAAAAAATTGAATAACTTATTAACTATAAAGCAAGTGTAAGATTCCAGCAATTAAGATCACTTATTACACAATGTTAGGAATAACTTGAGAAAGTTGTAAAAATAAGACATATTACTCAATACAACAAACCGGTTAATTTTCCAGCTACACTAGTCCACTTTGAGTTTAGTTCTTCAACTGACATGTCTGGAGTTATTTCTGAGATGATTGGTGAAATAGTATGACTTCTCTTATGACTTTTAGATAATTTTGATTCCTTTAGTCGTGATTTGTCCAGTCGTTTGTTTCGAGCTTTAAACCATCCATTCCAATGTTGTGAACCCGGTTGACCAAATCTAGGCACACCACTTGACCAGAATAATTCCATTTCTAGAATTCGTTGATCGAATGAACTTTGTTCAATTTCTGAAGGTCGAAAACAGTTGAATTCAATAACAGCTTGCCATACTGCTAAAGCTCGTTCTGAATGCCCTGCTTGAGCTAACCAGTGACAATAATCAGCCAAGTAATCTAGTATATGTCGATGAATGGAATAAAGAATATTTCTAAATATATTATTCTCAGCATGGAATATATATGAATAGTAACAATATTAAGTACTCATAGTTCTAAGTAAAATGTAAAATGATAATTTCATTAACTTTATTCTATTGTAAATATTCTTGATATATTTGACCGGTGCGTTACAATTTCGGAAATACAACTTATTTTTTAATATCATACAAACTTTTGGAGATTTGTGTTATTATGATTGTCAACCAATCACAATAACAATTTGTTACCGGAGAAACTAGATATCTACGGGAGCTGTCGAACACTGAATTCATTCCCCATGCTCCCAGGACGCGAAAGTTGAAGCAAGAACCTTTCATCCTGAGTGCGAACGTTAAAACTATAGACCACTAGGCCGGTATCTAGTTAAATTAATGTCACACTTCAACCGAACCACTATGTCGAGCAACATTCACCAATTGCCTACCATGCATTTCTATCATTTCACGGACGCCAACCGCGTACTTTACACTTACAAACACGACTCAGTTCACTGGTCAGTGACTTCATGGATTTGTGCCATGTTTTGGTTTGGCCGCTCTCTTTCAACCTACTCCTACACTACAAAATATATCTCGACGAGGAAGTCGGTGGATGGGCATTCATAACACATGTCCCAACAACTTCGGCTGATGAATTTTTACTACTTTATCGATTGATCTGCCATCCTTACCTAATACCCGTTTCCTAACAACAGCATGGCTTACTCGGTAGTCCCAAAATAAACGAGTAATGCTTCGGAGACAACTATGATCGGAAACCAGTAACATACGAACACCTTCAATTCTTACCGGTCATGTTTCGCAGCAATAAAGTAGGACACAGCGAACTGCTGCACAGTAAACTCGTCCTTTAATTAGCAGACGGATATCTCGCCTACACCACAAGTGACGCGAGTTGGCAAAAGCCAATCGAGCCTTCTGTATCCGTGCTGAGATTTTGTCAGTCAACAGGTCATCAGCACTGATGAGACTCCCAAGATAAATGAGGCGGTCAACACGCCCAAGTACTTCACTGCCTATCACCAGTTCACATGCCGATGCAAGCCAATCCTGATGCAACAATTCGCATTTCAACGGGGAGAACCGCATCCCGAACATGCTTGCATCGTTGCTCAGGGTGGTGAGAAGACTATACATCTTGTCAGTGTCCTCACCAAATAGAAATATGTCATCGGCATATTCTAAGTCGAGAAGTGAATCTCCAGGTAGAAGTTCGATTCCTGAAAAACAAGACGAAGAAAGTGCTATTTCTAAAAGCATGTCGATGACAAAGTTTAACAAGAATGGAGAGTGGATATCCCTGACGGACACCACTTGAAGCAATGAATTCTGATGACAGTTCGCCATAAGCTCTCACTCGAATAGTAGTGTTCAAGTAGAGAGCTTGAATAAGGTTAATGTACTTATTTGACAATGACAAACACTGTCATAGAACGTCACGTTCGACAGAGTCAAGTCCCGCTTTAAGAACCAGAAAGACAACTATTTTCGGACGCCGAAATGTGTGTCTGTGTTCTAGGACCTAACGTAGTGTGGATATCTGGTCTATATATCCACGTCGCGGTCGATAAACAGCCAGGTCTTTTCGAGTCTGATCTTCACAAGCTCTAGTTAGTCGTCGAAGTATTATCGAGGCTAGCGATTTAGAAACTATATTAGTTAAACTGATTCCTTTATGTTTGTCACAAGAGGACTTTTGTCCTTTCATATAGACTGGGACAATCAGGGATTAAGACCAGTTGGATGGGACTACTTCCAGTTGCCAAATTCTACCTAAGATTTCAGTCGATGTAACTGCTAAAACGGGACAACCATCCTTAAAAATCTCAGAGGTCAGTGTTACGGGAGAAATGAAGACAATTGGCTGACTAAAACCTTTATATAAATATCATTAATTTTATTATTTTCGGACATTTTGGTTTCTGTTTGTCTTGGTTTGCTAATTGGGAGTTTGTGCTCCAGGAACCTATAAAATTGAAGAACGACATTTTGGTCAACTATTTGTGAATTGCGAATAAACTTTGGTACCTAACTTTGGAGTTTGGTTCTGTTGTTAATTTGGGTTCGTGAACTGCAAATAGATCGATATACTGTACTTCAATGACGGCAAGGAGCAAAACTTGGACGTAACAGTCAGTCTTTCAGGACCCGCTGTCCTCCTTCGCTTCAGATACCCTATAGCATTCTCAACTTCATAAAGGGTAGGACGACTTACGTCGATTTGCCATTCGGGTTGACTGGAGATCGTGGGCAACCGAAGTGTGGCTGAAGGCCAATTGAACTGATCCCTGAAGTGTTCTGCACATCGATCTGATCCCCTTGGTTGAGAATGATTGATACGACCATCGTTTTCTGAGGTAGTTGTGCTTACAGATGGATTCTTAATACCAGTTTCCTTGATAAGGTGGAACAGTTGTCTACATTTGCTTATCGACGCTATAAATACGTAGAACCCTTAAAAGTTTACTTGCAGTGTCTTTCCTGGGCCCAGTAAACCGCAAACAAATACGTGCCGGCTTAGAGCATGATTTGAATCTAAACATGTGCCTCAGAACGAGCAACAGTCTTAATAAAAGCATCCCCATCAGTCTCTGATAGCGTTGTGATCTAATTCGGTCTGTCGTTGGGATGACTTTGGGAGTCACCATGTCAAAAGATGTCTTTCCTTGTGCTTAAAGTTAGCATTTGCTAGAAATGGGTGGTTAACTGAGCATGGCGGTCGCCATTATCTGTTCGATTAGTCGCGACACCATAAGATCCACTCAGGTGTCTTTCCTTTTCGTTTAGTTTACCTACTTGAGCATTGAAGTCACCAGTCATTATTACTATATCAGAGTGCCTAACTTTTCGGAGGAAGTCCAAAAGCTTTCTGAAAAACTCATCTCGTCCGCGGAAGCGTAGGAGGATACGACGAAGAGGAAACAGCAAGTGCCCCTATCTTTCCAAGTCCCTATTGTCCTGTTTAGTCGAACAGCACACAAGCGACTTTCTACTGAGATACAGTCTGAGAGAGCTAGTTTTGCCCTACGACTCAATGTTATACCTACGCCAGCAAGGCTACGAGGAGAAGCAGAAGGGCTTCTAGATACACGGATACACGCGTAAAACGAGTTGGTTCTTTATCTAGAAAATATGGAGTAAACTTAATGATTCTACTCACATCCTGTATGCGCGTTTTGAAGACGCAGCATACATTGGTGGCATGAAATTCTAAAGTTCTAGTTAAGGGAACCTGTTGCCCTATTTGACACAAGGTTCGAACATTCAAAGCTTCAACATGCATTTTAGAGCGGGATTTCAGGAAACCAGGAACAACGTTTCGTGAACTCGAATTGTTTGCATCGGCGGCGTGAAGTGACAAAGGAACGAAAGAAGAGTTGGTCGTGTAGACAAGACTGTTATTAGGAGGTGTAAAAGGATTTGATTGTGCTTTTATGGGTATGGAGGCGGATGTCACTTCCCGGCATAGGACGTGTGACGTCCGAAGGAACTCGGTTTCATCATGAGACGTTATAACTTTTCTAAATGAAGACCTGACTCACAGAGCAGAATTTAAAATATTTGAATTATTTTTTCTTGTTAGCGTTTTTTGGTGATATTACACCTTATTTCGGTCACACCCCTCTGTAGTCAGCAGTATAACTTCGCCCTCAGACCTTGAGTAGCTACGTTTAGTCTTACCATTCTCCAATCGACCTGCCTGGCATGATAGAACCTACAGTTAATATTAGCTCGGTTTGGTCAACACGACAGGCAAGCCCGACCACCACGTCAAGGTACCAGCTACGGTCGGGATCACAGTAACAATAAGTGATGTATATATATCAGCTAACTGTGGTTTTTCGCTAACACAGCTGATTGTTCTAATGGTACTGCATAAATGTGTTGAAAATTATCTTAAAGTTGAACTCCGTTGTCAATATTATCCATTAGTAATGGTATATATTGCTATTTCTGTCTTGATTAGTCTCAAAGCTAATAGACACGATTATTTATCTAGTAATGGAATATAAAACAAAATTTACAAAGTGAACTTGAATAATCTTTATATAATAGTGAGTCGTGAATTACTAAAATTGTTAGCGACATTGTTTTTAGATATTTTTATTTTTTTGTACAAAATAATCATGAAATGAGGGAAAACAACTCATTTATCAAACGTTAGTTTTTTAACGGATGAGAATGAATTGGTACACCAGGAGTATTTATATTCTTAATCGTATTGATTTAATAAAATTATCAACTCATACAATATCTCATAGGAAACTGGTTATGATTATCATTATGGATCGGATCTAATGGTGCCGTTTAAGGCGTGAAGGGCATTACATTCATTATTTTGATAATGCTATAAATGCAGATACTTATTTTAACTACAATTGAAACACTAGTAATTAGATTTTATCTAGCTGTAGTTTAGGAGTCTAATGATTTGGCTTCTAACCTAAAGGAAGCAAACTTGCACCCCCCTCTACACTCATCTCTATTCGGGGTATTCAACTGGTAATATCATTTATGAACATAAGGAATCACACTTGATTACTCAGTTTTACCAATTAATTAATTGATTAAGTGAGGGCACCATTCAAATGTAAAACTTTTAAGCAAAAAGTATTACCGATTGTTCTTTCCACAGTATCTGGCTGTGGTTTATGTGATAATATTCTTCCAGATATTATACCTGATAGTGTTGACAGGCCCCTCTTATAAACACCATCAATGCGTGAAAATGTTCCATTTCCAACTCCCTGATTTACAGTCAATGATGAATGTCGACCCATAAGATGCGCCGTATACCCACGCCACATGGGTACCAGCTGAGGATAAGTGAATACGAGCTGAGCCCAATCCCGATTAATTTGATCTGCTTGACAAACTTCTTTATTGGATCCAGATTCCAATGCGCCGTGAGCTTCAAGTTCGGCCACCAGTTCGTTCGTTTTAATTATGAATAACTTCAATGTTAGGTTGCCAGGATTAGCAGTAAGAGCTCGGTCAGCCATTGATAACTGCTTCTTCAATATAATAAGTCTGTCACTTTTAGAGAGTTTAAAATCGAAACAAGACTGCTTCTGTTCACAACCAATGTTTGTAATATGTAGAAATGAAGCTCCTTTGTCTTGCATATCAATTAGATTCAACCATGAAATTAAGTCACCCGGTCGATCGTAAACCCGACGGTTAAGTTCTTCACAAAGATTTAGAATATCATCATTTCGCGTTTCCATTGCTGATACGCAAGAAGTATTAAGTTCTTCAGGGAAAGGAATTAAATCTGTCGACATGCCACCTGCATCAGATGGTTTAATGACAGTGCTAGGAGCCCGAATGATAGCTCTGCTTGACTTACTAAAATACCGTGACTTTTTTATGAGTCCGCGTTTACGTTTTATTTCACAGCCAAGGAGATCATATAAATATAAATCTTTAAACCCCAGTATTTTTGTTTTATTCTTCTGTTTAAATTGTGACACATGTTTTTCATAAATACATCCATGTTTATAAATTTCTTTGTTACAAGATCTATCAATTCTATAAGCATTATTAATATCTAATCCAGGGACATCTTCCAAAAATACAGTGGCTGATGTAACCTTTGGTTTCTTTTCCAATTTATAGTCTTTAGAAGAATATGGGCGTTTAGCTGCCTTCGATCCTTTTTCCTTGGGAGTATTTTCTGCTTCTATATATAACAGATTAGTAATAATGCTATAAAAAAAATTTTCTACCATTAACATGGACAGTGAGTTTCTGTTCTGAGTATGTTGAACTTTGAAGCCAAGATGTCTTATCTAGATTTGTGTGTAGAAACTATTTACAAAACTTACCATCAGAAGACCCACTATTCAGTTTAGGTTCATCACTAGCATGAGATGCACACGGGAACATTTTGAATTTTTGGGAGAGTAAGACTTTACGAATTAAAGCAAATTATTTATGCGTAATTTTATAGTGGCATAAACGACTATAAGTGCATCTGTAAAGAGGAACAATAAGAAAAATGAACAATAGTTTATACCGATAACATATATATACATATACATTTAGTACTTTTGTTTAGTCTGATTCAGGAAGATGGGATAGCTAAATTTATAACGTGGAATTTGAAAGTTACAAAACAGTTACCGAAATTTGGCTGATTAATAGTGAGTTAAATTAAAGTACTATAACAATTAGACAACTTGAATTTACAGTCATCTTTTCTAGTGACTACACTCAAAAAATAAGTTTTTTTCCTACACCAAAATCTAGTTGTAAAATGTGTAGAAACTTGAAGATTTTGTACGTGCTAGGTTAAAACATTTACAATAACACCAGCTGTTGTAGCATACTGATAACCAACACTTTTGGTTACTCGTTAATGAGGTATTCGGTGGGATATCATCCATGTTTACGATAACCAAGGCTCATGGTCCTGAATGAGTTCATCAATAGTGTTACAAAGTTGCAAATGACACTTTATTAAAATGCATTGACTTGTGATTTGATCCACAGATATATCTGGTTGTTTGGATGGATAACTAACAATCGATTATAGACATTTTAAAATGTATTGACCATTATTCTAGCTGTCTACTTCAAGTATACAACTAACCCGTCTTTAAACAAGCTTGTTTAGATATTTGTTTTCTCCTGGCTAACAGTCTCAGTAAGTTTGGATGATTATTTGTTCTCATTCATTTTCAATAGACAAAAAGGTAATTTTTAGAGACTAAAGCAGAGTAACAATACAATTACTTTCATTATAAAATAACACAAAGTCCAGCGATGTCTCTTAGGGTATTCTCCCAGAATTTTCATATGGCTGCTTAGATAAGAAACATATCTATCTCCAAATCAAAAAAATACTATTGCATTAAAAATGAGGCAAAGCAACAACACCTACAGATATTTTATTAGCATAGTGACAACCATTTGCACGATGAATATCCTCAGAAATGATAACGTGAATTCCGTGACAGCTGAGTGTATTTGGAGAACTACGTTGTCTTAGTCGACCTCCTAGAAATTACTATGAGCTGATACTTTGTTCCAAACATTATGAACGATATATTATAACCACGTACCGCACCGGACAAGTACGTCAGTTTTGGAAAACTGTATGGGTGTAAAACGCTTGAGCAAGTAAAAAATCACGGTACAATCATGAAGATTACATGGCAAAGAATAAGTATCTGCATCAGGAAGAATGAAGACTTCAGATTCAAGAAAACAACTCACATGGTGTTAAGATATATTATGTAATGCAAATGAAATGCTAGCTTAACAAGTTATCATCGCACTTCTTCAAGGTTATCATTAAGATTAGTGGTGTCTGGCACTGACAGGGAGGACTACCAACTGTGACCTCTCAAGGTTATTGCTTAAATCACCCTCACTACTACAATATCCAATATACTTTTAACTTGCCAACCGAATAATTCCTTTGCTCTCGATTATTCTTATGTCGGTACGGTTCCAAGTATTCGGTATTGTCTAATGGATGGTAGTCTAGCTCCTTCAACTGAACTGATTACATTGAGTCACCAGTTATTTATGTATTTGTTTATCCCGTGGTTCGTGTTAGTGTGTTTGTCTCAGGGCAGTAGGGTTTCTGCATACCAGAAGCTGTCGAATGGCCGAGCTGGAGATCAGTCTGTTGCAGTAATGAGATTAATAATAATAGGAAAATTTTTATGTTAATAAGCATAGGAAAATCGCAAAAATATGTCAATAATTAACTGCTTGTGAAGATTAGGTGACAGGACATAAGAGCAAGCAAAGGAAAGGAGACAGGAACGATAAGCGGTGAAAGATAGAGTGATAATCTGAGGAAATCATATTGTGCGTTAAAATTTTTGTTCGTCATTTTCAAATGAACATTTGGTATGAAGTGAAGGCCATAAGGTATTGGCCCTTTTATTAGTCCGTAAGAATGTTTGCTGATATGTAACCAAGTTAGTCTAAGCACATCTATTCCCAGTCAGTGGTTCTAGTTGATTTACCTAACAGTGATTATATGACAGGTCTTAAAAGATAGTTCACTGACCTGTGTTATTCAAACTGTATGGTTTGTGATCCGTTAAACGGAAGATTTCTTCCGTTGAGAAGAGAAACCTAGTTCCAGCAATGAAAAAGCTATTAGCTTTGGATAGTATGGTTTTGTCGAAATGTGGGTCTGACTGAGTAACACGTTAGCTAACTATCTGAGGAGAAAAAAGCCTACATATATTAAAACTTTTCAAATTGATTGCTCTCCATGTGTTCACTGATCAAAGAAAGTGGCAGTTGGAGTCTTGTGTAAATGGGTCGGCCCAAAACGCTGTTCATTTTGCTAAACCATCAAAGGAATTTCAGCACACTGTCCTACGTGTTTAGGTGAACAGAAAAAGCGCATGGCTACGAAGTCCTTAAAAGAGTAAACAATTAGCTGACAAGATTCTACCATGGATACTGAACGAAAAGGATTATCAGACCACCTAGTTATGGCAGAAATAATGGCGATTGTTAGTCTGACAAAGACTGTTGCGAAAATGGAAAGTGATCATGTAGACTGTGGTAGGTCCTCGCAAGAAGATGATGAAGGTCACGAAGCAGGTCTAAAACACTCAACAAGCATGGGCAGTTTTGTCAGGACTATTGAAAGTGTAGTGCTAAAAACTGAGTATCACTCCCCGGAACTAAACTGAAGTAGTTCAAAAAATGTCCCCGTTAGGAGTGAAACAGCTGACAAAAATAAAATCACGACGTTTGAACAGAAAAGGTTGCCTCTATATTCTTGGTTTAAGAGCCAGATAGCTATCACCTAATACGAATTTATATGAGAGACGACACTTATATCAGAGTATATAAAGTCCTGCAACCTAAAGCACGACTGTCAAATATCTCCAAGCTATATATGTATATGTATTTAGTTACTATCCGTATCACAGACATGGATTCCCCTTTAATTCAATTGTCTTCACACTGACAATCACATAGGCAGAACTCATAATATATAACTAAAAATACTAGAAAGCACATTGATAACCATGGCAATATATACCGAGTTTTTGGGATGCATCAAACTTTTCCTTGCTTTCTTTCGCTTATGATAACTCCTAGCTTATAGCTCCCATTATTTCCAGCTACCTGCACACAAACTCAGTATATAGACCCTCCGAGGCTACTGCCGGTCCCAAGCCCAGGTTAAAAAGAAGATTTGGGGTTGGCGACCCCATTCCAAAACATACTAACTAGCTAAAAAACTCTAACAAGAAGAAATAATTCAAATATTTTAAATTCTGCTTAGAATTAGATCACAACTCTATCAGCGACTGATGGGGATGCTTTTATTAAGACTGTTGCTCGTTCTGAGGCACATGTTTAGATTCAAATCATGCTCTAAGCCGGCACGTATTTGTTTGCGGTTTACTGGGCCCAGGAAAGACACTGCAAGTAAACTTTTAAGGGTTCTACGTATTTATAGCGTCGATAAGCAAATGTAGACAACTGTTCCACCTTATCAAGGAAACTGGTATTAAGAATCCATCTGTAAGCACAACTACCTCAGAAAACGATGGTCGTATCAATCATTCTCAACCAAGGGGATCAGATCGATGTGCAGAACACTTCAGGGATCAGTTCAATTGGCCTTCAGCCACACTTCGGTTGCCCACGATCTCCAGTCAACCCGAATGGCAAATCGACGTAAGTCGTCCTACCCTTTATGAAGTTGAGAATGCTATAGGGTATCTGAAGCGAAGGAGGACAGCGGGTCCTGAAAGACTGACTGTTACGTCCAAGTTTTGCTCCTTGCCGTCATTGAAGTACAGTATATCGATCTATTTGCAGTTCACGAACCCAAATTAACAACAGAACCAAACTCCAAAGTTAGGTACCAAAGTTTATTCGCAATTCACAAATAGTTGACCAAAATGTCGTTCTTCAATTTTATAGGTTCCTGGAGCACAAACTCCCAATTAGCAAACCAAGACAAACAGAAACCAAAATGTCCGAAAATAATAAAATTAATGATATTTATATAAAGGTTTTAGTCAGCCAATTGTCTTCATTTCTCCCGTAACACTGACCTCTGAGATTTTTAAGGATGGTTGTCCCGTTTTAGCAGTTACATCGACTGAAATCTTAGGTAGAATTTGGCAACTGGAAGTAGTCCCATCCAACTGGTCTTAATCCCTGATTGTCCCAGTCTATATGAAAGGACAAAAGTCCTCTTGTGACAAACATAAAGGAATCAATTTAACTAATATAGTTTCTAAATCGCTAGCCTCGATAATACTTCGACGACTAACTAGAGCTTGTGAAGATCAGACTCGAAAAGACCTGGCTGTTTATCGACCGCGACGTGGATATATAGACCAGATATCCACACTACGTTAGGTCCTAGAACACAGACACACATTTCGGCGTCCGAAAATAGTTGTCTTTCTGGTTCTTAAAGCGGGACTTGACTCTGTCGAACGTGACGTTCTATGACAGTGTTTGTCATTGTCAAATAAGTACATTAACCTTATTCAAGCTCTCTACTTGAACACTACTATTCGAGTGAGAGCTTATGGCGAACTGTCATCAGAATTCATTGCTTCAAGTGGTGTCCGTCAGGGATATCCACTCTCCATTCTTGTTAAACTTTGTCATCGACATGCTTTTAGAAATAGCACTTTCTTCGTCTTGTTTTTCAGGAATCGAACTTCTACCTGGAGATTCACTTCTCGACTTAGAATATGCCGATGACATATTTCTATTTGGTGAGGACACTGACAAGATGTATAGTCTTCTCACCACCCTGAGCAACGATGCAAGCATGTTCGGGATGCGGTTCTCCCCGTTGAAATGCGAATTGTTGCATCAGGATTGGCTTGCATCGGCATGTGAACTGGTGATAGGCAGTGAAGTACTTGGGCGTGTTGACCGCCTCATTTATCTTGGGAGTCTCATCAGTGCTGATGACCTGTTGACTGACAAAATCTCAGCACGGATACAGAAGGCTCGATTGGCTTTTGCCAACTCGCGTCACTTGTGGTGTAGGCGAGATATCCGTCTGCTAATTAAAGGACGAGTTTACTGTGCAGCAGTTCGCTGTGTCCTACTTTATTGCTGCGAAACATGACCGGTAAGAATTGAAGGTGTTCGTATGTTACTGGTTTCCGATCATAGTTGTCTCCGAAGCATTACTCGTTTATTTTGGGACTACCGAGTAAGCCATGCTGTTGTTAGGAAACGGGTATTAGGTAAGGATGGCAGATCAATCGATAAAGTAGTAAAAATTCATCAGCCGAAGTTGTTGGGACATGTGTTATGAATGCCCATCCACCGACTTCCTCGTCGAGATATATTTTGTAGTGTAGGAGTAGGTTGAAAGAGAGCGGCCAAACCAAAACATGGCACAAATCCATGAAGTCACTGACCAGTGAACTGAGTCGTGTTAGTAAGTTTAAACTACCTGGTTCGAGTCCGCTAGATATTAGTGTCCTGTTTTTATATGCGTTAAGAGTCGTGGCTCAAAATCTTTTTCAATCGCACAAGCGCATTCATTCCTCGTGTTCTCTCAAATCCTGAGCCTTTGCATTCTATATAATTATATCCTTTTAAGTTCATTTCACTAGATTCTACTTTTTGAATGGTATTTATGAATACCAATCCCTCCGAATACTGTTAAAATTTCTACTACCGCTACTACTATGGGATTTTAAATGACGATTTAATCTCTTTGGTTTGATTTCTTGAACTGAGAAACGTACGTAGGAAGTTTCATTTTGTTTTTGACTGACTGACTGATATGGCCCTTAGACATTATTTTTAGCAACTGATTCACATAATAAGCCAACATTCAGTCTTGCGCATATCTTTTATAGTTATATTCAAGTTGTGATAATGAATATTTATTTCTTAAGTGACAGTTTATCATGTGGATGTATCGAATTTGTAGGCAAGATCCATTTGAGCTGGTGGAGAAAATTTGCAGCTCAGGCGGATTACTTTGGCGGAGTTTCGTTGTCTGAGCTGGATGTTCTGGTTGTGGAGCTTTTATTGTTCTTCTGATTTTCATCATCAGCATGAACTTCAGATAGACGTGAAGTATTCAAATTTCTCCACTTTCGACCTCGTAGTATGTTCTTTTAACCTCCATCTCAATTGACTGTTTTTGACATTAAACCTGTCCTTGTTTGCATCTCTGTTTAGGGTTAGGGTCTGTTTCTTAATCCTACGTTTGCCTATGATTTCTCTAACTGGTTGATCGATTGGGTCAATGTCGTTGCATTTGTCGATTGCTGATTGACCTGACCGCCGACCTTCTAAATACTGTCCAGTGTTCTTTGTGCTCCTTCTATCCAGCATTTCAACATTTTCCCTAGTGGTCTGTACGTATTGATATAAGAGAAGAATTGTCATGACTTTTGAATGCCAATTGATGTCCGCCCAGACGTAGCGGAAGAGGACGTCCACTTCGTCTTATACAGTGTTTGACATAGTCTGAGCAGTTGATTTCGTAGATGATATTTGCTTTTACTTCCCTTGTCATTTTGTCCTTTGCTCTACATAAAATTTATTGAAATGAATCAGTTTGTTTGTGTGCTACACCTATTTCAAACGGCCTCAGTATTCGTGTCAATAGTTTCGATGTCTTTTAAGTATGGTGAAATTACTCATTTATTAGTTCCTGCACTTGATTTCGCTCCTGTTAATGATTTTGGTTGATATGTGAGAATGAAGTAACCATTGTAGAATAAGGTTACATTGAAACAGAAATTTCGCAAACAGTAACATCGATTGTACAAATAAATTGAAATTCTGAAAAATGTAAATCTTGACGAAAATTTTTCACAAAATACTTCAGTCTTGACCACCTCCACACTTCCCAATCGAGTGTTTCGATGTTAATCAATCAAAAAACAGAAATTATGGAGATCAAAGCTTGGTTTGGAAGATGCCTGGTATGTGTAGAAGCATGCGGTCTTAAATAACGACGGGGTGGGTAACATGGATTACCAAATAGTGACGTGGAGCGGATGCATGACAGAGAGCCTTCAGATATGGTGTATACAGTAAAGCTAATAAGTTCAACATCCATGTCGAAAACTAACAGAACTATTTATTTTGGGCTTTATTTACGGCTATAGTATCAATAATGTGTGGGATTATAATGTTCAGGCATTGATAAAATCGAAAACAAATTTTAGCAGTTGTTTAGAGCTTGGATGAAAATTTAAGAGAACTATACAGTTAACGCCTGTATGCAAATTTAAGAGAACTATACAGTTAACACCTGGATGCAAATTTAAGAGAACTATACAGTTAACGATAACAACACGGCAGGAATTTCAAGCAGGTATTCGTAACACAAAACGCTTGTTCACCTCTTATTGGAGAAAAATTTAGTGATATTTTCTAACCCCAAAGTTTTCTTAAATTGATATGTTGATATTCTCTGTTAAGGTATTTTAATAAATGTCGGAGTTCCTCATGAAATAATAAATTTTAGTCGTTAGTGTGTGTCAACTCTTTCATCGCTGCTCCTAGAAACGACGACTTACAGCTTGAAATAGGTTTTTGCTAGCTAGTCTGAAAACATTGGATATTAGAATCTCGAAGTGTCTACAATTGAAAACTTCATCAGTTGATGTCACTACTCATTAGGTGACAGGCAAGTCCCATTTGTTCATATACGGAACCACTCTTCCACACTACATATCCGTCGCTATATAAAAAGAAAAAACTATTACAACAAAGTTTTAAATAAACCAACATGTCCTTCACTGAGATAGCGCCTAAACAGTAAGCAAGGTCGACACTGACGTACTTTATTAAGTTTGCTTGATATCGGGGGCCTTCTTTTTTAAATTTGTTTGGTAATTTCGCTAAAAATAAAATATTTGGGATAATTTAACTGTTTTAACTGCTTTATGAATATTAACGCTGACTATGTTTCCTCACTGTATGTAATATATATGTGAAAATTAGTGAAGCGAGCAATTTGAGATGACAGTTTAACCAAGTTGTGTGGAACTATTTTATACTATCTAAACGGATGCTATTTTGACGTATTTTTAGGCTTTGTGACTTAGTTATGTTTTGTAGAATGTCTACTGAGTTCAGTATACAGACAATCGCATCTGTCTCCGCAGTGTAGACCGTGGTCGAGGTAGCTGTCAGCCATGTCTTGTAAGAAGAGTGAGTGCAGTGCAAATTTTAGGAAAGCGAACAATCTCAAGGTTTACGGTGTAGTAAAGTTTGAGCTGACTTGCGCATACTAAATGGAGTATCAATTATCAGTAGTAGTAGATTCCAATTTCGAGTGTTCTACATGAGTCATAAGCTTATTAAAGTTTTTGGGGTAACCTCACTGTGATTGGCATTAGTACCACAATTATTTTCATGATTCCACTTCAACCAAAAAGATAAAATCGTGATTAGTTTCCTACTAAAACTGGTAAATGATAAGGGCTGTATAGACTCTCGAGTGGAACCTGAAGGTCGAAGGATACATCTATTGTAGGACTCTGAAATGTGTCTGTGTTCTGGAACCTGACGAAATGTAAATATCTGGTCTATATAAAAATAACGCGGTCAATGAGTAAAATGGATT
The DNA here is from genome assembly GCA_944470395.2 of Schistosoma turkestanicum. Lineage (NCBI taxonomy): Eukaryota > Metazoa > Platyhelminthes > Trematoda > Strigeidida > Schistosomatidae > Schistosoma > Schistosoma turkestanicum. Next base: position 46,117,100 of record OX103979.1, read on the forward strand.
TACTGAGCCATGTATTCGTTCGTTCTTGGAAGTTTTTTCTTACCAAAACACTTTCTCTAGATATATTAGAATCTCTAAGATAGTCAAATTCCGGAAAAAATACTCTCATCTGATATGTAACCTTCATTTGGATATTCCTATTTACGACTGATTTGTGTATGATCTATTTAGACCTATTATTCAAACCTTTTTGTGAGATCTTGTCATTTTTATTCAGTGACACAAATGGATCTAGGTAAAGTTGAGTTTGACCGAAAGTAGTTTCCGACTCCTAGCTACAGTCCTTTTTTAGACAAATGATCCTTAAACTCAGAAATTACGCCACACAACTTATCAACTCGTTCGTTGTAGTCGCTATCAACTTTATTTAGTTTTCCTTTGTGTTCATAGAATCCTTAGCCGTCTACGTTACAAGTGTATTATGTGTGTAATGTCTGGTAGCACTATCTTTTTATGTAATAGTTTTTAGACAGAAGGCCACATCAGAGTACTTTAGTTAGTGCATATTCATCACTGCATTGCATTCCCTACATATGATAATGAAGACTTAATGCGTCTAATTCCTATCTGTTTCAGTCGTGTTAATGCTAATTTTGTTAAACCAGTGTGCAAAATATTCTTTATTTAGTTTTCCGTTCCTATTCCCTATCACAAATCAATATCAACCCTGTAAATGAGCCAAAGTATTTTTATATTTTCTTACATCACGTAAATTATAGCTCTCCATGTAGACGTGTTTTAGTAGGGTCATAGTGTTTTCTTCCAAACCTTGATCTTATGTTGTTTATTCCTTTTTATAGGATACATGGCACTAAACGAACGCTTCCAAAAATTGGAAACCTTCCTTAAAGATTTCAAGATCGTCGATCCGTCTACGTTGTCTTACGGTACTGCCGGGTTTCGTCTGCCAGCCGATAAATTAGGCGGTGTAGCGATTCGATTAGGTATACTGGCATGCATTAGATCATTAAACTTGGTACCGATGCAAGTTTTAACTAACCTATTTAGCAATGTAGGGCAGTGGGTGTAATGATAACTGCCTCTCACAACCCACCGTGTGACAATGGAATGAAGCTAGTTGATCCCCATGGTGGTATGTTGGATGCTGAGTGGGAACCAGTCGTAGTTAATTTCATGAGTTGTCGTGATGAATCTGTCTCTAAATGGTTATCGGAACATTGTCGCGATCCTCAAGGTATGATCTGTTTTATGAGTTAGCTTTATTGTTGAAGAAGTAATTTACTGTTCATAATCCAATTTCTGATTACAACCTACTTTATATAATCCCCTTTTGTTCACAAATGTATTGTGTAAAGTACATTAAAGATCAAATACACATTATTTATGCTTTTGACTGATACTTATTAGGTAGGAGAAACCTGCTACTAATGATTGTCGCAGTTGCGTCTCCGTGCTAATATGGTCTGGCAACCTGAACGTATGTACGTACGTACGAAGTTTTACGTTTATTTGACTGATTGACTTACTGATTGTTGCAACTCAGCGAGCATGCCCGACTCCATTCTTTTCTTCAAAGCATAGTTGTTGTGAGCTGTAACATAAGGTTTCCAATTATAGATTGTAATTGTCCTACAAACCAATTACTGCAGTCCTTAACTCTGCTCTTGAACCACACAGTTCATGAATTCATGTACTAATAGTAGTGGTTTATCTCTTCACCCTTAAGTTTTTGTTACGTGGTCTTCTCCTAACCAACTGCTACCTACCAGACAAAATTAATGAAAGTTAGGATAAAACTCTAGTTACAAATTTTATTAGTTAAAAGACTACTTAGTTTTACTTCATATCTTTGATTACTTTAATATGTTATTAAAATTAACCATTTAAGAGGGTTTATCATCAGTATTATTAGTCCACTTTTCATATTTCAGTAGTGACTATTTCGTCTATATTACACTCAAACAAATAAAAGTAAATTTATGCCAACACTGTTGCTGTGTTTCTCTCTAAGTCAGTAGACCTGTTGGTGACATTTGATGCTCCCACATGAACTTATTCAGTATCTATTCCATCATAAGTAAACATTTACGGCTCAGATTAAAAAATAAGCATTAAAATTTACAGATACTTAGGTAGAAAAAGTAAGGTTTTTATACTAACAACCATTGTATGAAAGGTAATTGACTAATCGTATATACTATGAAACTCTCATACTGGAATTCTATCCTCATATCATTGCACAGTGAGTTCGTATGCAGGTATAAGTTGATTAATTATTCATGCTACATTTATTATTTTTGATATAATTATTACGTAATTTTTTGTATCTGAATTAATATGCCTATTTTTCTGAATAAAGTTCTAGGTAAGTATTCCATTTTTTTTACATAATTTTATTAACATTTCATCTTATCTTTCAGATAACCAATTACCTCATGTTGTTTTGGGTTATGACAGTCGTGAAAGTTCTCCAGCTTTAGCAAACGAAGTTAAACAAGGTGTTCATGTCATGGATGGTATTTGCCATGAAATTGGACTGGTGACTACTCCACAGCTTCACTACTTTGTTCAATATATTGTAAGTTCATGAATTTGTCAAGTAATTTTAAAGAAATCTTTTTTTGCCTAAAGCGTTTTACTATTCTACTATATAAGTTTCACAGAATTTCTCTCATTCATAGACTTGAATAACGAAAGAACAAATATCGTTGCAAAATAACATGAATTTATTTATTTCATAGATTCTCCTCAACTTCTTACAACCTAAAATTATACTATTACTCATTAAAATGAAACAAGTGTGCATATTTTACCTCAGAAATATCAAGAAAAACCTGAGTTAAAATTTGGAAATAGACGAATATCAAGCGATCATAATACTGAAGAATTAAAATTATTCAAACGTTTGTTAATTTATAAGTTAAATATCTGAATATCAATCAATAAATCAATCGCAGCGTAGAACTTCGTACGTACGTACATCAGTTCATGTTGCCATACCACGTTAGCACAGTCATTGATGAGTGGACTTAGCCATATCGATAGTTGTCGACTACCTGGTTGGGGTCCGCGAGATGATAATCATCAATGGTTAGAGACCCTGAATGACATGGCTCAAAACCGTTTGCAATGGCGCCGGTGCATTTATTCTTTGTGTCCTCTCAAATTCTAATCTTCTCGATTCTTTAACCCCTCTAGTTTTGACTTTCTAAACTTTTCTCACTGAATCATACTTCTTGAATAATATCTTCTAATCCTAACCTCTCCGCCTACTGCTAATACCTATACTACCTCTTCTACTATTGGATTTGAATTGACAATTATATCTCTGTGCTGTCAGTCAGTCAGATGCAACGTAGAACTTTGTACATAAGTACATCAGTTCATGTTGCCATACCACATCAGCACAGAGAAGTAATCGTCAATTCAAATCCAATAGTAGAAGAGGTAGTAAAGGTATTAGAAGTAATCGGAGAGGTTAGGATTAGAAGATATTATTCAAGAAGTATGATTCAGTGAGAAAAGTTTAGAGAGTCGAAACTATAGGTGTTGAAGAATCGAGAAGATTAGAATTTGAGAGGACACAAAGAATAAATGCACCGGCGCCATTGCAAACGGTTTTGAGCCATGTCATTCAGGGTCTCTAACCATTGATGATTATCATCTCGCGGACCCCAACCAGGTAGTCGACAACTATCGATATGGCTAAGTCCACTCGTAAGTGACCCCATGGATTTGTGCCATGTTTTGGTCTGGCCGCCCCTAGCTTTCGTCCAGCCTACTCCTACACCGCAAAATATAGCTCGACGAGGCAGTCAAATATCTGAATATTCTAGGAGAGTATAGGAACAAAAAAAAACAAATCCCCAGACAGAAATCAGATTACGCAATACAGAGTAGTTCAGTAAAGCTCAGAAGTAAGAATCACGGTGTTATGATTTCGTTTAATTTAAATGATTTCTAGTGTTATTGCTGTGTTATTGTTGCTTTGTATTGTCTTTCTGTTCTTTATAAAATTACAGAATTCAATCGGTAGCCTACATCTCAATCAACTCATCGAATTAGAAACTATTTACGTTCATCATTTTGCTGAACGTTTCACTACCGCGTTAGAAAATTTAAAAAGTTGTACTGAGTCAATACATCTAAATGTAGACTGTGCACATGGTGTTGGTTCTAAAGTTTTGGAACGTTTTCGTTCATACTTTTCATCTGTCAAGTGTCTGCGTAAATTAATCTTACACTTATATAATACAGATACTGAGAATAAGGAGTTGCTGAATCAGGATTGTGGGGCTGATTTTGTTAAGGTAAGCTATTTATATGGTATCTTTTATATTTTGATAGTAATATTTAACAAAAATTACTAACCGCGTGCAGATTTACCTACTATGTAATGAACTACATATTTAATTACGGGTTAGATAAATGAAATATAGAATTGTTAGCATTACGTAGCCTAGAAATTGATAAAGATTCATTTTGATTATTGTGGATGGACTTACTAACTTCTATGTAAGTCTGTTACTCCTAATGGAGCATAGGCTGCCAACCAGCATTCTCCTACTTACTCGCGATTTGGTTGGTACATGATCTATCCTTACGGGCGTCCACCGAATCTTTCATTTGGTTTAACCACACTCTTTTGAAGACTTTTCCTGGTATTCAGAGAAGAGTGATATCCCTGTAGTTCTCACACTAGCTGAGATCTCCTTTCCTTGGTATCTCGATGAGGTGTCCATCTTTCCAGTTTGTTGGTGATTGTTCTCCCTTCCAAATCTCGCTGAACAGAGCGTGGAACATCTTTGCAATTACTGTTATGTCCGCTTTCAGTGCCTCAGCTGGAATGTTGTCTGGTCGTTGTTGTCTGCTTTGCCGCTCTTGATTTGTATGGTAGCCATGTGATTTTTTCCGTTGCTGATAGGTTAACGTCAGTTGAAAGGTGTATAAGTGCTGCTTCTATCTCAGGTCGGTTCAGTGGAGCTGGTCGATTCAAGAGTTCTTCAAAGTGCTCTAACCTTCTGTTTCGTTGTTCTTCAATATCGGCGACTACTTTGCCTTCCTTGCTGTGCACTGGTAGTTCTAGTTTACGATATTTTCCAGTTAACCTCTTCGTTGTATCAGATAGTTGTCTTATGTTTCCTTCCCTTGCAGCTTTTTCTGCTCTCGTTTGGCTGATATCGATTGCTGCCTTCTCATTCTGCCTTTCTTGAATTTTATCCAGGGTATTAACATAGATCCATTCCTTTTAATGGTGCTTCTTGTGGTTCAGAATCTCATTACATGGTGAAGTTATTGTTTCATTGATTCCCTTTCGATTGTTCTCCATTTTAGATTCTTCTTCATCGAGTAGATCGTGAAAAGCGAGTTTCCCGGAGAAAGGTCACACTAAACTTTTGTGATGTTGTTCGACCAGTTGTCCAGTGCTTCTTGAATTTCAGTTTCATCTTCGCCACTACCAAGTGATGATCTGAAGGTAACTTTCTCTTGGTTCTCACGTCCTCCATCGTCCTTCTGAACTTTTTATTGATGCAGATATGGTTAATTCGGTTCTGTGTAGTATGATCCGGTGAAAGCCATGTCGCCCTGTGTATACGTTTGTGTGGGAATATGGTGCCGCCTACGACCAGTTTTTTGAAGGCACATAGGTTTGCAAGCCTCTCACCATTTTTATTCCTTTCTCCCAGTCCATGTCGTCCCATGATGTCTTCATATCCGGTGTTGTCCATCAGATCAAGTCCTTTGTTAGGCATTTCTCAACGATTGAATGCAGCCTCCCATATAATTGATCTTTAACATCATTGTTATCGCTGGTGTGCACCAACCGAGTCACAAGGAAAGCCCTCGCTTGGAATCCCCAAGGCCAATGGAAGAGAGTAAAACCGAAGAAAAACATTATGCCGAGAATTAGAAGCAGACATGAAAAGAATGAACAACAATTGAGTGGAAATGGAAAAGAAGGCCCGGGACAGAGTAGGTTAGAGAATGCTGGTTGACAGCCTATGCTCCATTAGGAGTAAAAGGCTTAAGTAGATGTCACTAAGTAATCATGAGGCTTAATAATTCTTCTAAATGAAGATCTAACTCACACGGCATTGTTTAATTGGTTACAATCATATTTTTTGGTCTGCTTTTCGTTAGTGATTCGATTTTCGACTAGACATGGTCATTTACCCTGAGTCTTACCCTCTTCCCTTACGTGAGCTTGCGTCTGGCATTAACTCCAGGAGTGTTCAGGCGAAGTTTTATTGTATCAAGGTCTCATTTAATAACACTAATGTTTTGTCCTTCACTACGTCCAATTATACAGTGATTGTGTATGAAACTACAATCTTTTATAACACTAAATATTTGATTTTATTCTTTGTAGCGAATTCCTTTCCCCCAAAGTTTCTTCGTGTGTTACTTTAGATTATTGTTTGGTTTATATTAACTAACTATACTTTTAAAATAAAAATTACCAGGCGGTTGGTCACACCTACATTACTTGGATGCTTAAACACTAAGTTAAGATGTTGGACCGACTAAAAAAAAACTTGAAAATGTGAATCAAAGCTTCTATGTGATTTCTTTCAAACAGTTTGTAAACGCATTTTGCACCAATTTTTCCTAAACCAACATGTGCAATGACTACACAAGCGTATATACATCTGATTATCTAAAGTCAACATATCCCGATCGTATTCTGTAGAAAAAAAACCAGTCGTTACCTGAACTCATTTTATGTCTTATCATTTATTTATTACCTTGAAATCATGAATGAATCATTGTTCGACCACAATTAGAAAGCTGGAAGCACTGGACGGCCGTTTCGTCCTGGTACGGGACTCATCAGCAGTGCAAGATTTGAACTTGGGATTTTAGGTCTTGCGCGCGAATGCCTAACCTCTGGACCGATAGGTTGGCATCTAACGGTATTAATGTCTAACTCTGATCAATCTAGGGATTTTGCCCGACCTCACCCATTTGTAGTTACTGCCTACACCCGATAAGGTTGAACTCCACTGGACACGTCTTTTATTTATTAAGTGCTTGTTTTTATTTGAACGATCACCTTATAAAATGCTGAGTGTCTAATGAATATCATTCAAATTAAAAATGAGTAGATGTTTTTTATTTGTACAGTTTATATATTTTGTTACCTTGTTTAGTGACAAAATGTACTGAGGATTATGATATAAATATACATAAATATACAATCTGAACGTTATTAATGAACGTATTCTTATTATCAGCATATTATATGACATTTGATAGAATCCCTGAAGACTAACCTTGCTGACGTATGTAAATCTTGGTCCGTATATACGTGCCAATCAGTGTTCAGCTCAGTCGATTACAACGTAGAACCTTGTACGCACTTACATTAGTTCATGTTGCCATACCACATTTACGCAGAGATGCAACTGTCCGTTCAAATCGCATAGTGATAAAGATAATAGAAGTATTAGCGGTAATGGAGAAGATTAGGGTTCGAAGATATTATTCAAAAATTATAATTCAGTGAAATAAATTTAGAAAGCGAACGATAGATGCAATGAGGAATTCAGGAGATTAGAATTTGCGAGAACACAATGAATGAAGGCACCTGCGCCATTGCAAACAATTTTTAGCTACGTCTTTCAAGGTCTCTAACCATCGGTTACTGTCATCTCGCGGACCCCAACCAGGTAGTTGACATCTACCAACATATGACTCTGTCCACTTTTCAGTAACTTTATGAATTTGTGCCATGTTTTGGTCTTGTCGCCACTAGCTTTTAACTCGTCCGGACCGCAGTCCGTGGAAGCGTAGGAGGATACGACGAAGAGGCAACAGCAAGTGCCGTTATCTTTCCGAGTCCATATTGTCCTGTTTAGTCGAACAGCACACAAGCGACTTTCTACTGAGATACAGTCTGAGAGAGCTAGTTTTGCCCTACGACTCAATGTTATACCTACGCCAGCAAGGCTACGAGGAGAAGCAGAAGGGCTTCATGATACACGGATACACGCGTAAAACGAGTTGGTTCTTTATCTAGAAAATATGGAGTAAACTTAATGATTCTACTCACATCCTGTATGCGCGTTTTGAAGACGCAGCATACATTAGTGGCATGAAATTCTAAAGTTCTAGTTAAGGGAACCTGTTGCCCTATTTGACACAAGGTTCGAACATTCAAAGCTTCAACATGCATTTTAGAGCGGGATTTCAGGAAACCAGGAACAACGTTTCGTGAACTCGAATCGTTTGCACCAGCGGCGTGAAGTGACAAAGGAACGAAAGAAGAGTTGGTCGTGGAGACAAGACAGTTATTAGGAGGTGTAATAGGATTTGATTGTGCTTTTATGGGTATGAGGGAGGATGTCCCTTTCCGGCATAGGAAGGACGAGTGTACTGCGCAGCAGTTCGATGTCTCCGGAGCATTGCTCGTGTATCATGGGACAACCGAGTAAGCAATGCTTTCGTTAGGAAACGAGTTCTAGGTAGGGATGGCAAATCAATAAATGAAGTAGTGAAACTTCATCAGTTGAGGTGGTTGGGACATGTGTTACGTATGGCCAACCACCGACTGCCCCGACGAGCTATGTTTTGTGGTGTAGGAGTAGATTGGAAGAAAGCTAGGGGCGGCCAGACCAAAACATGGCACAAATCCATGAAATCACTGACAAGAGGACTGAGTCATGTTGGTAGATGTAGACTAACTGGTTGGTGTGCGCGAGACGAAGTCACCAATGGTCAGAGACCTTGAACGATATGGCTCAAAATCGTTTGCGATGGCGCAGTTGCATCTAAATTTATCTTACTGAATTATACTTCTCGAATCATATCTTCGCTCCCTAATGTTCTCCATTACTGCTAATACTTCTACTATCACCATAACTCCTGAATTCGAAGTGACAGTTGCGTCTCTGCGCTGATGTGGTATGGCAACCTGAACTGATGTACTTATGTACGAAGTTCTGCGTTGTATGTCTGTCTGGTCACACCCCTCTGTAGTCAGCAGTATGACTTCGCCCTCAGACCTTGAGTAGCTACTTTTAGTCTTGCCATTCTCCGATCGACCTGCCCGGCATGGTAGAACCTACAGGAACATATGTTCCAGCCAATATAGCTCGGTTAGGAGGTCATCACGATAGGCAAGCCCGACCACTACGTCATAGTAACAACTACGGTCTACACGTCTAATTTTTCCATATCTATTTTCGAATTTTTACTGAAAAATGTAGTATCTGAAGAACATTTTTCTGTTATTTAATTTATTGAACCTAGAAGGAGCAACTAATGTTCGCTTTTCGAATTCTCTGCCTTCTGGTTTTTCGTAATTATATATATGTTGCTTCTTCTTATGCGTTCAACAGATTACATTACATGCACCGAAGTTAACTCCGCCGAATGAACAGTCTATGATGTATCCGGATCGATGGGCAACTATTGATGGAGATGCTGATAGATTAATTTATTTTCGGCCAGTTTTTACACACTGTTCACCATCTTCGGGTGATGATGATAAGTTAAATAATGGTATAAAAAAATTGCATGTAACTGGAGGTGTATCTCAACCAGTTGAAATTCTGGACGGTGATCGTATATCGTGTCTGTTTGCTCATTTTCTTGTTAAAGTTCTCAAGTCCATATCATCCGATCATAATTTAACTATTGGGGTTATACAGACAGCCTATGCAAATTCTGCGTCTACACGTTATTTAACCGAAAATCTACATGTATCAGTGGTTTGTGTTCCGACTGGAGTAAAACACTTACATCATGCAGCGCAAGGCTTTGATTTTGGAATTTATTTTGAGGTAATAAACTTGATTATTGTTTATTGCTTTAATTTCTGTGTGGTGTAACAATAACTGAAGTCTAATATATCAATGCTGTAGGCATAGTAATCCTTTCATCCAAGTTTCAATCCTCCTGATTATCATGAAGAAGATGTACCTACAACTATTTCCTCAAGAAACGCGTACCTTTCTAAAAATCTGAATCGGGATAAATTTCCTAACAATGTAGTTATGATTCTCGGGAGAAACCTGAGTTCCTTCAATTTTAGTTGTGTAATTAGCTAATGTTTAACTGCCGGCAACACCAAACTTAGGGGCTTTAATCTCTTATCACTTAGTTTTATTATCCAGATTTCGTCCTCCAATGGATACAGTTTTACTAACACCAATTAATAACAATTAAATCGAAGTAGGGTATAATTCTCTTGTCCGAAATTATTAGTACATTGTGTAAGCAAAGTTTATCCAACTGCAGTTAGTAATATTGAATTTCGGGGTGGTGACTATTGAAGCCAAGCTGAAGCATAAATATGTGTTATTATTCGGAAAATGATTCACAATCATTTTTTGTTATTCAGCACTTCTAATCTTTTCATCAGTGCATATGTTCTCTTTAGTACCGTTGCGTTGAAAAGTTTCTATTGTAAACAGACATCTTGACTAGTTTCTGTCTGAAGCATAGAGATAACATCTTCAAACTGGTTTTTAAGTACCGTTGTGTTTTGGAAATACAAAATACTAAATTTCCTCAGTAAGTTTTATTTCAACACTGGTAATTGATACTGTTTATTTCCCAGTTATATGAGAGGACATACAATCATTGTTGCTAAAATATTCGTCCTTCGTATTCCACATTTAATGGTCGTATCTCTCCTGTTTCAATTAAAAAAATGAATAAGTGTTCTCGAAATGTTGCTTACTTATCGTGTAATGACCGAGCAGGTATTGTTTAGGTTAGGCGTAGGGTACTAAGCAAAGACAGAAAATCGGATTTGTCATAGATCTTTATTAATTGAGGTGGCTGAGATCTGTGCTGCATATACCTAACCATTTCCTATATTGACGTGAAATGTTATGTAGTGTGGAAGTAGGTGGGAAGAAAGCTAAGGGCGATGAAATTAAAACATGGAATCAGTCCATGAAGCCATTGACTGTCTGTCTGAACTATGTTGGTAGACATAGACTGCGTGAATGAGGCTTGATCAATAACCATGATCGACGACTGAAAATGTTGGATGACTGGATTGAAAATTGGTTATAAACTCTCAGGTTCACTCACTCTTTACCTCGAGTTCCGATATTTTTTCGTACATATCTTTACATTTCCCGACCGAAGCTGCTACCTTGACGTAGTGGTCGGGCTTGCCTATCGTGATGACCCAACCGAGCTATACTGGCTGGAACATATGTTCCTGCAGGTTCTACCATGCCAGGCAGGTCGATCGGAGAACTATGAGACTAAAACTAGCTACTCAAGGTCTGAGGGCGAAGTCGTACTGCTGACTGCTGAGGGGTGTGACAGCAGTATGGTGTTTCCCTCGGAAAACCAGCATCTGCAGCGATGCTGCCTTCTCACAAGGAAGGAAGGGTTAGAAAAAGTCGGCCCTAAAAATGTCACACCTCACCCTACCTCACGGATTTCCGTCTCCTTGAGTAAGGGTGCCCACTAAGAGTCTTTAAGAGCGGAGCTAATCCTCAAAAAACCTTTCATTAAAAGGCCGTGCGTGACCGGCCTCAACCAGTTGTCCCATGGACTGTGCGGTCACGCTCCCAGGTCTCCAAGACCAACACTAATCTATCTTCATTTTCAGGTCCCTCAAGAAACAACCTTCCATGGTATGGGCAGCCGGGAAGGGATAACCGCACACGAGACCAAATTGTTCAAAATCAAATCCTTCCTACACCCCCTAATACCTGTCTTATCTCCATGACTAACTCTTTTCACATTCATTTATCACATTGCTCAGCTAATGCAAACGATGCGAGTTCACAAGGCCGTTCCTGGTCTCTTGAAACCCCGTTCTAAACTACATGTTGGAGCATTTAATGTACGGACATTGTGTCAAATAGGGCAACAGGGATCATTAGCTAGGACTTTAGAATCTCGTGCCATCGATGTGTGCTGCGTCTCAGAAACGCGCATACAGGATCCAAGTAGCAGTATTCACTTTACCTCACCATGTCAAGATAAAGAAGCAGCTCGATTTACTCTTCCTGTATCTGGAAGCCCTGATGCTGCTTCCCGGGGTCTCGCTGGTGTAGGTATAGTATTGAGTCGTAGGGCAGAACAATCTCTCCTTGACTGGATCCCAGTAGATAGTCGCTTGTGCGCTGTCCGACTAAACGGGACAGTAAGGACTTGGAAAGATAGGGACACTCGTCGTTGCCTCTTCATCGTATCTGCTTATGCCCCCACTGACTGCAGTTCAGACGAGGTTAAAGATGAGTTTTACAGAAAGCTTTCGGACCTCCTCCAAAAAGCTAGGCGCTCTGATATAGTAATAATGGCTGGTGACTTTAATGCTCAAGTAGGTAGACTAAGTGAAAATGAAAGACACCTAGGTGGATGTTATGGTGTCGCTGCTCAGAGAACAGACAATGGTGACCGTCTGTTGCAAGTATGCTCAGACAACCGCCTATTCTTAGCAAACACTAACTTTAGGCATAAGGAAAAGCATCTGTTGACCTGGCGACCTCCAAAGTCGTCTCAACGTTGGACGCAACTAGATCATATCGCCATCATCCACCGATGGAGGGATTCGATAGAGGACTGTCGCTCGTTGTGGGGCACATGTTTAGATTCAGATCATGCCCTAGTGCGAGCGCGTATTTGTTTGAGGCTTACTGGACGTAGGAAAGACACCGTAAGGTAGCCTCTTAGGGCTTTACTTGATGATAATCAAGCTAAGAAAATATTTCAGGAGCAACTAGAAAAACAGTTGAGTGACCATGCAAGTGATTCCCATCCGGAGTGAGGTTGGACTGCTTTTAAGAATGCTATGGAAACAGCTGTGATATCTGCTGCTGTGATATCTCCTAACCCTAACCACAAGCCTAGGATGGAGCCGTGGATTTCAGTCTCATCCACCGAACTGATGGATGCACGAAAACGCATCCCACCTGACTCTGAACATGATGAAGAGCGTAGTCAGCTTAGGCGCAGACTTATAAAAAGCCTACGTAACGACCGTGAACAGTGGTGGGTGGCGAAAGCAAAAGCGATGGAAAAGGCAGCGACGATAGGCAACACTAGACAACTTTTCCGCCTTATTAAAGAAACCGGTATTAGGAACCCGAGTGTGAGTGAGACTATCGCGGAAAATGACAGGACTATTATTTATTCTCAATCCAGTAGACTGGATAGACGGGCAGAACACTTTAGGGATCAGTTCAACCTGCCTTCAGCCACACTTTTGTTACCCACGATCCCCAGTCATCCTGAATGGCAAATCGACTTAAGTCCTCCCAGTATACATGAAGTTGAGAAAGCTATAGGAAATCTAAGGCGAGGTAGATCAGCAAGTCCTGATAGGCTTGCCTCTGAGGTGTTTAAGGATGGTAGTCCAGTTTTAACAGTTAGACTGACCGAAATCTTAGGTAGAATTTGGGAATTGGACGTAATCCCATCCGACTGGTCTCAGTCGTTAATTGTCCCAATCTACAAGAAAGGACAAAAGTCCTCTTGTGACAGTCACAGGGGAATCAGTCTAACTAATATAGTTTCTAAATTGTTAGCCTCGATTATACTTCGACGTTTAACGAAAGCTCGTGAAGAGCAGACTCGAGAAAACCAGTCTGGTTTTCGACCTGGACGTGGTTGTATAGACCACATCTTCACACTACGACAGGTCCTGGAACACAGACACAGATTTAGACGTCCGACAATAGTCGTGTTCCTGGACCTAAAAGTGGCATTCGACTCAGTGGATCGTCAGGTTCCGTGGCAGTGTCTGTCATTGAGAGGTGTACCAAAGAAGTACATTAACCTCATACAAGCTCTCTACTCGAACATTACTGGTAGAGTGAGAGCATATGGCGAACTGTCATCTGAATTCTCTACATCAAGTGGTGTCCGTCAGGGCTGTCCACTTTCTCCATTCTTGTTTAACTTTGTCGTAGACATCCTCTTACAGTTAACATTAGGCTCGTCAGATTTTTCAGGGGTTGACCTTCTACCAGGAAAGTCGCTTACTGATTTAGAATACGCCGATGACCTAGTTCTATTCGGTGAAGACGCTGAAAAAATGCAGTCTTCTGACTACCCTAAGCAACAATGCGAGCATGTTCGGGATGCGGTTTTCCCCCACGAAATGCAAAATGTTGCTTCAAGACTGGGTTGCATCGTCACCTGAACTAGTGGTAGGGAGTGAAGAAGTCGAACGCGTTGATCACTTCACTTATCTAGAGAGTCTCATCAGTGCTGATGGCCTGGTGACTGACGAAATCTCAGCTCGGATACAGAAGGCTCTATTGGCTTTTGCCAACCTGCGTCACTTATGGCGTAGGCGTGATATGTGTTTGCTGACCAAAGTACGAGTTTACTGCGCAGTAGTTCGCTCCGTGTTACTTTATGGCTGTGAAACATGGCCGTTAAGAGTAGAAGATGTTCGTAGGTTACTAGTTTTCGATCATCGATGTCTCTGCAGCATTACTCGTGTATCATGGGACAACCGAGTAAGCAATGCTGTCGTTAGGAAACGAGTTCTAGGTAAGAATGGCAAATCAATAGATGAAGTAGTGAAACTTCATCAGTTGAGGTGGTTGGGACATGTGTTACGTATGGCCAACCACCGACTGCCCCGACGAGCTATGTTTTGTGGTGTAGGAGTAGATTGGAAGAAAGCTAGGGGCGGCCAGACCAAAACATGGCACAAATCCATGAAACCACTGACTAGTGGACTGTATCATGTTGGTAGATGTAGACTAACTGGTTGGTGTGCGCGAGACGAAAGTCACCAATGGTTAGAGACCTTGAATGACATGGCTCAAAATTGTTTGCAATGGCGCAAGTGCATCCGTTCATTGTGCTCTCTCAAATCCTGATCTTCTGGATTCGTCAGCACCTCTACCTTTTTCTTTGTAACCTTATCTCGCTGAATCATACTTCTTAAATAATATCTTCGAACCATAGTCTTCTTCATTACCATCAATACCCCTACTATCTTTATCACTATGGGATTTGATTTGAATTTGCGTCTCTGTGCTCATGTGGTATGGCGACATGAACTTATGTACATACGTAGGAAGTTCCTACGTTGCAACTGACTGATTATCTTTATATTTCGTTTTCCTGAACCATATTCTCAATGATTAGTCTTTCTGATTATGACTGCTGCTACCTTATTTCAATTTTTTTTTCAATTCATCTCGGTAATTTCATCTTGTCATATTAATTTGGCATGGTGACGCAATTATGACTGACTGAATATTGCAATCAGATTATTGAAGAATGAACGTCGATATCGCTTTTTATGCTATCTGCTCTCAGCTTAAGTTTAAGTAATCAAATCATACAACCTCTTAGATGATTTGTTCGAATTCTATATGTTTATATTCAGTCTGTTGTACATATAAACACAACAAAACTGACAGTGTACGTCTACTGAATCGGTCTGATACAACTATTTTTGCTTCTCAAAAATGCAGAAAAGTCGTGCTAATTTTAATATCTCCATGTGAGTAATAGTATTAGTGATATCGAAATGACTTTATAATTTTCGTTTCATTTTAAGGCCAATTTTTCAATTAGGAGTTTATTATTTCCCATTGTTGATATTGAGGATTTCAATAAACTAGTATTTTTTTTTACCACATGTTCATTCTGAATGGATAAAATGAAGTCTATGCTCATATTAAATTCCACTGTTAGACTTACTCATTGAATATACTATTTAGAAAAAAAAACAATTTTGTGTTTAAATTTCATGTCACTTAACTTTCTTTCTTTTTTTGTGTTTGTTTTTCTCTCTTCTTTTCATCATCCCATTCTTATTAAAATAGGCTAACGGACATGGAACTGTATTATTTTCTAAACATGTTTTAAACTTTGTAGAAAATTTAAATGTGAATAATCCACTACGTACATTTATTGATTTAACAAATACTTCAATTGGTGATGCTATCACTGATATTCTATTAGTAGAATATACATTAGCTTGGTTAAATTGGTCATTTAATAATTGGTTTTCAATGTATGAGGATTTACCATCGAAGCAATTGAAGGTTACCATAGCTAAACGTGATCTGATACAAGTTACATGGGATGAAAGACGTATAACAAGTCCAATTGAATTACAAGTAAATTTATCAATGTTTTTGTTAATAATTATTTTAAATCCATTTATTAATTATTTAAGTAATTGAATTATAGTTTTGTTGTTACTATAGTAACTTATACATCTTGAATATGTAATATCCAAAAAAATTCTGTTCAATGCTATTGGAATTTTATTTCTTGCTTGAAACGATGTACGTACGTAAAAAGTGTTGCGCTGTTGTTGATTGATTGACTGAATCTTGCTTTATATTCAACTTAACTGTTCATGAAGTACATATTCCGATAATCTGTCCCACCTATCTAGTTAATCATCATAATATTTAAATTACAAGTAATGTGTTGAATTTTTTACTAATTTGAGATTTATACTAAACCATTACAAGGAAGGGTTCTAATTATCACCTTGTTCGTATTTTTCGATTGAATTTTGATCAATCTTATGTGTTTCCTGCAGCGGTTCTCTCGATTAGACTGTTTTATTACAGGTTACTTAGACTTAGTGCATTGTGTCTAGACCGATAGAGTCCAGGAAACGTGTTCCATCCTTTTTGCAACTCCTCAGATGAATACACTTGCATTCCGATGTAAATATTTTAATCGAAACTTGAACCAAGCGCCTTTTGCCGTAAACGCACAACTGAGTTCAGGAATCCACTGATTTTTTCAATGATAGTATGTTACTGATATCATTATTAGAAGGGGTTTATGTAAAATATTCAGAAAAATAAGTTCTTCGACGAATAATAATTGACTTTATCTCTAATATTAATTCATAAAACTTATAAATGTATGATACTACAGTTTTCACCAGTACAATTAGTGATTATTGCGATTCGTCTGGTTACACTAATCAAGTGATTTAAGTTTCACATTTGATCGTCTCTATCTATGTCAAATAATCTTAGCAATCATCCGTTCAAGTTATAAAATACTGATGCAATCTGATGGACCTGTGTAAAATTTGTCTGAGGTAGACCTACCTGTTTATGTAATCAAGTTCTGAGATATTTTCATAACCACGATCAACCCCAGATCTCTCATTTGAATAAAACTTGAATCTTATTTTTCTAGGTTAGTATAGAATAATTCATATATGTACTATATAGAAAAGTTATTGAGAGAAAGTGTCCAGCACAGAAAAATAACGTATTATAACGATTTGAAAGAGTATAAATCAGTCTTCATCTGTATCAAAATATTTTTTGGGAGGGGGTTTCTAGCACCACAAAACCACAAAAATTATCAGTACATGTCAATATAACACAAGTGTAGAACTAATATAAGATGTAGATTGTTATTCGATTCACTGCACTCTTTTGATTATATGCGTCTGTATCAGATCTGTTCAAAAATGTATCAGTGTAAACTTGAAATATATATTAGTTAGTTTTACTTCGATAGTCAGTCAAAAATTATTGTTCCTTCAGTGAAATTTGTAAGTATTAGTAATGACGGTCTAACAATGATTTGCCAATGATTTTAATGTAAAACAACGATCACCATAATTCTATAGTGCCAAAATTAGTGATAATAACATTAGCTAACGATTATTTGATATTTTGAAGCTTAATTAGTCAACTAATGTTATAAACTGGTGTCAATTAACGATGATAACTTTAATTTACCAATGAAAAATTATTTCTAAACTCAAACAATTTAGATTTTAATGACGACCATTGATTAATGATTAGTTAGCTATTTATCAGATTGAATTTCTGGAATTTACTTCATTTAGCATTTATTTTGTAACATGCAGTATTCATCTGTAAACATGCTTTCTCAATTAAATTTTACTAAAATGTAAAGCTTTTTAATGAGGGTTTTTAAGCTTCATTCAGTCGAAATCGTTTTTGTATGTATAATCTGTTCACTTTTACAATTACTGTTAATGATTCTAATAGTAATAATTTTATCATTTACTCTTTAATCTATGATCTATGAATTGTTTTACAATTTCAAGGCTGCTATTGATGAAGCTGTTCAACAAGCTGATAAATTAGTCAATAAAATTGGTATATCACGTGCATTCGTTCGTCCGTCAGGCACAGAAAACGCTGTACGTATTTATGCTGAATCATATACACATGAAGCAACTGATTGGTTAGCAGCAACAGTTGCCGTAATAACTTATCAACTAGCCGGTGGAATAGGTCCTCAACCAGCACTTCCTAAACCTCTTCATCATTTGTAATTAATTATTTAATCAACTTTTTTTGTATCTTACTCACTGAATAAATGTATTGATAGGTATTCTTTCGTTTATTTTCTTGCTTCACTCAATTGTATGCAGTTATTTTGTCGTTATCTGTGATTTTTTGAAAATGTTACTCTCTTTCCTCTGTTTTCCTATCCATTATCTCTGATGATAACAATCGAGAAGTTATATTATTTTATCATGAGATACTGTGTATTACAATGTGTAATGTAGAATATTTACAATAAATCAATTTCATGCAAATCAAGTGTTATTGATAATGTGTTATTTTTATTTTGTTGTAGTATGACAAGACTATATGTTAGGTGGTTGGAGGTAATTGACAGCAAACCCTGGACCTAGGTTTCTTGCTGTTTTATACTCATCAGTAAAGTGGATCTGTAATTACGAAGAAGGCGGTGCTCCTTAGCGGATTCAGTCCCTTATCATCCAGCTTCGCAGATAGAGACGTTACTAATAAGCTATTCGAGTTTCCACTGCTCTGTAGAACTGAAGTATTTGTAACTGGTTGAGTAGTGACTAGTGCCGGATATCATGTTTATCCTATCCTTTACAGTGCTCACCGATTGTTATTTGGTTGTAATCTGTTCGGTGGAATAAAATAAATTTTGTAGTAGTAAAGAAAATCATGTTTAAACTAATTAATTTCAACTGAGGTACCTTTGAAAAATAGTTAGTATTGGACAGCTGCTTTATCCCAGTGTGAAACTCCTCAGGACTTTTTACTCACTTTCTTGTACATTAGGATGGTTGTCACTTCTCGAGTCGTCACACCGTAGATGGACTTGAACTACAGAACCGAAGAAACAAAAACTTATGTCCTCTCTCATACTGTTCTTGATGTAGTCGCCTTTGAACGATATTACTTCTCCGATGAAATTACTTAGTAACTTGTAAAATGTTAATATAATAACTACTTGTGAGCTGTCAAATTTTTGTACTTTAAAACTTTCAGCATCGATTATCTGCTAGTAATCCCGTGTAAACGTAACAAGGGAAAAAATTTCACTGTTGTCTTTTCTGAATCAATCATTGAAACTTGAGTAACAGGGTATTATGATTTGTTAACTGATAAATTGACATTTTCAAGTTAATTACATGCAAATATTGTTGAATTAATACATGATATTTGCTAGAAAAAGTATTTGAATAGAAAAGATTCGTCAATGTGTTATATTTAATTGATTTACTTACTATGGGAATGAAAAAATTTCTGATCGATTTTGTCTGTTTTTTATGATGAATTTTCCGTGCACCAAAAATATTTTTTCTAATTTTAAAGGCTTCATCAGTCTGACTTAGTGAGGCTGTTCATCTGTTCATTAAAGTAAATTGTTCGAATTATTTTCATTCCAGATTAATCATCTCAATGTACAATTTTTCTGAAATTTCACCATTACTCCTCAAAATTCGTTCATGTATACTTTTACCTAAATGTGGTGGACGTTATCTCCCTCCAGGAGCACTTTATCGTCCACATACTGAACGTTTTGATGAAAATTGTGAACGTAGACCATTACCTCATCCAGAAACACCACGGTTTCAAGGTATTCAGTTTGATAACAAGTCTTCATAAACGCATCTCTGTTATGATACAATTTTAACTGTTATCCATTAATAACTCATTTAAATTCTACCGTACTAATAATTAGTATTACATCAAGTCAGCCAGCCAGTAACACGTAATATTTGTTGTTTATTTGCTACTCATTAGTTTGGTAGAGGGTGTTCCAAAGGTTTAACATATATTGTAATTAGTAGTATAGGGTTTTGGATATTGTTCAGTCTCTTCGAAATCACCACCATTGAAAACCTAAAACAAGTGGACAGTTGTTTCACTGTAGTATGATTCTCCTCAGTAGTGTGCACCCACAAGCCTGGAAGTAGAGGTCGGACTCAGCACCTTCGGTCTTGCTCACGAAAGCCTAACATCCAGATCACTGAGTCGGCATCCATTAGTGCCAGTATCCAACTTCAATTCACCATTTTGCGCGACCACTATCCATTGTCTTCAGTGGGTAACTACCTCACGTCCGCCGTGGTTGAACTCCAATGGTCACGGCTTCTCACTGATGTTTTCTTCAAAGTTGCATAAAAAATTCACTAGGTCTATTATTATTTCATGCAAATTTCTAGTACTGTAAGTAACTATTATTTATCAGATTCCCGTTTGATCGATACTCATAAATGTAAAGGAACATTGGATAGATTTGTGGCATTTCGATTTATATTTCAAATTGTATTATCTCACTAAACCAATGTTAATTATATAGTGTTATAATTATCACTGTCTGTTTATTCGATTTATGACTTCATAAGAGTTGATTAATTTGTAAAAAGAAGTTCTAGTATCAACTCAACTAGGCATTCTAGCTATTGCATTGATTATCTTTATACTTAACTGACTGGAAAGCTATACGTATTAATTATTACTATTCATAAAATATTCACATTCTTGATAACTTTTCTCCTGAAGTGAGCGTTCTCTTAATCTTGACATGTGTTTTATTTTTAATGACAAAGAATCAGACTTACCGTGGTATTTCGGGACATATCAAGCACAAATCCGGCTATTAGGCCATTTTAGGATTGTCTCTTTAAATAAGCAAACTATTATCTGATAAATATTATTATCATACTACTGAATAAAGCGTCCTTTAGATTACATAACAAGTAGCATACTTGCTTCAGATATAATGTTTATGGAATAACTATCCTTCTGGTTAACATAACATTAACTCTTGCAAATATCTTGTGGTATCTAAGTCAGTTTATTTTTTAATAAATATTGATTTTCATCGATAGGACTGTAATAGTTCTTTAAAACCATAATTTTATCATAAGGACGTCTGAAGATGATGTAACAGAAAATTAGTGATTGTGACTAAGCTTAGTTGTTAACTTTATTTATTATTAATGCTGATATTTCGATTCGATTGCAATATGTTATGTGAAAAATTTCTAGCATTTATGTGCTCAGATTATTGTTCGTAATTCTAATGGAAATTTATAAATTATATAAAACTACATAATTTATAAATTGAAAAATATCATTGCAAAAAATTGTTTTCGATTTGTTTTGATGCTTTAAGATGCAGAGTTTGTTTATACTTTCACTACCGAATATACAATCATTTTTCTGTGACATTTCTCTGTTTAGAAATTCCTCCTACAGATCCTAAAAGTAAGGCGAAAATTGCCGGTAAACGACCATTTCATATGATTTGTGAACCTAATCAAGTGTACTGGTGGTGTTCCTGCGGTCATAGTAAACGTCAACCGTTTTGTGATGGACACCATATTCGGATATTAGGCGCAAATCCAGCGTTTAAAATCAATAAGCGACAATTCAAGCCTATTCGTTTGGTCTATGAAAAGTAAGTTAATCCTGTTTTTTCAACTACTTCCATGACTAATACACTTCATTGTCAATGCTCACCTTTCATGTTTAAGAAAAATAACGTTAGTTGCAATCAATTTAACTTTCAAGTGAAATACCTCAATTAAAAATTTACTTTGAATACTTTAATCTGGAAAGCATTTAGCATAGAAATGGTAAAAACGAAAATGAATTGACTAAGTTGATTTCGAATGTTTTTAAAGAGAGGTAGGTTGTTGTCACTTTCCGTTTAGCCACAGCGTGGAAAGATACTTCTTGTGGCGTGCCTATAGAAGCAATTGAATTATTAGTAAATAGTCTTGGTAGCCAGGTAGAATTGCCTCAAAGCTCAAGGAAACACTATTTGAGACCGGTCACACAAAATTTTTGTGACTATTTCTAGTTGTGTTAATTTCATAATTTAGTGGTGCTACCATTAGCTACGGAAATCCATGGGGTAAGCTGAGGTGTGACAGTCGTAGCTCTCGTCTTATCTAATTCCTCCTCCCTTAAATGGGAAGACAGCATCGCTGTCAATGCTTGTTGACTGAGAGCAGCTCAGTTGAATCACCACGATATGCAAGCCTGACTGCTATGTCCAGATAACCACTTTACATAAGTTTTGAGTTTGTAACATTTTACGATGGTTATATTTAAGACTTGACATTTCTTTCAAGTTTAATCAATATTGTCAAGCACAGTTAAACTACAGATAATACAACATAATCCTTGTCTATGTTAACTATGTCTATCTGAAATATTTACATGAGGGGAAACCTCCTAAAAAGAGTGATTTATCACTCACTAAAATTATCTAAGTCTGTTTGAGACGGTGATGCTATACATGATCTATTATTCAGTAGCAGCTGTCTTCCTTAATCTACTGACTTATTATAAGTGAAACTTAAATTTCAGAACTTTCAATAGGAATTCAGTGTTTTTATTTTGACCAATTTTACTACTGATCCATACAATTATATGCATGGACTGGTTAAAAGAGATTCGTTCAATTTTACATAGATTAAACAACACATAGCTTGTAACTGATCCATTGAATTTCAGATGTATTACTTATCGAAAATCAATCTTTTGAAATGATTTTTATTCCTTTATGTTCTTTATAGTCATTCTCTCAATCTCATGTTATTATGCTTAGTATTTCTATGAATGGTTTTCTTAAAATCTAGCATTGAATTAATATTCTACTACTGAAAAATTCTCTATCATTAAAATAACTACTGGTAGTTGTGTGTTTTAGAATAACACTTTATATATAAAACTAACAAAAATCAAGTCATGTCTTAGTTGTTTTGCTTCTTTTGTACAGGAAATGACAAAACTTCTAATTTATCTATGTATGTAAATATTTATGAGTAAATATTAGAAATGAACATATGTTTAACAATGATTTGATTAATAGATCACCAGATTGTGATAGGCGTATTCCTTTCAATCAGTGCAATATTCTTTTGTATGATGAAACTAGCAGGAAACGCACACACACACACACACAAACACAATATTCAGATTATCAGCAGTAAGATTATCAGTTACAGTATGTTGTTGATGGATAAGCAAACAATAATGTTGTAATATTAGTTGATAAAATTTAGAGTTTTGAACACCTGAAAAATGTAATTTACAACAAGATATTTTCTTGTCATACTATACAAATGTTAATGCGCTAATGAAAAAAAATATAGATTTGATATTTATTTATGTTTAGATTTACATGCTTAAATTTGTATGTCAATGAATGATTTGATCAGTTAGTTTACAATCATAGCAAATGTCTATCATATAACATTACCTCTAATGTGACATACAAAGATCAGCATCAAACTTCTTGACTACTTTTAAATTCTTATACAGCATAGAAATTGTATCTTATCAGTAGTATGCGCCCGAACATGAGTTGAAAAAAATTTGAGGGTCTGCATTTATTATAGTACAGCAAGATTTTGTTCAAAGTTGTTTTTCAGTGGAGTAGGGATCTTTAGTGAACCTAGAACACAGCGCTGATATTAGGCGGCATAGACATTCAACGTCACTATCATCGATATGCCCGCTTTTTGACTTTTGCTTTTTGTTTATCTCACGTCGGTACTGAAATAGATCATATGGAAATCAGAATATAAACATTCAATACCGATTCCTTTTAATCAAGTAATAAAATGTCATTTATATACATACATACATATGTCTTTCCCTCTTTTTGATTTCAGACCGTCTGAGGTATGGTTTTGTACGTGTAAGCAGACGTCAGAACCGCCCTATTGTGATGGAACTCATAACTGTAAAGAAGTTCAATCTCAAATTAGGAACTAATTATTACAATTTTTTAAAATAAAGATAGCCATTGTATAGACAATCACGTGTATACCTTTGTATAATATAATTTTATGAGTATAATAGATAAAGTCTATGATAATTGTATTGGTTACGTATGTTATATCAATTGCAACATTCACATCAGTTTATACAGTGAACTTGAATAGTCTATGTTGACTCTCTTTCTTTTTGAAGCACCAACCAATATATTATGTGACTTGAACATAAATGGGTTTTTTGTGTATGAGTCTGAAAACCGTTTTTCTTAATTAATGTTTGGTCCGATGGGATGATCCCCTTACATTACCATTTCTTGTGTGTACGCAATTCATCAGAGTTTCCGATTTCCTTTTAATATTTCTTATAAAATTATGATAGAATTGATGTCAGTTGATTGCAGATGTAGGTATTAAGTAGTATAATTTGAATGTAATCTCAAGTGTTAGAGATGCATCCAATCTTTATTCTATTATATAATCTTTTAGTATATATATATATATATATATATGATCCTACAAGTTTTTTACTGCAACCAAAGGCAACACGAACTTGCTGTTTTGAATGCTGCACTGCTTAATACCGATAGATTAATTGATGATAAACCGATATTTACAACATCAAAAGTTTTTGCTGTAACCAGTTTTAGTATATCCATGTGGATTACGGTTTTAGTTTTAGGTAAGATTACTGGTAATAATGGCTTTATTCAATATTATATGTTGAGTACGATATGGAATTCTCAGCAAGAAATAATTTAAAAAGTTTATTTTACAAAAAAATTGAGTAAATGTCAGTTGGAAGTGAGCAGCTGAAGAATCGACATTTTATTAACGTTCACTCTTTTCTCAGCAAACTGCCGGCCACCGATATGTCTTGGATTGTAATTGTGAAGCGATAGCTCGTAAACTTTCTATGTACACGCCTGAATAGATCATTTGATGAATAGGCTTAATTGACGTGCTAAAACAAACTAAAAGAAGTAACTTGTTGAAATATTTTGATGTTAGGAAACAAGTAATTCACATATTCAGGCAGGCCGCTTCCCTGATTTGTGAATTTCAAAGCATCCTGAACAGCAGAATTCACTATTCGATCTATCAAGTTGAGTCATAAGTATCAAATTGCGTGACATAACGTCTCAGTATACTCCGTTAGAGGTAATCAACATAATAATCCCTTAGCGTAAGTTCCATGATATAAGTCACTCGCCAATAGTATATCAGTATGTCTAGGGGACTGACGCTTTCTGTAAAATTGGAAGGCATTCCATCCAGCTGTAGTTTGCTTAATGTTTGTCTGATAAATTTTCTTTCCACGTATGTAGTATATTTTTGTTCTTGTTTGTGTTATAGACTTTGCCTTTATAGACACGGCCATTAAATTATACAAATATTCATATCAAAAATGCATCTGATTAGAGTTGAATTTTACAGAATAGACTCATTCTGATTAATCTAATTAGTTATACCTGTCGATCCTTCCAAAATAATTTCTACTCAGTTTTCGTGAATCTTATGTCTTTAAATTATGTGGTTAATAATTAGTGACAGTTCACTAATAATTACACAATATCTGAAGTACAGCAAAGAATTGAAACTGAATGCTTTCATGCAAGTTTAGCTAGAAAATGATATGCTCGTTAGCACATCACAATAAGCCTACAATATTTAACGTTGATAAACCTATACTGTACAGATAAATCGATCATCTATGCTACCTCAAAGTCATAGCGGGGAATCGATATTGACGGCTGACCGAGTGGCTAGTTACAATAACTGCATTATAATTAAGTATTATTACGTAGTTTAGTTACTTAGAAAGACGACATTACTATTGTGACGATGAATTAACGAACAAAACTTGTTAGGCGAACCGTGTGAAAACGTTTCATTAAAAGTTATGATATCATAAATTGTCTAAAGAATTCTTCCTCAGTCATTCTAAGCTAATCCTAAGACAAATAATGTTACCGCCTCAAGTGTTATAAAGAAAAGAGCATTAGTACGAAAAGAGTTAGTTTATCTAACTAGTAGGTGTAATGAAATGTAAGCGAACTCTTCAAATAGGTCAGATTGAAAATATATTTAGGTCTGACGATGTGAAATATGAAATATACTTCCTGATTTGTTCGTTTCCCATTATCATCTGTTTTTAAATTGATTGCAGACTGGCCGCATCATCCTGACATCTGCTTAGGATCATCATTATGACACAAATTCATTTTGAGATCGTTTTTGTTCTATATTCACTTCAGTGGATATATAAACTAAAAGAACTTATGTGACTGACTTATTCGTGTTGACAGTAACAAGCTTCAAAGCAACTTGAAAATACAATTATATTGTTTAAAAAATAAAGAGGATATTTGAGCAAACAACTGCTTTTAATGATCTCATCACTAGACTACAATTATCAATATTCGATTATTAAAATATAGTATACATAAATAAGTGGATTACACAATGCTATATGCTAACATAGACTTTAGCTTCAATTACAACTTGGATACGTTCAGAATGCGTCATTCATAACTTTGAATAGTCATTTAATCAAGGAGTAGAGAAGCTAATTGTATCTAGCTATAATCAATTTAATAAAATAAACCATACGTATCCAATGTATAACTGATGAAACACTATGTCGGGTTCATTGATATAATGGACTAGAGGAGCTATAAACGAAGTTTAGGCTAAGAATTTGTAATAAATGGCTTTACGTACGATTCAGCAGTAAAGTGGTTAATGAAACTATTAGATCCATTACTCCGAAACATGGCCAAGTGTAGTTAGATGAAATGGAAGAAACTCGTGAACTGTGAAATAAACATTAATAATGAGATGAGTGGAGAGACGATGTCATAAGAGGATATCTACTTACTTCGACACTAACTGGTATCTTAAATAACACAAAAAGTGAACTACTACATAATTTATTCAATAGACTGTTGTATTATTTTCACTAGAGTTGTGAAGATTGTTGAGTTTCACTGAAATCATGAATCGATCAATACTGTCCCACCATTAAAAACCTAGAAGCACTAGACAGCCGTTACGTCTCAGCATGGAACTCATCAGCAGAGCACATCCACGACCCCTGCTCATGGAAATCGAACCTAGGACTTACGGTCTCGAGCGCGAATGCCTAACCATTGTGCCGGTACCCAACGGTGTTAGTGCCTAACTCTAATCAATCTAAGGTATTGCGTAACCTCAGTGCCAAATGTTCTCTCCATAAATTTCTATAAATCACAATCAGAACTATGAAATCATCGTTTTGTTAATTTCTCTGCAGTTTTACTTATTAGTTTAGAAGTGCACTTATTCCAATTCATAACATAATTTGAAATTTAAAGAAGTAAATTACCTAACAAGATAAATTAAATTATTTGTAGTTTAAGTGAAGTTGAAAATTAAGCTTTTGACAAGGTTTTCATAAATGTGAAGGTTAACAGTTCTGATATATTTTAGATAGTTTTTTGTGTAATACGGCATAAAAACAGTAGATGTAGAGGGGGACAGATATATAAGTTAAACTAAGATGATTGGGGTTATAACTAATCGAAGAATTAAATCGAAAGGAGTCAAAAATTTTTTTTTTGCTTCTTTTACTGAAACTGAAGGTTAACTACTAATACGATCAACCAGACAAATTAAAGTTAAGAATTTAAAAAGTATGTATATGATTAGACTGTTCGAAATGCATTGCGCTGATGTACCACATAGTTCTGGTAATCTTCGTCTTATTACCACACTATCCAAACGTTTGCCATTCGTTTTAAACGGATTAATTGCATCCAACTTTATGACCAGTATCTATCATTTGGCTTGCTATTTAACTAAGTTCACTTCGTCTTCGAGAGGTGTAGATTCATAGGAATATGCTCCGGAAAATATATTTTTTTGATAGCATACTTAAATTAATGCATACTGATAGGAATTCATTAACTTTGTTTATGTTATAGAATGTCCTATTGTATGAAGTAAATCGATTGACCCAATGAGAATTATCATTACCCTAGGGGCCTCGTAAAAAAATTATCATGAAAGGAGGTCAAAAAGATAAAAGGAAAAAAAGCCAATAGTGAGGCAATATCTTGAAGGATCCTATACCAGCACAAAATAAGCGTATAGTTATGAACGAACAAGATCTTAACTCCAAACGAGTAAGCGTCAAGGTTAAATAAAAAACAATAAAATTGTGTCTATTAACTCAAATTCGATAACTCTAATGTTATAAATGTGGGTCAGACATCACAACACAGTTGAGTGTAAAGGTGAATGAATACAAACTTTATTTCTAGCTCATTCCTAAATCCTCAGAAAATAAGTTGGCAACTGCATGGTGTTCAACAGAGTATAAACATACAAAAGACTTCAAAAATATTTTGTTTCTTACAAGGAAAGATCAGTAGCCAGAGCCCAACACAGAAAGGTAAACTCAACTAATATAAATAGGAGAGATAAAATACAATCAACTGTTCCATGGCAGTTAATTTTTTTTAATACATCCTTTATTTTGTCGACGATGAAAATATACTTTCATTTAATCTAATCAGTTAAATTGATGAACAATCACTTTGTTGCGTACAATGACACGAGATTACAATTCAAACTTCTTTGTTTATTTACCGTCATTTTATACAAATTGTTACAACATTCATCAAACCTGAGAAGATAAATGGCTAATCAATTTTTTTTACATCAAACCTAAGTGCAAATACCTATACTTGTAACAGTACTGCATCTCGACTTTTCAAATTCAATGACAAATACACACTAAAAAATCCCAGCCGTAGCTGCTACCTTGACGTGGTGGTCGAGCTTGTCTATCGTGATGACCCAACCGAGCTATACTGGCTGGGACATATGTTTCTGTAGGTCCTACCGTGCAAGGCAGGTCGATTGGATGACGGTGAGACTAAAAGCAGCTACTGAAGGTCTGAGGGCGAAGTCATACTGCTGACTGAAGAGGGATGTGACAGAAGAAAGATGTTTCTCTCGGACAACCAGCATCTGCAGTGATTCTGCCTTCTCACAAGGTAGAAAGGGTTAGAAAAGGTCGACCCTAAAAATGTCACAACTCACCCTACCTCACGGATTTCCGTCTCCGGAGGTACGGTCACTTAAGAAGCGGAGCTAACACTTTAAAAACTTCCCATAGAAAGGCCTTGTGTGACCGGCTTCATGAAGTTGTCTCCTGGCCTCTTCGGTCGCGCAACCAGGTCTCTAATATCAACACTAATTCAACCTCTTCTTCAGGTTCTTCAAGAAACACCCTTTCACAGTGTGGACAGCAGGGAAGTGACATCCGCCTCCATACCCATAAAAGCACAATCAAATCCTTTTACACCTCCTAATAACTGTCTTGTCTCCACGACCAACTCTTCTTTCGTTCCTTTGTCACTTCACGCCGCTGATGCAAACAATTCGAGTTCACGAAACGTTGTTCCTGGTTTCCTGAAATCCCGCTCTAAATTGCATTTTGAAGCTTTCAATGTTCGAACCTTGTGTCAAATAGGGCAACAGGTTCCCTTAACTAGAACTTTAGAATTTCATGCCACCAATCTATGCTGCGTCTTCAAAACGCGCATACGGGATGTGAGTAGAATCATTAAGTTTACTCCACATTTTCTAGATAAAGAACCAACTCGGTTTACGCGTGTATCCGTGTATCATGAAGCCCTTCTGCTTCTCCTCGTAGCCTTGCTGGCGTAGGTATAACATTGAGTCGTAGGGCAGAACTAGCTCTCTCATACTGTATCTCAGTAGAAAGTCGCTCGTGTGCTGTTCGACTAAACAGGACAATAGGGACTCGGAAAGATAGGGGCACTTGCCGTTGCCTCTTCGTCGTATCGTCCTACGCTTCCACTGACTGCAGTTTAGACGAGATAAAAGATGAGTTTTTAAGAAAGATTTGGACTTCCTCCGAAAAGTTATGCACTCTGATATAGGAATAATGGCTGGTGACTTCAATGCTTAAGTAGGTGAACTAAACGAAAAGGAAGGACACGTGGGTGGATCTTATGGTGTCGCGACTAATCGAACAGATAATGGCGACCGCCATGCTCAGATAACCACCCATTTCTAGCAAATGCTAACTTTAAGCACAAGGAAAGACATCTTTCGACATGCTGACCCTCATATGCGTCTCAACGACAGACCAAATTAGATCACAACGCTATCAGCGACTGATGGGGAGGCTCTTATGAAGACTGTTGCTCGTTCTGAAGCACATGTTTAGATTCAGATCATGCTCCAGTGCAATTGAGTGTTTGTTTGTCACTTAGTGGACAGGAAAGCCACCACAAGGAAACTTTCAAGGGTACTATTTAATGATAGCACAACCAAGAATGTATTTCAGAATCAGCTAGAGAAGCAGTTGAGGAGCCATCTGAATGATTCTGGTCCGGAGACAGCTTGGAATGATATCCAAAATGCTGTGGAAACAACAGTGGTATCTGCCAGTTAGGTAAACCATAAAGCTAGAAAGAACCCGTGAATCGCAGTAACATCCACCGACGCTCGTGAACCCCTCCCGCCTAGATCTGAACATGACGAAGAGTGAGGTCGGATCGAGAACAGGCTGATAAACAGCCTACGCAACGATCGCGAACAGAGGTGGGGAGTGAAAGCGATAGAGATTGAAAAGGCAGCGCCAATGAGCAACAGTAGAGAGTTGTTCCAACATATCAAGGAAACCAGTGTTAGAAATCCATCTTTTAGCGCAACTATCTCAGAAAAGGATGGTATTATTATTCATTCTCAATCCAGGAGATGGGATCGATGGGAAGAACACTTTAGGGATCGGTTAAACTGGACTTCAGCCACACTTTGGTCACCCACGATTTGCAATCAACTTGAATGGGAAATCAACGTAACTCGTCCGAGTTTTAACGAAAGCTATAGAGAACCTGAGGCGAATACGAGCTTAAGGGCCTGACAAACTTACCCCTGAGATGTTTAAGGATGGTGGTCCAGTTTTAACAGTTAGATTGACTGATATCTTCGGTAAATCTGGTAACTAGGCGTAATACAATCTGACTGGTCTCAAACCCTGATTGTCCCAATTTATAAGAAAGGACAAAGTCTTCTTGTGACAATCACAGGGAAATAAGTTTAACTAATACAGTATCTAAAATATTGGCCTCAATAATAATCGAACGCCTAACTAGAGATCGTGAAGAGCAGACTAGAGAAAACCAGTCTGGTTTCAGACCTGGACGTGGCCGTACAGACCACATTTCCACACTACGACAGGTCCTGGAACACAAACACACATTCAGGTGTCCGACAATAGTTGTCTTCTTGGACCTTAGGGCGGCATTCGACTCAGTGGATCGTGAGGTTCTGTGGCAGTGTCTGTCATTGAAGGGTGTACCAAATAAGTACATTAACCTTATTCAAGTTCTCTACTCTAAAACTACTGGTCGGGTGAGAGCATATGGCGAACTGTCATCAGAATTCTTTATTTCAAGTGGTGTCCGTCAGGGATGTCCACTCTCTCTATTCCTAATTAACTTTGTCGTAGACATGTTTTTAGAGTTATTATTATCTCCGTCTGACTTTTCAGGAGTGAACCTACTTCCAGAAGACTCAGAAGACTTAGAATTCGCCGACGACATAGTTCTATTTGGTTAAGACGCTGACATAATTCAGAGTCCTCTGATTACTCCAAGCTACAGTGTAAGCATCTTCGGGATGCGATTCTCCACCTCAAAAAGCAAAATGTTGCTTCAAGATTGGGTTGCATCGGCACCTGAACTAGTAGTAGGGAGTGAAGTATTCAAACGTGTAGACCGCTTCACGTATCTGGGGAGTCTCATCAGTGCTGCCGGCCTGGTGACTGACGAAATCTCAACACGCGCACAGAAGGCTCGATTGACTTTTGCCAACCTGCCGCACCTATGGCGCAGGCGAGATATCCGCTCGCTAACCAAAGGACGAGTGTACTGTGCAGCAGTTCGCTCCGTCCTACTATACGGATGCGAACCATGGCCATTAAGAGTAGAAGATGTTCGTTGGTTACTAGTCTTCGATCATCGATGTCTCCGCAGCATTACTCGTATATTCTGGGACAATCGAGTAAGCAATACTGTCGTTAGGAAACGAGTTCTAGGTAGGGATGGCAAATCAATAAATGAAGTAGTGAAACTTCATCAGTTGAGGTGGTTGGGACATGTGTTACGAATGCCCAATCACCGAATGCCTCGACGAGCTATGTTTTGTGGTGTAGGAGTAGGATGGAAGAAAGCTAGGGGCGGCCAAACCGAAACATGGCAGAAATCCATAAAGTCACTGACAAGTGGACTGAGTCATGTCGGTAAGTGTCGACTACCTGGTTGTTGTCCGCGAGATGATAATAATCGATGGTTAGAGACCTTGAATGACATGGCTCAAAATCGTTTGCAATGGCGCAAGTGCATCCATTACTTGTGTCCTATCAGATTTTTACCTCCTTTAGTCCTCATCATCTCAATATTTCTTTTTCTAAATTTATCTCACTGAAATATACTTGAATAATATCTTCGAACCTTAATCTTCTCGATTATTGCTAATGTTTCTACTATCTCTACCACTGGTGGATTTGAACTGACAGTTGTCTCTCTACTTTGATGCGGTATGGCAACCTGAACTTATGTACTCATTTAAGAAGTTCTACGTTGTAACTGACTGACTCACAAACCAAAAAATTCCACTTTTAACACTGCAATCACAACTAGGAAGCTTTTTCAGCACACAGTTAATTTATGAATGGTGTATTCATAATTTTTAGTTTTGACGTTCGATAATTTATCATGGAAAATCATGGACCCTGCCGCCGAGGGAAACGTTGGTATCATTTTACGTCTAATAGCTTAGATTTTTACAAAGTCAACCACTTTCTCAAAAGAAATCTGGCTGCTATCCTCTCTTCTGGCCCAGAACAGGAGATAAGGAAGAAACTTACCGATAGCAGATCATTAAGCTTACAGTTGGCGTTGGGTTGAGTTTAACTGTGCTCCTCATTGTGTGTAATCGGTCAAGTGTAAGATGCTAGGTTATGAACGAAGGATAACAAAACTATAGACGGAATTCCGGTTGCGTGATCCCGATAACCGTGTCAATTCATAACTAGAACAAGTTCCAACGTATAAATAAAAATTCTGGCACCACATCCTAAAAACCATTATATTATCTGTATATCAAACATGAAAAAACGAAAAATATCTAGATATGTTATAATATAAAAAGTTGTAGCTTCTTAATCAAACTCAAAATCAATATCTATATTCATAGCCCCATTAAAGTAAAAATGGATGTATAATATGAACTGATTTGAAGGGTGTGTAAACTGGTGCTTCACAAGGACTATATCTCATTTTGAAATACAATAAAATAGTTGATCATATAAGTTTCATAGAATTATATGAATTCGTATTGAGATGGTGAAAAATCACTACTATGCAATTTCATTTCAATAAAGTTTTTTTTTTAAGTTGCTACACACAAAATTATCCGTAAGGGTAGTGAGTTATAAAGTTTTATTTTGAACCTACGTTAAGCTACGTAAATGAGTTTTATTTTGACTATGCGAATTGATTGTTCATCTTGACGTATGATAGAAGCTTAACGAGGACTAGTTGAGTAAAATGATCAATCAGAATATAATAGTGAACTATTCCACAATGCCACAGAATGTTAATCTAAATTGTACATGTTAGTGAGCACTTCTCATCACAGTAAAATCTAGATAACGTGTTTAGACATCGATCTCAGCAGTACAAACGCACTTTTACTTCTTTTAAGCCATAGATAATTAAGCCTTTGTACCTATATTTCTCGAATTATTCACTTCTGATATTTTGAAAATTTTTTTGATTATATCTATTGAAAACTGCAGTGACTAGAATCCATGCATTTTAGAGGATGGTTCTACGTTGCCTGTTTGTTTTATGCATAAGAAGGCAAAATGAATATATCAACACTCAACAGATAGATGGGAAAGTCAAGCTGTAAGTTTAGAAAAAAATATGAATAAGTAATATTAGTAAGTTAAATGTGATTTGATAAAGTATTCGGATGTAATAACAAAATAATATAAGCCATTAATGAAATAAGTAAACTGAAACCTGAATAGCATCTCCTAAGTAGCACATGACATGTATCAAGTTAACTAGCTGGAGACTAGAATGCAATATCTTTGTTTCTATAATTGGGAACATTTTATTTGGGCAATTTTTGTAGCTGGGTTCTTCATATTACCCACCTTGAACTGAAGGAAATTTGTGTTAATTTCATAATTCATCTCTTAGTTCTGAAGCAGTGAGCAGCTTCTTCAATACGTTAACCTTCCTGCATCAACATTTTGTGAATAAAATTGAATTGTAGAATCGAAATTAAGCTTTTGAAATACTACTAATTTTTAACCCTATAAATGAGTAGTTTAGTAAAGAAACTTCTAAACTTTCTGCGTAATAACGCTGTTTGAAATTTTGAAATTTTCACAAGTATTTTTATTTTCATGTAAATATGTTTTTTACAAAAAATTTAAAGGGTCAGCACTACACCATACGCAATTACGTCCTACTTCTGTAAGAATGAGAAGCTTAAAATTATAGTCCGCCCAATTTCTATTTATTTTTTTATCAAGAGTAAATACATTTAAATATAAATCATATTTAAATTACTAACAAATCTACTTTGTCAACTTATGAATGACAACGTGTCAGAAATGTCTGGACAGTGAGATTACTATACCTAAACATTGTACTTTATTGAAAATGAATCATTCCGTTTTCGTAATTTAATACTGTTTAATAACAGTTAAATTAAGAGATATAATTTCAGAGAAATTTCTTTAGTGCACATGTTCAGGTGTGATGAATGACATCAGAGGTGCAAACTGTTGCCATGGTCAAGTGGGAAATTAATGACAACAATACACACTAAAGTTTATTTATTGAGTATATATATATGGTTGGAATAAGGCATTGTGATCTGGAGATTATGTAGTAAGTAAAATCTTTATTACAGTAAAAAAAATTAGGTGTACTGCATTTTTGAAACTGATTTTTTCTAATTCCTAACTATTTCACAGATTTCAGTATAGCTGAAAATGTTCACTCCAGATCACTTCACTGTTAGTTATGAACTCGAGAATATAATTCTTAAAGTTATGTATTGAAAAAGTTTCAGTAACTGACTTTTTACTCAGTAGTCAATTTTATCTAGGCTGTTAATAATTTTCTTTTCCAGATAAATCATGTATTCGTCGAAGAGCTTGGCATTTCTTCAGTTAATGATCATATTGTTGAGTGTATTTCAATTTTCTACTGGTTCTACTAGAAATCGAACTAATCGGATCAATACTACAGCTGAACAAATAGATAATAATACACTTTATCAAATATTGTCTGTTGAGAAGCACGTTGTTGTTTATTTCTGTAAGTAATCATTTTTAATATTATGTGTAGTGTTCTTCTTTGAATGATCAGCTTTCTTATTATTCTCTGAATGTGATAATTTATTTACTTCTAAATCACATTGATTGAAAAGCTGAGACCTGGTTCTGATTCAGTCTAATAGAATTCAGTGAGTACGTACTTCCAAGAACTCACTAAGTGCAGCTAAACTACTTTTACGGCATTCAAACGACTGAGTGAGTGCTAAATGTTTAGTTCTCCAGATTATTAGCTGATGGAAGTTGAAAGAGCAAATTAAGATAATTTCAATCTGGTAGAATAAATCAACAGTAAAATGTAAATCAGTTTGAGCAGACAACTTTCTTAAATCTCCCATCAATGTAATACTTATTTTAATTGAGTACTTAAAATGCCTTTCTCAAGAGAAGCCTTAGTTTATGTTATATGACAGTTTAATTCAGCCTTATTTTCGCTTTAAAAGTATGGGGATGACTTAATCGAATAGATTCATAACATAAACACTGTCATTGTATCTTTGAAAATTATACCTGCATAACGATTACATATTTCGTTCATTCTAGTTATGAGAATTATGAGTAATAACGTATGCAACCGTAATTTCATATACTTATAAGCTAGAAGAATGATTTAAGGAGATGAAAATTTCTTAAGTTAAACTTGTTATTTTGGTCAACTATTTGATTTGAAGATTATTTTATATTATAAATCAGCCTCTGTTGAATAAAGCTTTTTAATTAGTTTAAATTATTTAACTTTAAATCTTTAGATAAACCTTTCTCAAATACTTGTGATTCTAAGTTTAGGATATGAAAATACATATAGTTGTTTGGGTAAACATAATACTGAGTATTAATTACACTGCATTTAATACATAAATTCCTTAATAAGAGATTTATAACACTACACTGTTTTGAGGTTACAGAAAAATGAAAAACTGTGTAAATCTTACGTACTTAAGTCTGTTACTCGTAATTTATCATAGGCCACCGATCACCATGTTCACACCTACTCTGTCCTGGGCCTTCCTTTCTAGTTCTGTCCAATTGTTGTTCATTCTTCTCATGTCTGTCTCCGTTTCTCGGCGTAATCTATTCCTTGGCCTTCTTTTTTATCTTTGGGCATTGAGGATTCTAACTGAGGTCTTGTCTTGTGAATCCAGTTGGATACCTTCCTCACTGTGTGTCCTATATACTTCCAGCACCTTTTCGTAATTTCTTTATCTTCTGAAATCTGGTTTATTCTGTTCCACAATAGGTTGTTGCTGATGGTATCTGGTCAACGGATCCGAAGTATCTTGTGTAGACAACTGTTAATAAACAACTTGTATCTTGTGAATGATAGGTTTGACGGTTCTCCAAGTTTCTACCGCATGCAGTAGAACTGTCTTGACGTTTGTATTGAAAATTCTGACTTTGTTGTTTGTTAACAGTTGTCTTGAGTTTCGGATGCTGTTCACCTGTAGAAACCGTGCCTTGCTTTGCCTATCAATGACTTCACGTGTATATTAGATACACCTTGCGTGTCAATGATGCTGCCCAGATATGTGAATGTCCCTACATCTTCCAAAGCTTCTCCATTTGGTGTGATTTGGCTGGTGAATATTGTGTTGCTTCTAAGCACAGTTCAATTCCCCTTGTTTATGTTATCTTAGATCGACTGTGTAGCCTGAATCAACTGGCTGCATCCTAGCTGTCCAATTTATCCCTTGCTTGTCCTGATATGAGGAGTTACTCATAATCCTGTCACCTGCCAGAATAGAGAGAAAGGAGGATTGTAAGCAACATTCTCTGACACAACAATGAGTTTGTTCTTTCTTTCTTTCTTGAATCTCATCCAGAGTATCAACAATGATCCATTCCTTGTGTTGGTGCTTCTTGTTGTTCAGAATCTCATTACATGGTGAACTTATTGCTTCCTAGGTCCTATTCCATTTGTTCTCCATGGTAGTTTCCTCTTCATCGAATAGATCGTGAAAAGCGAGTGTCCCGAAGAAAGGCCCTAATAAGCTTTTGTGATGTTGTTCGACCGGTTGTCCAGTGTTTCTTGAGTTTCAGCCTGATACTGACCACCAGCAAGTGGTGTTCTGAAGCTATGTCAACTACTTTCTTGGTTCTCTCGTCTCCATCGTCCTTCTGAACTTTTGGTTGATACAGATATAGTCGATTTGGTTCTGAGTAGTGTAATCCGGTGAAATGCATGTGGTTTTGCGTATGCACTTATGTGGGAATATGGTTCCGCCGATGACCAGATTGCTGAATACACATGGGTTTGCAAACCTCTCACGATTTTCGTTCCTTTCTCCCAATCCATGTCGTCCGATGATTCGATGCTGTCCATTCAAACCTTGTCGTTTAAGTCCCCCATCCTTTATGAGGCAGTTTTCGAAGATCGACTGCAGTCCCTCGCAGAATTGGTCTTTATCATTTTCATTGTAGTGGTTGGTAGGTACGTAGCACTAGATGACTTTAATCGTAATCCTCTCTTTCTTTGTTTTGAAGGGTGCATTGATAATCTTAAGTTGGTGAGATTCCCATCCTGTCAGTGCCTTTTGTGCTTTTTTGAAAAGCATCAGTTCAACTCCTTTTGTGTGAGGCTTTTTCTTCCCTACTGCCGGAGTATAACAGCTGCTCTCCTGAAGCTAGTCTTAGTTGTTCAACCTGCGTCCAATTTGTTTCACTGATTCCAACCACCTCTATGTTGTACTTTTTCATTCTCTCTGCAACGTAAATGGTCTCCAACATTTTGCAAATGTTCCATATACCAATATTAATTGTTGCTCTTGCTGTGAGAACGGGCATCGGCTTCGTGAGTCCTGAAGAAACTCGGCCTTCATCACCAAGCGTCATAACTCTTCAAAAGTTTTGCTTTTTCAAATCCGTTCGCAGATCTGCAAAGGTTTGGATTATTGGTTCTGATTAGCACGTTTTCAGCAAGTCGGTTTTCAACGGTGTAGGGCTAGTAACCCCATATCCAACCGTTCTCCTTTATTCGATTTTAGAACCCGTTGTAGCTCCAGAACGGCATCGGGTGGAGTTAGCTATGTGAATCCAATGTAGTGAAAAAATGAGTTGACATCACTGAAGCATTCATTGATCCGCAAGAAATCTTTTATAACTGAAATGTATTCAAATATAAGTGCTATCTATAAAATTAAATGACATCGACACAGTGAGAATGTGCAGCCCTCGGAATATTTGGATTCTGAATATACACAACTGAGGAGTATGATAAAAAGTTAGTATTCCTTGAGATATACTGACGATATGAATATAATTCAGTTGAAGTTCAGCTTATGCCCCATTGATGATAACTATCTTTTTGCGCTTTTAGATGATCATGGCCATCGACAGGAATCAATTTATGAATTATTTAATGAAATGTCACATAAAGTCAATGAAACAATGTTACCAGTTTCAGTTTTTACTGTATGTGCTACCTTTTATGATGATATTGTGGCGAATCTCAGTATTTATGTAAGTTCGTGGATTTCCATATAGATTATGATGTAAATAAAATATATACATTTATAAATTATATGTATGTGAAATTTACTTATTATTCAATTTTTCTATGGCATTTATTAAAATTTTACACAATTGGTTATGTTAATAAAGTATTAATACAACAATTTTCTTGAACCAATCAACAACGAAATGTTTTAGTAAAGATTTGTACTAATATGCAGTAATATCTATTGATCAAGTTAGTATCTCACTGGATAATGCGTCCGGTGTCTGAAACAAAAGCAATTAGGTTTAAGCCGTAGCGTAAATGCTAGCATGAGTGAAGGTATATTCACTTGACGAGTTTTAAACAGGATAAAACGCGTCTTCTAGATTCCACCGCCAACCACATACTAAATAGGCTAATTCCAACTGTTTTTTATTCTCACTTTATTCATACTTATTTATACATTATTGTAGAATAATTGTTTTTCTATGATTTCACTTAACTATATTCTATGAAGGTATAAAATGAATTGTGTTTCAACTGTTCAATGAAAACAAGTCGACCACTAAATACAACTGAGTTATTGCTAAACATTACAATGTAAAATAAAACTAGAAACAATTATGAAAAACACAGAAAATGTTATCCTTATTAAGTCTTACTG
This sequence comes from Schistosoma turkestanicum, assembly GCA_944470395.2. NCBI lineage: Eukaryota > Metazoa > Platyhelminthes > Trematoda > Strigeidida > Schistosomatidae > Schistosoma > Schistosoma turkestanicum. The sequence continues at coordinate 46,156,566 of OX103979.1, forward strand.
TAAATAAGTCAAAATGTTTATGCATTCTGATCAATGAGCGTATCAGATCATGATCATGGTCATGTAACAGACGACTAAAGACCTATGCATTAAACTCCACTATAAGTTACTATTGAATATGCGTAAAGTAAGTTGATTATTTTTTTTTATCATTATGTCCACAACAAGAATGTAGATGTTAATACTGGTTAATCTGTTGAATTGTAATGTAATCGATAGCTCAAACAAACTGAAACCTCTAAAAGTGCATTCAAAGCAAGTGAAGAATAATTGATCATAAACTAAACTTTAAAAAAGAATCTATTCTCTGGTTATATGATCTGCTTATTTTCGACAAACTGACTAACTGAATACAAGAATTAATGTACACATGGAAAGCACTCAGACGAGAGCAGATACACTTTAATAGTTGCTTCCCATAGAATTGATTTTTTGAATGAGGAAAATAGAAATTTCCTAACTGAGAAATTACTTTTTCATAATGATAATCAGATTCATATCTGACCAATGTATTATCAATAATTTTATTTTACAACAGATTTTAATACTACAGATTGACTGAATCAGTAAGCGTTTATCCATTAATGCATACTGTTTATTTGCTTTGTAATTTCAAATATTTTTTGCTTGTAATTAAGTAAGTTGATTTACAATTATCCTAAAATTATATCTTGGTTAATGGTTAACAATATGTTTAATGTTACATCAAAAAGGAAAGTAACATAAATAACGTGTTCAGTCTGTTTTAGTTTTGAGCGATCAATACACTTAGGGAAATAATTTGTCTGAATGATTTATATAAAAACGAAATTTACAAAGATATTTTAGCTTACACAAAGTGTCAGAAAAAAGGTGAAAGCGACAGATGTGGTGAGAAATTGTCCTACTCAAGTAATATTCATAGTGTTTAAATACAAACCCGTTTAAACATTCACTCATAATCAAATGGATTATTGAAAATTCAATATATAATAGCTCAAATGTTATCAATTTCAAATATTACGGGTATCCAAGCCTTTGTTTTAAATGAGTAGACCTCATTATATTGTGTAGCATTTTTTGAGCAGGTGACAAATAAATGAATATTCTATAAAATGTTTTCTCATATCCTATTTGTTTGTTTAATCACAGGTACCGTCAGTTACGTATTTTCGTGATGGTGGAAAGTTTAAATCCGAGTATAAAGAATTAATGAAAATCAATGGAGATAATGATAATCCGATGTATAAATGGATAAGAAGAAAAATTGGTTCACCAATAAAATTATTAAGAAATATCAATGAAACTCAAGAATTAATTAATACTAATAAATTAATTGCTATCATATTTATGAAGGTAAGATTGAATTATTTTCATTACGCGTTACTTTAATCAAAAGTTACCTATGTATATTAAACTATTCCTAAATTTCACACATAGTACCTACACACAATCGCGCCATCATACTTCAATCTCTTTTTGAGCTCATTCGGTCTATCGTGAATGATAACAGAGATAATGGGCATCGTTTGTTCATCGTGTGGTATTATCATAGTTTAATATAACTGGAATAATCATGTGTGAGTTTGATGGAACACTTGTCTGGATGAATAATCAAAAACTTTTGCATAAATGATCGAAATTTATTTTGACAAATGGAAATGAATCTAAATCAATAATTATCATAGTCAGTGAAATATTGTTTGAAATTTCAATATAAAATGGTAAATTTCCTTAAAAATATATTCGTAATCTGAAAAGTAATCTAAGTGTTTCAAATACCGAATCAACCAACTCATACTTAAATATATGGAACATTAAAATGAAAGACATTACCTCAAGGAAAAGGACACTTTTAGAAGAGGGGATGTGAAATTTGGTGAATTTTGTAGTTTTACATCACGGACTGTTTGTAGACAACCGGTGGAAATCATGAAGTACTGGAAAGCTGTTTTGTTCTAGTATAAAAGTCTTTATCATTACCTATGAATGATCTACCTGAGACCAGATTCAGTAACACAGGTTTTCTCGGAGAGGGCATAGACTTCAGATCAATGAACTGACAAACAACAGCATAAATTTCTAACTGTATCAAATTCAACATATCACTTGACTATCAATAATTGCCATCGTCGGCATTTTTTCAAATGAATATGCACTACTAAAGATTCGCATAACATGAAGAAATAACTTCCTGGTTCTCTGTGACTGTCAAAAGTCTGTTCCTAACGGTAAAATAGAAAAGATTCCTATATGACTTTATTCTGCGTATATGCACCAATTTTTAAATGCGTTGGCTAATAACAATATCAAAGGGACAAGAGATGCTTAATCGTGTTAATAAACTATGAAGAAACTTGTTATTATCACTGTAAAACTTCAAAAGATAAAAAATTTTTATAGAACGTTGATAAAGATCAATAATAACTATGAATTTAATGAGATTGGATAAATTACAGTTTGATCCGGAAAACACTTTGACATCGTACTGAAGTAATATAAAATCATATTCTATCAAAATGTTTATTTAAACCTACTGTTAGGGCATTTGAAATGTTCCTATTTCAGTAAGATAAACTTGAGTCTCTTACGGTTATTAATATTTTAGCTAACTCACTAAAGTTAATTAAATAAATGTTTTATGCTACTACATAAATTTCCAACTTGTTTCCAGATCAGATTTGTAAGGAAGCAAAGCGAATTTCGCTGATGAATAAAAGTTTTTTGTAAAGATAAATGAATTAGATAGAAACAGCGCATAACTAATAGTCACAAACTATCCGTCCAATCTACTGAACACTATATGTTCACAGCTGTGTTAGTACAGAAAACTGGTGAAGAATAATTGTAAATCATTTCAAAGCATTTTGCTGATCGAAAGTTAATTATCCTTTCAATGTAAACTGGCACAATGCCATGTGTTTGCAGTTAACAGTCTTGAAAGGAAAAAGAAATTTTCCAAAACCACCAAGTTTACATAATTTCAATTATTACTGCTAAAGTTTTTGCTATAAAATCGTGATTTCTCTGATGAAGTCCTGCTTCAAACTTAATGACCACTGATAGAATGTAATATATTTTCTTGATGTTTTCGTACTTAATAAATAAAAACAAACTTACTGGTATTTTATTCACAGAATTTGATAAAAATTGGTTGATCATAATAAACAAAGTAATACTTAATCAAACTGATTTGAACTTGAATAACAATTAGTGTAACTTACATACATAATTTTGGACAAAGATAATGAGAACTAAGAATTTTCTACATCATGCTTAAATGTTCCAAATTATATTAGACCATTCATATTTTCATTCATATTTTCTGATGCAAACTGATTAAAAAATGATGATTTTCATTGAACTTATTTCAGTGAAATTAAGTCGGATTGACCTATAGCTTTGTGTAAAATTGTTTAGTTTTTAGATGGAATTATACCGGTTGAGGACAATCATCCAGTATTTTCTTTGATAAATTCGTATGTGTATATGCTTTGAAACGATCTTGATGTCAAGCTTATTCATCCATGTACGAGTAGTTTTCTTCTTCAATCGTTATGATTAAAATATACGTGATTTTCAATGGTGCCCCTGTTATTATTGAATCTATTGTTAGAACTACCATTCTTAATGACCAGTATGTGCAATTACAGTTCAAGGTTGAAATAACCTGAGTTTAAAATATCCGTCAATCCATTAATACAGATTTATGTAAAGTTAGTTTCATTGTATACGATAAAACATGAATTAAAAGTATTTCTGACATATGCATCTATGCATATGAAACTATATCTATCTACACCACAGGCTTGAATCCTGCTTCAAACACGTTAATATCAACAGTCAAATGGTTACTTACACGAATTTGGGCACGGTTATTAATTTCTATTCAGTTTATTAAGTGTATGCAGATTAAAATCTTCTCAATCCTATAGAAGTCAATTTTCAATTATATTGTTAATACTGCTACTATTTGTATTTTGAAAAATTTCAGAGTATGCCTTTTGTCTTTTTCTTTAAAGGATTTCAATGGAGAAATAGTGAAAAATATTAGCACCGTTGCTGAACAAGCTGATCATATCGCATATGGCCTAGTTTACAATAAAACAGTTTTCGATCATTTCAACATAACAAATCAAAGCTTATTGATAATTAGAAAAGAGTCTGAAGATACAGAGGTGACTTTATACATACATACATTTTAACCAGTGTTTATAAGTAATAATTTCAACCATGATTTTGTTAAGACGTTTTCTAATTCATTTTATACTCTTGTAAGTAATGAATCATAGATATTGTTAAACTTTATGTTAGGATGAGAATAGTTTGTGTAAAGGAATCTTCCTTTAGTTTTCAGCCATTATTTATGTTTGTAAGATGTGTCAAAGTAAGTTGAAGACAAGCTCTAGTCATAATCCTGACTCAGTAATCGATCGATTGAACTATGAAATTCATCTCATTAAACGTTCCAAACAATCTTATCGTCTCTTATTAACCGTAAAGCACCCAACTTTTATATTTACTCAGTGTGGATTCTTCAGGTAAATCATATAGTTGAGGTGAAGTAGTGTCACCATATATTCAATATTGAGAATTCGACATAATTTCTACAGCATTAACGTTTTCTAGTGACAACAGAAGATTTGATTATAGTATGAGATTCCAGAAACTGTTTCGTAAAGGACTGAAAAGGCATTTTTCTAACAAACATCATTCTAATTACCTGAACGCCTGCGATTGGTTTGAGTAGTAATGCAGACAAAAGCAAACGTAACTTACTTTAGCTCATTATATATGGTGAATAACAATGAAGCTTAACAGAAAAGTAAATTTCTGATTGATTCAGAACTTTTGTTCGCATGCAATAATCAATGTGGAGATAACGTAACAAAAACATTGCATTATGACGAGCGACAGTCTTTTCTAAACATAGCAGAAATACCATATGACGAGTTTTGTGAAGTATAGTCGTATTTTTAGCAGGTCACCACTCATTGCCATAACATAAAATTGTGTGAAGCTTGGAGGGATCTGCACTAGACTCAAGTCTTGCCACGAATGCTGACATGACTGGTAGTACATTGAACATATCTTGGATCTTGCCTATTGTACAGTTATACTAGATAAAATGAAAGCTCACAAACGAATTTCATCTGTTAATCAGCAGGAATCAATAAATGTTAGGTTTCACTTCATAGTTTCATTGGATAGCAATGAAAAAGTTTAGATCAAAAATGACTTAGTTTTCTTTTACTCTGTAGTTCAGCTTGGAAAATTAATTGACAGTACGTCTTTATTTATTTAACTATAGTGAAAGAAAATAGATGCTAGATAATTTCTCACTTTTCAGTTTATCTTTGATATTATCTAGAAACTGACTTCTCAGTAATTCTAGCAATTTATTAGTTGTGTTTAGTTGAAACAGTCTTTGCTTTTAGTCGTCTTCAAAAGTTTTATCTATTTACATATCTTTGGCAAAACAAACAACTGAATCTTTCAAAAAAAGCTTAATTGCTTATTTACTTACGCCTGTTACCCCCGTTGGATCATAGGCCGCCGACCAGCATTCTCCAACCTACTCTGTCCTGGGCCTTCCTTTCTAGTTCTGTCCAATTGTTGTTCATTCTTCTCATGTCTGTCTCCGTTTCTCGGCGTAATCTATTCTTTGGCCTTGAATATTCCAAGTGAGGTCTTATCTTGGGACATAGATCGGCGCCTTCCGCAATGTGTGTCTTATCCACTTACAGCATTTCTTCCTGATTTCCTCCTCCGCTAGAATCTCGTTTGTTCGCTCCCACAGTAGGTTGTTGCTGGTGGTGTATAGCTAATGGATCCGAAGTATTTTGTGTAGACAACTGTTAATAATCAATTTGTATCTTGTGGATGAAGGCTTTCGTAGATCTGCAAGTTTCCACTCCATACAGTAGAACTATTCTGACGTTTGTATTGAAAATTCTGATATTGGTGTTTGTTGACAGTTGTTGGGAGTTCCAGGTGTTTTTCAATTGTAGAAATTCAGCCCTTAGATCTACATAAGATCCATCTTGCTCATCAATTTCGCTGCCCAGATATGTGAAGGTTTTCACATCTTCCAAAGCTTCTCCATCAAGTGTGCTTTGGTTCGCACATGTTGTGTTATAACGCAGAATCTTGCTTTTCCCCTTGTGTATGCTGAGATCTACTGCTGTTGCAGAGGCTGCTGCTATACTGGTCGTCTTCTCTCACATTTGTAGTTACCTACGGGATCGGAGAGCCAGATTATCTGCAGGGCCAGATCGTCCTCGCTGTCCGCTGTATGTCGTGTTCCCCTCCAGATGTTGACGTCTTCATAAGCCAGTCGATCACCAGGAGAAAGAGAAAGGGTGAGAGTAAGCAACCTTCCCTGACACTGGTATTTACCCCGAACGAGTCTGTCGTCTGTCCTCCGCGCACGATTTTGCCCGATGTTGTCTATCTTCTCAGGCACGCCTTAGTGTCCATGAAGCCTCCATGGTGTTGCCCTGTCCACGCTAACAAACGCTTTCTCGAAGTCAATGCATCTGATGTAGAGTGGTGTGTTCCATTCAACTGATTGTTCCACGGTGATCCGTAATGCTGCGATTTGATCGGTACACTATCGATCCTTACGAAATCCAGCCTGTCGATCTCGAATTTGGGCGTCTACGAAGTCCTTCATCATGTTTCACAATACCCAGTTGTCCACTACTTCTTTAGTTTCAGTTTCATCTTGGAGACCAGCAAGTGATGATCTGAAGCTATGTTAACTACTTTCTTGGTTCTCTCTTCTTCCACCGTCCTTCTGAACTTTTGATTGGTACAAGTATGTTCGATTTGGTTCTGAGTAGTGAAATCCGGTGAAATGCATGTGGCTTTGTGTATGAGCTTATGTGGGAATATGGTTCCACCAATGACCAGTTTGTTGAATACACATAGGTTTGCAAACCTCTCACGATTTTGGTTTCCCTCTCCCAGCCCATGTCATCCCATGATGCCGTCATATTCGATGCTGTCCATTCAAACCTTGTCGTTTAAGTCCCCCATCTGAATGGCCAAGTCATTTGTTGGACGTTTCTTGACTATCGACTGCAGTCCCTCGTAGAATTGACCTTTATCATTTTCATTTTAGTCGTTGGTAGGAAAATAGCATTGGATGACCTTCACGGTAATGCCCTCTTTCTCTGTTTTGAAGGATGCTTTAATGATCTTGGGTCCATGAGATTCCCATCTTGTCAGTGCTTTTTGTGCTTGTTTAGGAAGCATTAGTAGAGCTCCTTGAGTGTGTGGGGCATTTTCTTACCCATTACCGGAGTATAACAGCTGCTATCCTGAAGCTAATCTTAGTTGTTCAACTTGCGTTCAATGTGTTTCACTGATTCCAAGCACCTCCAGGTTGTATCTTTTCACTTCCACAGCAACTTGGAATAGTGTTTCTGTCTCCCACAATGTTCGAACATTTCATGTGCTAAAAAGAATGGTTGGTCTGGTTATCAGAATGATTATCGGCCTCGTGACTTTCGAAGAGTCTCTGCTCTCATCATGGGACGTCATAACTCTTCTGAAAGAAGACCTTCTAACTCCTAGAGCGGAGTTAAAATGGTTTGAATTATTTTTATGGTTAGAGTTTTTAGCTAGTTAGCTTTCTACGGGGTGGGGCTGGTAACCCCATGCCCAACTATCCTCCTTTATCTGGGCTTGGGACCGGCAGCAGTCCCAGAGGACCTCCAGGCAGAGTTTCAAAAGAATTACACTCCATTCAAAGTTAGGTTATATCACAAAGCGAATTTACCCCGACAACTACAGAAAACCGATAAGTACCAGATATTTTTTCTTTCTATAATGAAACCTCGCACTAGCATATTATCAACGACTTAAATATGAATGGGAAACCGCTTTTCAATGTTTTTCTAGCTAAGTTCAGTGTATAGTGTGAATTCATTCCAAATAGAAAATATCGTACAAATCACCTATTCAAATAAAAGCACATATTTTACTTTCACTTTTGTTTTAGCCAATTAGGTTTATTTATTCAGGTGATTGGAATATTGAATCATTAGGCTCCTATTTATTTATTGAATCTTTACCAATTGTCAATGAGTTCCAGTATGTTGAATTAACTTCTTTTGACAGTGCTACAATCAAATATGATGCATATTTATTTCTGATACAATCTGACTTTGAATTTTCATCGGCCTTAAATAATTATCAGAATGCTTGTAAGCTATTTAGAAAGCAGGTATGTGAAGTAATAAATTATTATATAATAAAACTTTACCTTAAATCAGTTAGACATTCAATTTTTTGTTTGAAGAATTAAAAATGTTCAAGTTTTTAGTAGGTTCATGAATGCTGCTTGTCACCAAACTGAAGTATTAACCTGATGATAAACAATGACTGTAATAGATTTCAAGACAGTTTTTAGAAAGCTGACTTCAATGTCAAAGAAATTCTCCTCTGTTGCACAAACTGCGACTTCCATTATAGTACTGTTTAAATTTAAGTTATTCCTATGAATTTCAGTGTGTTTGAAAACCGTTATAATCATACATTATTCATTTTCCGAAGTCATGTAAAGCATCTATGCATAAGGACAGAACTGTAATATGCTAAATCAAATGAATTGCACAGGACAAATGAATTCAAAATAAAACAATACCGGTTTCTGTGAGAATCCGCACGTAGTTATATTAGTGATTATTTAATGATGTCAATTTTTTTTAAAGTAAATCTAACACTTTCATCATTGAACAGAAGACTGCTCATGAAGTTTCAACTTGTCGAATTCTAACAGGGATAGAATCTGATACATTATTGAATAATTGTCATAGCTATTTCGTTTCATGCTTTGAAGATCAGATTATTATTTGTATAGTTTGTCTGAAGAACATTAAATTAACTAGAATCTTCATACAGGTAACTTAACAATATTTCAGTAGTTTAAATAATAAATTCAATTTGATATTATTTTTTTTCTCAACTAGATACGTTGTTATTTTGTTGATATTGCAAACAAAGACAATTTGAAATTCAGTCAGCAACATGGTGTTCATGTTGGTTATGGATATCCACGATTTCAATTGGTAGCCACCTCCAAAATGAGATCACCAATTCGTTATCGTCTGAAGGGAACTAAATTTGAATTTGGACGGAGAGGATTTAACAATCCTGAGCTACTGACAATGATCAAATCTCAGGAAATTATAGACTTTTTCGACCAACTTCTACAAAATAAATTGCCACCTTTCTATATAAGTGAAGTTGTGCCAGAGTATGATGAAAATGTCAGTGATGATGATACCGAAAATATAGGACATATTCCTTTGCCTAGTATGATTAAATCACCACCGATGAAATTAAAATTTATACATAAAATTGTTGGAGCAACATTCAAAACACTAGCAAAGAATCCTGAATGGACATCTGTTGTTTACTTTAGTGAGTCATTTGTTTATAGTAAACAAGACTTTAAGAAATATTTTTTCATTTCAATATTTCTGCGCTTTTAAATTGTAGATAAACTAAATTGTGCAAAAACTGTACAGCTCTCAAAAACCCTTTTTTTTAATGGATGAGACATTATTCACTGACATTTAAGACTAACGAATAATTCTAAGAAAAATGCTCTATTTGATTTGTTTTCCTAACTAATAAAAATTGTGATATGAATATTATGTTTTCTTATTTCCATTGAAATGTCTCGCGTCGGTAAGAATAGATAATCTAGTATGATCAACCCTATCCTCATGAGGATACTCGAAAAGTAAAATTTCTTTTGAAGACCATTCGCGATTTTCAATAGTTGGTTGGTTAGCTAGATGTAAATATTAATAATTTGCATGAAACATTAACTTAGTTTAATTCGTCTACACCTCACTAACGTATCTCCTTTTATTGTATCCATTCAAAGAGAATTCTTCAGATGCATTGTAACAGGTCATTTAAATTAAATTTTAGTTTTATTCGATGCATAGATTGCAGTATCCAGATTACATCCTACTCATCCGTGTAAACATACACACTGAAAAGAAATACGTGTTACACCTTAATAATTCCAGGTTTTCTCAGTTTAACAGAGTATTCAGTTTTGGTGAATAAGATTCTGCTGACAGTCTATCTTTTTTTTTACTATAACGGCAGTAAAGATATCATAATGTTACCTCTGAATGATAAAACATCATAGAAAATTCTTACTGCTGTCAAACTATCCTTCAACCGAATGACAATCAATGATTTCCTGACTTCATTCTCATGATTCAGCTCAAATTTTCACCAACTAAAACAATTTAATAGATATTCTGTAGTAATCCCCGAAAGAAAATTCATTATTTGTACGTTTAAACAAAATCAGTCTACCTTAATGTTGAATTATAAAGTTTATATATTAACTAAAATCTCGATGTTTCAAAAACGATTTTCTACTTTCGTGTCTTCTTTAGCAGCCAAATGGTGTATGGGATGTAATCGAACAATTTATGAAGAATTTCCTAGACTGTCACAATATTATCAAAAACTTCAGCGACATGATTTATTATTTGGTTATACAAATTACGATTTAAATGATTATGAAGAATTGACAGCTACTAAAATGCCTCGCATTAAAATATTTCCTAAAAAATCAAACAAACAAATTGACTATGAAGGTACGGAACGTTTTGATCAAATAAAAGAATTCATCGAAACAACTGAACATACAGTAAAATAGTGGTAAGGACTTACGTATGTTTAATGATTTAAGCTGTCTTCAGTTTTTTGATGGATTTGGTTGGAAATTTACCTGATTAATCAGATCTGATTTAATAGTTTGTATGAATTCAATGTATTAATCTTTATTACAGTCTGTTCTTAGAAAAGGTGGTTATGAACTAACGTTGAGTTACCAATAAGTAAATAATTAATAAACTTGTAACCTTGTTCATTACAGTTCTTACATTTGTAAACGGATTAGTTAATGTTTAATATGCAATCAGAACAAGGATTTTTGTTCCCAGATCAATAGTTTATGAGACAAAATCGAACATTTATTCAGGTACTGAAAGTAGAGTTGTTGTAAAAACTAAAAAGCAATCAAGAATCTTATCAAACACATATGTAATGAAGCGGTGACTAAAAGCAGATATATTATTGTAATGAGTTTTAATTTGTTATCTACATTCTGTGATTTACTTTTTTTCATTAAAATATAGTAAATTTTTCGTGATCGCGTTATGTATGGTGAAGCAAAGATTTGTACAATACAAAATTACCTTCAATTGCAGAAAAATTCTGAATACAAGCCAGAAAACTTACTTCTTCTAAAAAGTCATTCATATATCACGTTTTTATACAAGAAAAAAATATTGTTTCTGAAGAATTTTCATTTTGTCTTCAGTTTATAATAATTATTTTAATTTTATACTTCTTTCAATGCTTCTGTAACAATATTCTCGCTATTTAAATAGCCCTTATAAGTTGAATGTTCCTGGGATAACTTTGTTCTTATTTATAACGTTTTGTTTCAAACCGATTTTTAAATTATTTTTGAATTAAATGTGGAAATAAACGTTTAACAAGAAAAAAATTTATTGCTAATATTCGGTACTTAAACAAAATAAAGTGTTAGATAAACGTATAAGGCGAACAAATGTTCATCATTACTATAACTAATCATCATAAATAACGACGATACAAATTATTTTAAGTCCTACATTAACCAAAAACTCTTACTTGGACTGAATAAAATATCGACGATTTATCGAAATTTCTATGCTTGCATTAATTAAGATACAACTTGGTATGAAATAACGAAACGTATAACCAACAACACAATAACAGGCGAGCTAAGCTATTCCTCTGTGCTTCAGTCCAGCTAAATGGGGGAAGAATCCTCGAGTAATAATCCTCAAGCAGCTCGGAACGAACGAACGTGGTATATACAATACAAAAAAGTGTCCATAGTATCACAAAATAACGAACTAAAAGAGAAGACGGACCAATGATGTCTAAGGTCCTTCCGAGTGAGAAACTAACTGAAGGTAAAACTGGGGGCTTTCAGCGCGAAAATAAGGGATTCAAATCTCCAGAAATAAACTACGAAATTAAGAAGTTTATCAAGAGATTTCTGTAGACCTAACATTCCCAACAAAATTATTTACTTCTGAGAATCTGTTAGCCAAGAGTTTCCAGCATTTGGGGCATTTTCAATCTGTAAAAATGATGAACACAGCATGTTAGAGTAGATAATATTCAATGAAACGATGATAACGAAATATAACTTGCTCATAGGATTAAATTATTGACATAGCCCCTAAAATTAACTGTTATCCGATGAAAGTATAACATATCAGTAGAATACCGAATTACCATGCCTAATATAAGCTATTAATGAAAGATAAGTATGATAGGATTTGGGTTTTTTTTGTTAATTAAATTAATACATTTCTATCATGTCTAATTTCTTCTCTTCATATAAGAATCTAATTCAGTCTACATTACATTTCATTCTCATTTCCGGTAAAGCTAATATTTATGAATTCTCTTTTTGAATCTTCTTGTATCAGTCAACCCTAATGGAGATGAGAAATTCTTACATGTTTAGCAGTTTAAACAATATGTGGAATTTAAATGTTCTGTTATCGATAGTTTTGAAATCCAAAGTATATTGCGTATAGACCAATCAGATTTAAAAAAATACTTTATGACTGACTACTCCGTAAAGTGATGTACTCATAGTGTGGTGTGTGCTACTTATACGAACGATATATGTAGTATAAGAAGGGACGTGAAAGAAGAAGTCTCACGGTCAGAAGAGGAAAACGGAAAGCAAATGGAGCAAAAGCAAGAAATGAATGGAATACCAACAGGAAGAGAAGGGAGGAACAACAGGAATGGAAGAAGGATGGAGCGTTGGAAGTTACGACTCAAAGATGGTGTGCAAATAGAGTGTTCAATGTAATGTTTTCGTTTTTAATTGACTAAGAGTGTGGCCTGCCTTAGTCTTCTCAACAGGATTTATTTTCGCCTCCAGAAGATTGGTGGAAAAAATACTATTCCATTTCTCAGACATTTAGAAGTATATAGTGAATAAAACAGATATTATAGTGTTCACTTTCTATTCATAAACCATACGTATGGGAATTACATACACATGGGAAAAGTAAGCTAGCCTATGCTTTTTACTCTTTGCATGTTGATTAATAGATTGGTGTTTAGATAGTTGTTTTAGCTGTCAAATTTTATGTTAACTCAGGGAAATAAAATCCATCAATAGAAAAATAACTAATTCATATTAAGGATAACAGTGTCAACAGAAGCGAATCATGGGAAAACAAATGAAACAGATTCAGAATAATAAGTTATCTAACATTAACATAATGAAACGCGTGTAGATCAAGCCAAGTGTGAGCTATTTTAAGTGATCATGTTTAGATATATAAGAGTTTAAGTGTTCTTGTTGTTGACCTTAAGGGCTTCATTTGATTGGTTTCTATTGGCCAATTTACACCCCAAGTGAACTTATCTGAAACTGGTTTTAGTTACAAGTTTTAGCAAAGTGATTTGAGACTTGCGGTGGAATCCCGAACACATGTATAGTTTTTTGGGGATTCGTGAGCTAGATGTACCTACATCAAAGTTTTGATGTTCAAAGTGAGACCAGAACTGAGTAATTTCTCGTTTAAACATCAATCTGTTATCCACTGAGCTAATGAGTCCAAAATCTCCTGACTTGTTGAATGGGTATGCGGTCATATAAGTAAAGGTTAGAGTTTTTCCATCGCTGACAGTAACGACTAAATCTCTTAGTGGTTGTCTAGATTTAGTAGCTTGGTAGACAGCTGGTCGGTATTCAAAGCGAAAGGTATTGTGTTTAAGCCTCACTATGGACATCAATTATGAAATTGAGGTATACTTGGTTGAAGGTTCCTATAGAGGACGCACCAGGTATCCATGAGACCTCCGCTAAACACAGAATAACTTTATTACAGTCTTATCGATGGTCTACTAATACAGATTTCAATTGATTTGCGTACATATATCAAGATCATATATCATATATCAAGAACAAGTAGTAAAAAGTAGATTATTGTTTAGCTTACTATTGATGTGGAATATAATAGACATATTCTTCCTGTATGGCAATCAAGATAAGTGTTTGTATTCTCCCGAGATTTTATCGGCTATCTCACTGATTCTAATGGAAGAGTAAATTTGATTGGCTATCGAGTGTGGACAAACAGGTACTCAATTTATTTGCTATTTACTATGTGGCTTGCTTTTCTTTTATTGATCACAGCCCGTTATGAATCAAGTATCTGATATGATGTAATCTAGTCTCTATGTATAGCGTATCGTTCTGTTGTCCAATTTAGTGGGATAATAAACTCGATCATCCATTTGATTCTTGTTACTTTATTGTCGTATTAGCACAGCATAACGCAGTGAAAAAAAATATTTAGTAGCATTTTTTGGCACTTATCACACTCTCTGACTACCTTGATATATTCAACTGAAAACAGATGGTAGAAAAAAACAATGAGTAGTTATAGTAAAGAAATTCTCAATTTTATATTTGTTACACCTTTTTGAAACCCGTATTGATCATGGCAGTTATCACTTCTATCATGCCGTTCATTTACTTCCATTATCTGCCATCACACTGTCTTATTCAGTGATGATATTTTATTTTTCTATTTTATCTATCAAATATATGTACTTGTTAAAATGTTCTATGGAAATATGGATAACTCATTTATCACTATGAAAACAATTAATATGTTTATTGAGGATATCTGTGGTGGTATACTTTTACGAAGAAAACAAAACTGCTGAAATATAAACAGTTATTATTGTACTTAGTTCTGAAAATAACTGTTCTATTGTACACCTCTTGTTTATCTGTGCAAAAGACTATCTTTCGCGCGCCAAGCGTTTTATTCCCTTATTCTCCTCCTTCGCATGTCTCCTGCCTGGAAGTTAGCCGTTCGTGTACCCTAGTCTCGTGATTATTTCGATATCACGAGGCTAGCAATTAACATACTGCTTCATCTAGAATCGTCTTTTCTCTGATTTCTAGATTTACGGGATTAACGCTTGTTATCTTGCGAAGTGGTATGTTTATTTTGTACAACCACATATCTATGATATAACCAATAGTCGACAGGAAATTGATTGCATTACTTTTATTTATTCAGTGAGCAGCTGAGTTTATAAAGAGTGAAAAGTAAGTTCAAAGTACTGTAATTAGAAACGTATTGAATGGTTATTTTGAGCATGTGAGGATGATAAATATCATGAAGTAACATCAACCATCAAAATAAGGAGGAAATTCATACTGCGATTTTTGGCTAAAGTCTTCTGAATTGCACGACAGAAAAAAATTGAAGAATTTGAAAGTATCCTACCAAAATCAAATGACTGCTTCCATCTATCAGCTGCGAACAGTTTCACATAATAATCAGGAGAAGCACCTATCACTCAAGTTCTTGCTGATACTGTTGCTCTCACTTTTAACAAATAACGAATTGCAAACTTAAGTTCTACATCCGTTGTAACAATGGGTTATGTACATCAATTAGAATCTGGATTAATTTGTAGCGATTTCACTTTTACGAAGAAGACACGATTGATTAAATAGAAACATCCATGATTATAACCGATTCTATCAGTGGTGTTGTAGGATTTAGTTCGTCCATCAGATGTACTGTTATAACTGTGAACGCAGTAATGAAGAATACATAAAGCTTGGCTTTAAACTTTATCTGTTTGTAGTGTGTCTGTTTACTGCGTGTTCTTAAGCTCAGTAATTAACTCGTTCAGACAATCGTTGCCAAATAGCGTCTGATAGTTAATAAATCAGAAGATGAATTCGTAGTGATGAATACGTTTATTCGGGACACACCACAAAACGAAGCAGAGAAGCAGTGAATAAAACGAATGATGCGACGTGAACTGGAGAAGGCTTTTGAGCCAAGTCCCAGAGATAGAGCATGACTAAGAATATATAGTCAGACAAAAATAAGACAGACATATGACAAGCGAAATAGGCATGCACAGACATGAATAAAAGCGACGAATGACTGACAAGGTCAAAAGCAAGCGAGACAAGTCATGTGAGTTCATAGGGGTATTAAGAGATTAACATTAAAGCGAAAAGGATGAGTCAGCGCGTAGGCGTAAGCAATGCTCAGTCGTACAGGCTCATACAAACCAGACAATAAAAGATACCAATGGTATACCAATGGGTTGTTGCTATACCAATAGCGTGGTTACATAAGTTAATCGAAAGGCGTAATCAAATTAAATATGAGCGAACTCAAGTTTATGTGGAGGCACAAGAATAGCCCCCTTCCAGCAAACGAAGATACGAAAGTGTCTTTGTTTGCGAAAAAAATATGGTAAGCGGTTATTAGCAAAACAAAATCGATTTCGAATAGAATACATTAGGAGCAGGTGTACGATACGAAAATGTAATACAAATGCTGCAAAATATTTAAGATCGTTTAGGCATGACAGTTAAGACGGAATTCGATAATCGTATAGACATTACGGTAAGGCTCATCGATAAATTGAGTGGCTGCAGATAGGTGAAGAAATTGCGGTCGAGATTATCGTGGAAAAAATTTGGAGAATAAAGCTGCGTACAGATGCGATGCATGGACATTAAACGCATATCGAGAACATAAGTTACTACCATTGAGTATATGACTCCAAACTTATGTGTATGATAGCGTTGTAAACCGTTTCCAGCGTTGGGGTAGTCGAAAACATGCGAATATCAGCGTGCAGGAGGTTCCCTCGACTGCTTGAACTGCTGCTTCGTGTGCATGTGCGTAAGATTATACCACCAATTTACTTAGCAGGCTGCAAGATTTTCGAGTACGAGCAGCTGATGAGTACATAGAGGATATCTCCAATGCGATAATCGTATAGCCACGGAAATATTAATGGACGATGATTGTCGTTGAGCCATTGCTTTGATCAGCGATTCGAAACATAATTATGCGATACGGCAAACAAATGGAACGAATTCACCTTAATCATGAACGTCGTTCGTGGTATCGAAAGAAGTAAAATAATGTTTATGAAATAATTGTCATGCAATAAGAATATGATGATGATAATAATCCACACAATGGTAATATAATCCACAATCGTAATTCGTATCGAAATAGTTATTGTCAGTTATATTGTGGACGCGTTTGATTCGTGGTCGTAGTTTTAGGGATTACTAATCGGTAATTGCGTTCGATTGTACGTCGAAATCACCAATTAGTTGGAAGCGTTCGATTTTTCGTCAGCATCAGCAAACATCCTGATCACGTCGGGGAGCTTTGTTATGAGTACGTTAGATTCAAAGGCGGGCTCACCATTTATGGTGGACGATTTTGTTGACGTCGGGATCACCATTCTGTAGTGGGTCTATTTTGATCACGTCGGGCTCACCATTTTGTAGTGTGTCGATTCAATGCTTTACCGCTTCGTTTTGTGGTGTGTCCCGAATAAACGTATTCATCACTACGAATTCATCTTCTGATTTATAAACCGTCAGACGCTATTTGGCAACGATTGTCTAAACGAGTTAATTATTGAGCTTAAGAACAGGCAGTAAATCGACACACTACATGTTTCTAAATATAAAAGTAATTAGATTAGTACAATAATTAAGGAAATTACAGTTGTCAAGTGAAACGAGCAAATCTAGCGACCATCATAGCGTGTCTCATGGTAATGATTAAAATTATGAATCACAGCAATATAATAAGATAATAATGTTTTTCAATTAGTAGGCCATTTACAACAAAGCTCGTTTACAGACATCTCAGACCAGATGACGTGGCGAACGCTTAAACCACGATTTGATTGGTTAGTTATGAATACAACTAGCAGATGGTTTACTGAACTTCTTGTTTACTCGCAGTTCTGTAACAGACTTTCCTGTTTGGCGAGCACCATATTGTCTGTGCCGCTCTGTACCTTTTCGCCCATTTACTCTAGCACGTTTATGGAACTCTTTCGATACCTTCAAGTCATGAGCAAATAAGCCCATTCGTCTGGACTATACCTTCTTTCTTGTTATTGATTCACGACGGGATAAAGCGTAAAGACCAGAACGTAATTGGTTTGTAAAAGCGTTCATAATCATCCTCCACTCAAACCACTACATATAGGGGCCACGTTTCTGTTGTACTGACTAGTAGCAGCAAGTCTCAAGCTACTGTGCTTCTAAAACGTATAGCGAACGACGTAGTCATCAATACCCACGGTACAATACAGCTGTCTATCAACCTGAGTAAGCAAGGACAGTATCTGTGCACATCTATCCTCGCTGATGTCCCCACAGCCATACTCGGTACGATTATTCACAGAGCTATCAATTGCTGGTCGATTCGCGTTTGCTGCAATTATACGGTACTTCGTCGAATATGGAATTCAAGGGTCTTAACGCTCAAACAGATGAGTACCTAATCAATGATGAATTTTTTGCACGATTATTTATTCCGTGTTATATTTGATAAATTCCTCCAGTTAATTAAACCGAGTAGATTCCATCGGTGATTAAATATATGGTATGCCACATCGTCATCCGCAGACCACAGTCACGTCCGGCGCTGGACAAATCAGTTTTCGTTAAGCGAGAGTTTGGCATTTCACTTTCTAAATGTACTATTTCGTCTTTTTCACAGTGATTATAGAGCATTAACGGCAGATATACAATGTTCCCGCTCTGAACTTGTATACGTCACGACATTGCGTCGGCAAAGGGAATGTTCACACTTTTTGTATATCAGATAACGTCCAACGACTATCTGTGTACATGAGAACACTGCCTCGGGTGTAAACTCAAATACAGCATCCAAAGGTCGCTCCTCATAAAAGGCTATTTACTTAATCTCATGTTTTCATACGATTAGATTCGGTACAGAAACAGTTTTATGAAGGACCTTCTTACTTGGTTTCATGTCACGAAAAGACCTTCAAGGTTAATCAACAAGACAAGCATTGATCGACCACATATTTGGCTTTAATTTTAGAACCCACTCTTAATCAGCAATAGCATTATGTGATCTTCGCTTTTTTCACTTGTACAGGCTGCGTAACAGTACGTTAGACTTATCAATAAGGAAATATTTACTTTTGCGTCAACCAAACCACGTGTAATACCATTTATTATACGGGCGAATAAAGACTATAAGCAGCTCGAAATCTATAAAGGATCAGCATATGTCTTTGATGTGATAACGATTGATTAACATTACAAAACCTTATTGATAATGAATTCTCAACACCATATAGCATTTTTGAGCCAATCATCACAAAACCTGATCGGGACAACCGATGTACATTTCATAATATTTTCCATCGACCAAATGACATATATAATCGCTCAATGCATGAAGTGTTATTTCTTCATGGTTTTCATCTATCGGATGAGTTCAGTATAAATAACGGCTAGTCGCACAATCAACCATATATAACCCTTCCAGTGTGAACTATCAATTTACACTGTCAAACTGATCTCCTGAAGACAACATTGTCGAATCGACTCCAACTCTAGAAAAGTTTCACCCCATTATCTTCGGTCTGAGTTTAGGGTGACACTTCTTGGTTTCACATGTTCTCTTCGCAATATCTTGGTTGAACTATTGTACAGCACTCCTTTTTTTATCTTTAGGAACAGTTTCGTCAGTAAACATATACTTCCGATCTTTAGTCTATAACCATTACTGAATTTAGCAACTTCAATCAGATTTACAACTTTGACTCCTAAGTGAACGATAACTTCCAATGAAGAAATGATGACCGTTTTTCATTATTTTCTAGTCAGTCCTTCAATTTATCTAACAGCTTATCAATACCCAGAAGATTCTAGTGGATTAATTTGCAAGCTCCTGTGGGCAATCACTCCCAACATATTTGATTCTGATTCAAACGACCTTTGAATTTGGTGTAGGAGTATTGAAAGGTATGTAGAATTTCACTAGACCCTAGCGGAATCATATGGTCAGAGTTCCACCTATCCTCATCTTGTAGGATATCCGTCGTAAATTGATCGGTGCTATTCTATCCGACGGTGACCACATTTTCTTCCACTTTTTACCGGTAAATTTCCTAAAAGACATCATGTTTGTGCTAAAAAATCACCAAAGAAACCGCAGTAGCTGGATAAGACGAAAAATTAATCCACATTAGGCGGTGACTGAGAAGAGCTTTAGTCAGGAGGTCACACCATAATCCCCCGACAAGAGTAAGCCACAGTCGTCCATAAACGTCACCGAAATTGATCTATATAATGGTGCAGTGGATGCATAAAAACCAGATTGCTTCTCATAAATTAAGAAGATATGAATTTTTAGTGAAACATCCGTCATCACGTGATCTTAACTCCGCCTGTAGAGCCTGAACCCAGATAAAGAAGGAGGGTTGGGATATGAGTTTGCGACCCGATCCCACAAAATCTTACTTGCCAAAAAAACGTTAACAAGAAAAAAATTCAAACCATATAAACTCTGCTCTGGGAGTTACAAAGTCTTCATTTAGAAGAGTTATAACGTCGGTGCAAACTCGGAAGGATAGGGACACCCGCCGTTGCCTCTTCGTCGTATCTGCCTATTCTCCCACTGACCTCAGTCCAGATGAAGTAAAAGATGAGTTTCAAAGAAAGCTTTCGGACCTCCTCCAAAATGTTAAGCGCTCCGATATAGTAATAATGGCTCGTGACTTTCATAATCAAGTAAATAGACTCAGAAAAAAGGAAAGACACCTGAGTGGATCTTATGGTGTCGTGGCTCAGAGAACAGATAATGTCGTCTGCTACAGCTCTGATCAGATAAGTGCCTATTCCTAGCAAACACTAACATGAAGCATAAGAAGAATCATCTCTTTACCTGGCGACCCCCGTAACCGACCCAACGATGGACCCAACTAGATCACACCGTTATAAGCCATCGGTGTAGAGGCTCTACTGAAGACTGCCACTCATTCTGTAGCACTTGCTTAAAATCAGACCACCCTCTCGTGCGAGCGCGTATTTGTTTGCATCCCACTGGACGTGAGATAAAATATCGCAAGGAAACCTTTTACGGTTTTGCCTAGTGATAATGAAGCTAGGAACAACTAGAAAAACAGTTAGGTAGCCAAATAGTAACTGATGCACACCTTGAGGCAGCTTGGAACGATATTAAAAAGCTGTGGAAACAGCGGTGATATCTTCTAGTAAGGTGAGGGAGAAGCGGTGGATCTCAGTAACATCTACGGAACTCATGGATTCTCGAAAGCTAATACCACCTCGCTCTGAGTCTGAAGAGAAGTGGAGTCAGCTTAGGAGCAGGCTGATAAAATACCTACGCAATAACTGCGAACGGTGGTAGGTAGCTATAGAGATGGAAATGACAGCGTTGAAAGGCAACAGTAGACTACTGTTCAGACTCGTCAAGGAAATCGGTACTGGAAATTCAGTTGTTAGCGAAACTATCTCAGAGAAATATGGCTGTATCATCCATTCTAAAAGCAGGAGATTGGATCGATGGGCGGAACACCTCAGGGACCAGTTCGGTTGGCCTTCAGAAACACTTAGGGTGCCCACGGTCTCCAGTCAACCCGAATGGCAAGTCGACGTGGGTCGTCTGACTCTTTATGAAGCTGAGAAAGCAATAGGCAATCTGAAGAGAGGGAGAGCAGCGAGACCTGATATGCTTGGCCCTGTGATTTATAATGATGTTGGTCCCGTTTTAGCAGTAGTTTAGACCAAGACCTTAGGAAGAATTGGGGAACAGGAATTAATTCCATCCAACTGGTCTCAATCACTGATTGTCCAAGTCTATAAAAAGGAGGAAAAGTCCTCTTGTGACAAGGGGAATAAGTCTAACTAATACAGTTTCTAAATCGTTAGCCTCGATTATACTCAGACTCCTAGCTAAAACTCGTGAAGAGCAGACTAGAAAAAACCAGGCTGGTTTCCGACCTGGACGAGGCTGTATAGACCACAACTCCACACTAAGACAGGTCCTGGAACACAGCCACACATTTAAACGTCCGACAAGAGTTGTCTTCCTGGACCTGAAAGCGGAAGTGTCTATCATTGAAACGTGTACCAAAGAAGTACATTAACCTTATACAACCTCTCTACTCGAACACCACTGGTCGAGAGAGAGCTTATGGCGAACTGTCATTGGAATTCTTTAATTCAAGTGGTGTCCGTCAGGGATGTCCACTCTCTCCATTCTTGTTTAATTTTTTCATAGACCTACTACCAGGAAAATCGCATATTGACCTAGAATATGCTGATGACATAGTTCTACTTGAAGACGCTGACGAAATTAAGAGTCTTCTGACTATTCAGAGCAACAATGCAAGCATTTTCGAGATGCGATACTCCCCATCGAAATGCGAAATACTACTTTAGGTTCGGCTTGTATCGGTACCTGAACTAGTGACAGGGGGTGAAGTAGTTGAGCATGTAAACCGCCTCACTTATCTTGAGCTTCTTATCAGTGCCGATGGCCTGGAGACTGACGAAATCTCAGCTCGGATACAGAAGGCTCAATTGGCATTCGTTAACTTACGTCATGTATGGCGTAGTGGAGATACCTGTTTGCTAACCAAATGACGAAAGTACTGTGCAGTAGTTCGCCCTGTCCTGCTTTATGGCTGTGAAACATGGCCAGTGAGAGTAGATGATATTCGTAGGTAGCTTTTATTCATCATAGGTGTCTCCGAAGCATAGCTTGTATATCGTGGGATAACCGAGTAAGCAACCAACTGCCAACTGACTAGAATTAGACAGTCGAGTGGCTAGACCTCCATCCATTGGACATTACCGAACACCTGGAACCGTACCGAAAGAACAAGAATCGAGCGCGAAGAAATGAAATTGGTTTACACTAGCTCGTGAAAAAGATATTGGATATTGGATATTGAATTCTATCGTTAGGAAACGAGTATTATGTAGGGACGGCAGATCAATAGTTGAAGTGATGAAGCTTTATCAGTTGAGGTGGTTAGGACATGTGTTGCGTGTGCCTATCCACCGATTACCTCGTCGAGCCATATTTCGCGGTGTAGGAATAGGTTGGACGAAAGTTAAGGGCGGCCAGACCAAAACATGACAGAAATCCATGAAGTCACTTTCAAGTGGACCGTGTCATTTAGGCAGGTATCAACTACCCGACTGGGGTCCGCGAGACGAAAATCAAAGATGATTGGAGACCCTGAATGACATGGCTCAAAATCGTTTGCAATCGCTCACGTGCATCATTCTTTGTGTTCTCTCAAATCCTAAACTTCCTTATTCATCATCACTGTTTCTTCTTCTATTTAAGTTTATTTCACTAGATTCTACTTCTTAAATAATATCTTCGAACACCAATCTTCCCGATTACTGTTAATACCTTTACTATCTCTACTACTATTAGATTTGGATTGACAATTACATCTCCGTGCT
This sequence comes from Schistosoma turkestanicum, assembly GCA_944470395.2. Lineage (NCBI taxonomy): Eukaryota > Metazoa > Platyhelminthes > Trematoda > Strigeidida > Schistosomatidae > Schistosoma > Schistosoma turkestanicum. The sequence continues at coordinate 46,179,958 of OX103979.1, forward strand.
AATAAGGTGTGGCAACTTGTAACGATGTACGTACCTACGTAGGACGTTCTATGTTGCTGTTTTTGTTGTAGCTGTTGTTCATCTGGTTATCTTAGGTATCAGCCGCAAAGCTAAGTCGGACACTGAAGATATTGTAGTTAGGACAAAACTGTACCATACAACAATCATAATGTTGCAATTTTCGTATTTAGAAAACAAACCTAGAAGAAGACTATCTTACATAAGGATGATGATTCACGTAAGCAGGACAGCTGTTATGTGAAATTAGCAATTCAAACAGTGTCCCGGAATCAGACACGATAATTGATCAAGGAATTTCAGGTTTTTCTATCCCGTTCTAACCATCAATGTGAAAATCAACACAGAAGGCATTTTTTGAGGAGCTATTTAATTTTGCCATGTTAAGAAGAGGTATGATTTTCATTACCTGTCACCACTCATGTTTATTTATGAACTGATAAAAGATCTAAAACAGTCATATTTTAAGTGTCCTACTTGATTATATTTTAGTTAGAAACTAATACATATTTGAATGTTTGTGATTTTAAGATTGTTTTAACCGGCTGCCTTAGGGCGGGCTCTCAGTGCGCATATTCTGAATTTGTGGCATCATTTCATTGTTCGGTCTGTTTTCACAGACTTCGCTACATTTGGGCAAGAATTGGCACTCCTCTCTTTGCTCAAAGTTACTTAATAAATCTTTTGCTTTTGGGCGTTCTAATTTTCAGTGTTGTGTAGCTTCCTACAGCAAGAGTCTTAAAATGGATGCTGTTGTGCTGCAACAGCTTAACGGAGACATTTTAAGCAGCCCTGAAAATGGCATTTCAGATCCAAATGTCAAAAAGCGATTGTCAGTTGAACGGATTTATCAGAAGAAAACTCAGTTGGAACATATACTTCTGCGGCCTGATTCCTATATTGGTTCCACACTGAAAGATACTCAGCAAATGTGGGTGCTAGACGAGAGTCAGCAACATATGATTTGTCGTGACATCACATTTTCTCCTGGTTTGTACAAGATTTTCGACGAAATACTAGGTATGAAAATGTTGGTATTTTGATCTGTTTAGTGAATGCTGCTGATAACAAAGTCAGGGATCCTACCATGTCGTGCATAAAAATTGACATTAACCCGTAAGTGCTTCTTTTTCTTATTGTTCTCAAAGCGCTGAAAATATGGTCCGCATATGGAATGATGGCAAAGGAATCCCGGTTGTTCACCACAAAGTCGAAAATGTCTACGTCCCTACGCTGATATTTGGGCATCTTCTCACTTCAAGCAATTATGACGATACTGAGCGAAAAGTGACGGGTGGAAGGAACGGTTACGGCGCAAAATTATGTAACATCTTTAGTAAGAAGTTCATTGTAGAAACATCGTCCAAGGAATACAAAAAAAGTTTTCGGCAGGTATAGATATGTCTAAAAATTTCATTTCTCCAGGTATGGGTTGAAAATATGACAAAGACATCTGAACCAAAAATTTTAGCAGATAAAGGGGATGATTTCACCAGCATCACATTCTATCCTGACCTTGCGCGTTTCGGTATGAGTGAGCTAGAACCGGATACGGTATCTCTTTTTACTCGCCGGGCATATGATATGGCAGCAACTTGTAATGGAGTTAAAGTTTTCCTTAATGGCAAAAGATTACCAATAAAGGGTTTTGTGGACTACGTAAACCTTTTTATTAAACCCAATAAAGATGATGCAGAAAGTGTCAAGGTAAGCTGTCAAAACTGTTTATTTTAAACATTACCGTAAAATTCGTTGTTTTCACCATAGCCTCATTTAAATCAAAATGCTATTGAATTCAGTTTGTTCATGTACTGCTTCTTGCTGTTATTCCGCTTCCGAGCGTTTCATGTTTTCATACGCATTCAATTCAGAACCGAGCAGTAAGGTCACTGATGATTAAAGCTTTATAAAGGCAGGTATGGGATTATAGTTGAAAGAACCTATGTAAATGCGAAAACCTAGTGTGTTATACGTTCGAAATGTGTTATTTATTGCCTGTATGGTATTACACACTAATGACATTGGTATTTAAGTGTGGTCATATGGTATCATTGTCTCTTACACCAGATCTCTAAGGGTTCGTTCCCATTTGTCTGAAAGTTGTCTAGTCAGCAGCTCCATGCCTACGGCAGTTGTGGATAGTGACGTGAACGTTTTGACGAAGTGTTTTTATACTCCCATGGTACCCGTAAACTGAGATAAGTCACAGTTGTACCGGGATCAAGCTCTGTTTTCCAAATATTCGTATGTGATATTAGCCCAAGTAAGATTCATCACTTTTCACCTACTATTGCGTTAACGCCTTTATATTCGTAGTTGATATTTTTGTGGTTTTCTAAGGAATGTTATTTTTCTATTAAGGCAAATCTTTTACAATTAAGTCAATAAATCTTTGGTTGATGCATAAGTTTGTTTCTTTCCACAGATTAATAACTGCGAAAGACTTCATTTCGAAGATATATGACACCCAACACATTCATGGCTTATTCTGATAGATCCCATAAGATCTTTCATTCCGCCCATGTCATGGTTGTCTGTTTTCTCTTCAAACTAGGCGCATAAAAATGGATTAGTAGAAATTGTGGACACTAAAATGCATGTGTTATATGCTTGAAAGTTGACCAGTTTCACCCCGTTATAGTTTTTAGATTATTGCTGTAGTATAGGTTTATTACCATGATTTTCTTTACAGCAGGTTTTGTCAAACTTTTGGCAAAAGGTCACAACTTTCTCTGGTTCTTCTGTAAATAGGTTGTATACGAAGCAGTCAACCCACGTTGGCAGGTAGCAGTGGCGGTTAGCAACACAGGCTTTCAGCAGGTCAGTTTTGTTAACAGCATCGCAACTACTAAAGGTGGGACACATATTACTTATGTGAGTGATCAAATTGTTAACAAGTTAATGGATATCGTTAAAAAAAAGTCTGGAAAATCCGGTGTTCAAATCAAACCTTTTCAAATAAAGAATCATATGTGGTTGTTTGTTAACTGTCTAATAGAAAATCCTACGTTTGATTCGCAAACAAAAGAGAATATGACTCTTCAGATTAAAAGTTTTGGGTCTACGTGTGCTCTAAGCGAAAAGTTTATTGGACAGGTGAGATAAGTTTAATCCTGTTTCTCTTTTCGTACTTTTTATGCTGCATGTCCAGTTATCATGTACTCCAAACGTATTTAATCTCATAAATTTTTACTTATTTAATAGTGGCTATAACTCCAAAATTTATCGAGTTTTAGGAAAGTGGAATTTCTGAGTTTAATATTTTCAATTTCAGTCCATGGAGTAATCAGAAATAATTTTATATTTAGTTTACATATATCAGAAAAGCATTACAACAATTTTTCCAGCGAAATATTACATTTATTTCTTAAAAGCCCATTGTGAGCGGTTGTACATAATTTTAGACCTAACACTTGTTTTTCTGGAGCTTTCTTATAGTGAAATTTCAACCAATGATCTCAAGATCAAATTTTTTATTTTTATTAGATCGTTTATCGCTTTAATATTTTTAAGGTCTGTGCTGAATTTTTGTCTCATAATTATTCTAATTCACCTGACATACTCATTTTTCCAGCTATACTAGTGATAAGGAATGTAGTGATTGAGCGTGTTGACCGTTTCACTTATCTTGGGAGTCTTATCAGTGCTGATCTGGTATGTGACGAAATCTCATCACAGGTACAGAAGGCTCGACTGGCTTTTGCCGACTTGCATCATATACAGCGTAGGGAAGGACGAGTACACTGCGCAATATTTCTCTGTCCTACTGTATAGGCGTGAAATTTGGCCAGTTAAAGTAGAGGATATTCGTAGGTTATTAGTATTTGATCACAGATGTCTTCGAAGCATTGCTCGTTTTTATCTTGGGACTATCGAGTAAACCGTGCTGTTATTAGGAAAAGGGTACTAGGTACAGATGCCGGATCAATTGATAAAGTAGTGAATCTTGGTCATTCGAGGTGGTTGGGACATGCGTTGCGAATGCCCAACCACCGACTGCTTCGAGGAGCTGTTTTGTGATGTTTGTAGGTTAGAAGAAAGCTTTGGGGCTGGCTAAGCCAACTCACGGAACAAATCCATGGAGTCACTGGCAAGTGAATTGAGTCATTTTGGTAGACGTAGACTACCAGGTTGGGGTCCGCGAGATGATGGTTAGAGACCTTGAATGACTTGACTCAAAATAGTTTGCGATGGGGAAGCCGCATCCATTCATTATCTTCTCTTATGACATCATGGGCTTAGGACCTTTTCTTATCTCTTTGAACCCTAATATTCTCCATTACCGCCAATACTTCTACTCCTATGGGTTTTAATTGACAATTCGCTCTCTGTTCTAATGTGTTGCGGCAATTTCAACAGATGTTTGTACGTACGAAGTTCTACGTTATATCTGACTGACTGCTTGAGTTTAAACTTCGAGAAATATGACGTTTCTCCTATTATTTTCATATGTATTGCATTCAGTGGCATCTAAGTATCTGATGCTAACTCCAGTTCTCTGCCGTTGCTTGTTAACGACATAGGTTATAAACAGAAATCTAATAACTATTTTTTCATGTTTTATTTTGGGTCACCAAAGTGAGGTATTTACTAGACTCTAAATCTGCTCCAGGTTAAAATAAACACCAAACAAATAAGGGTCCGATGCTAAGTTAGGTCAACAAACTAAGTTCTCGGATCGTTACCAACAATACGATACTGGCAGCACTATTTTATGTGTTGAACGTATGTTAAGAGATTGGGTCTCAGCCTTAGTTATTGTTAGTGAATTAACCATTAATAAACAAAGTCACATCCTAGCTATTTGTCGGTTGTAATTATTAGCGCAATTTTTGGTGCCTTATTCGAAGCACTTTATAATGATAATGAAATTTAAAATCTGAGTATTCGAAGGTCTTATGATTTTAAAAATATGTTAGCACTTTTTGGGAAGTTTCTGAAACGTCGGTTAGTTTTTTCACTTACACGTCATCTTTTTATTAATGAAATTGTAATTTCCAGTTTCCATGTATTTGGGTTCGTATATCATAGGCTTCAAAATCGGGTATAGTTGAAAATGTACTTTCTTGGATTCGCTTTAAAGCAATGGAAAAAATGGACAAACAGTGTCACAAATCCAAACATTCTAAGCTCAAAGGCATCCCAAAATTAGATGATGCGAATAATGCAGGGACTAAAAATTCATCTCAATGCACCCTTATTCTAACAGAGGGTGATTCGGCCAAAACTTTGGCCGTGGCTGGTCTTGGAGTCGTTGGTAGAGACAACTATGGTGTCTTTCCTTTAAGAGGCAAACTACTAAATGTTCGCGAGGCATCTAACAAACAGATTATGGAAAATGCAGAAATTAATGCACTAATTAAAATTCTTGGATTGCAATACAAGCTGAAATATGAGTCGATGGATACACTGAAAGATTTACGCTACGGCAAGTAAGTTTTGTCTGACATTCTCTAATGTTTATAATTTTTGAAGAACTTTCTAACTTGAACTGATATATATATATATATATATATATATATATATATATATATATATATAATATACTTGAACACACCATTAATATTCCAAATAGGTACTTCTCAAATACCTTAAGTTGCGTTTTTTTAATTTGCAGGATAATGATTATGACTGATCAGGATCAGGATGGTTCTCATATTAAGGGTTTAATAATAAATTTCGTTCATTGTAACTGGCCAAATTTACTGAAACACAATGTAGTGGAGGAATTCATTACTCCAATCGTGAAAGTGTTCAAAGGGAAACAAGAACAGTCTTTCTATAGTTTACCAGAATTTGAGGAGTGGCAAAAATCAACTCCAAACTGGCATACCTGGCGTGTAAAATACTACAAAGGTACGTCTTGTTTCGATTGTGTTAAATTTCCTTTTAATCATGAACTCGAGCCAGATTTTCCAAAATCTTGATGTTCCATATCTAATCAACCCCTCCATTGCATAATTTCTCCTCATATTAGGTTTGGGTACTTCAACAAGCAAAGAAGCTAAGGAGTACTTTTCTGATATGAATCGTCATCGGATTCGATTTCGCTACAGTGGGGATGAAGATGATGGGAGCATTCAGTTGGCTTTCGACAAAAGTAAGATAGCTGATCGTAAAAACTGGTTGACCAACTTTACACAAGAACGTAAACGTCGACGGGAATTAGGTCTTCCGGAGCCGTATTTGTATGGGAAAGATACGCGAGCTATTACTTATCACGATTTTGTTCACAAAGAATTAGTGTTGTTTTCGAATTTGGACAACGAAAGGAGTATTCCATCTGTTGTAGACGGGCTAAAACCTGGACAAAGAAAGGTTAGCGTCCAAAATATTATAAATTTATGATAAATATTACTCATATATGTCGAGTTACAACTACAGGCTAACTCCTAGTTCTTGGAAATCTAATATTTTTATTATGTAACTTTTCTTCACTTCGGAGAAAAAAGCAATACATCTACGCTTTAGTACCTCTGAATTTTCATGACATTGGCATTACTGTTAAGTAATTTATAGAAAAACTGCAATTAAACACGAAATTCCGAATTCTTATTATTTTTGAAAATACAACTTTAATGCTTAACTGTTCGTCAGATGAATGTTTTCATTTCTAATATCACTATTTACAGCTACACTCGAATATGTCGTTTTTTTACCAATCTACAGTGTCACCTACATTGCACAGTCTCTTGTGGATAAGTTCGCCACAGTTCATTTAGGAATTACGAATCAAATATATTGGTAGTACACAACATATAAAGCTACAGGTCGTGTTTTGCTTGATCATAAACCTCATAAAAGTTTTATTTATACTTTTCTAATCTTAGGACTTCACTAAAACCAAAGGAGCTTATTTTATCCTCCTGAATTTCAACTTTTCCCCCTTTTTCTAGGTACTGTTTACTTGTTTAAAAAGGAATCTTATCAGAGAAATTAAAGTTGCTCAGCTTGCTGGTTCCGTTGCTGAGCTCTCGGCTTATCATCATGGTGAACAATCCCTCATGAGCACTATCATCGGGTTGGCTCAAAACTTTGTCGGTACGTTTATATATATGTATAGGCATATAGACCAGATGGTCTATCTATTATTTCTGTAAAGTGCACTCTTCTAAGCAATTGTCTCATGCGAATATCTAACAGTCATAAGTAATCCAGTTCGACGACTTTAGTTCAAACCGAAAACTTTCTCCTTCTGAGTAGTTTTCACGAGTCTCTCAGATGGTAATAATTTTCTCACCAGTTATTGACCTAGAGATTCATGAAGTTTTAATGGGCGTTTATGACTAGTAGAGACCAGTCGTACCGGGAATGAATCGCTTACCCACTGTTCGTACTATGATTTTTTCTCTATATTGTACATGGGCTAAAGTTAGAGATGTTGATCTTTGTTCTTTTGTAGTGATGTAAAGGTCTTGGTTCACTGTTTGTTCCCTATGGGATTGTGTGTGTACATTTTTGAAGAAACAGGTTAGGCCAATTCAACTTTCCAGTATTCCCTGGTTGTACGCACGTACGAAGTTCTACGTTGTAACTGACTGAATTCTTGATTGATATAGTTCTTCAGATAATGTTAGCCTGTGATTAAAAATTATTTTTAAAGGGTTGTTTATTGGCATACTGCTTTCTTAAGCAAGTTTAACAACACTTAACCTCATTTCTATGATTGTTCTAAACTTGGTATTTTCGTCAAGCAAAATAAGTTGTATTAAGCTTGAAGATTTCATCACATGAGTTTCTCTTGATTATGTAAACAAGTTGTTTTATGTTATTTTAGAATAAATAATTATTTATCTCTAGGATCGAATAATTTAAATTTACTCCAACCAATCGGTCAGTTTGGTACACGACTCAGTGGAGGTAAAGATGCTGCGTCTCCTCGTTATATCTTCACTGCACTGAATTCACTTACACGACTTATTTTCCATTTGGATGACGATCCTTTATTAAATTATCTATACGATGATAATCAACGTATTGAACCAGAATGGTATGCTCCAATAATCCCTATGGTCCTAGTCAATGGAGCAGACGGTATCGGAACTGGCTATGCAACACATATTCTCAACTATGATGTTACAGAGATAATAAATAACCTTTATCGCATGTTGGACGGTGAAGAACCTCGTCGTATGTTACCCAGCTTCCGAGGCTTTACTGGTACCATTGAGGTAAGAAGACAGTTCAATGTAATCGATACTACAATATACTTTATATTATTTTTAGCTTATTTGTTCCACTATTTTGTTTTATTTATTACTACTTATATGCCAATGAATTAATTCATTTTTAGGATTTAGGTAGTAATCGTTACGTTTGTTATGGAGAAGTTGCTGTCTTAGACGATGATACCTTAGAGATTACTGAACTGCCTATCCGAACCTGGACACAGAACTACAAAGAATCGGTTTTAGAGCCAATGTTAAATGGTTCGGAAAAGGTTCCTGCTTGTATCACGTAAGTAAAGTGTTCATCTTAATCTTAATACCTAAAATTTCTTAAATTTTATGAAAATGCGCCTAACTCATTTTATTCGTTTTAGAGATTACAAAGAATACCACACAGATGTCACTGTGCGATTCGTTGTCAAAATGTCTCCTGAAAAGTTGCGGGAAGCTGAATCTACTGGACTTCATAAATTCTTCAAACTTCAAACGGTTATGAGTACCGGTTCAATGGTGTGTTTTGATCCTTTAGGCTGTTTAAAGTGTTATTCCGATGAAATGGTTATTATCCGCGAATTCTTCGAATTGCGTCTTACATGGTAAGCCCCTTAATTAGTATTCATAACCAACGTGATTGCCGGCAAAATTTTCTTAAATTTTTCAGCCATTTGTTCATACGATAATTTATCAGCATCGTTAAGGGATTTAATATTGGGCTTTGTGGTAATCACTTGTGCCCATCAGGATAACCCAATCAAGCTACATTGGCCACTCGCAATCGTCCCTTCAAATTCTACCATGCCAGACAGGTCGGATCAGAAACAGCAAATATAAGGCTTGAGGACAAAATGTTACTTCTAGATAACCAGGTTTCCTAGTGATACTACTTTCTCGAAACAAAAGGGTGTGTGGAAAGGTTGACTTTGAGAATAACTACCCTGGCACAAATATCTCCAGTGCTGATGGTAAGGACATGAAAAGTATGTAGCCTATGTGTCTAAAGCATTTCACAAAAAGGCAACGTTTGTCTAGCTAACTAACATACTTATGCATGTTACCCCCATTGGATCATGGGCCGCCGACCAGCATTCTCCAACCTACTCTGTCCTGGGCCTTCCTTCCTGTCCAATTGTCGTTCATTCTTCTCATGTCTGTCTCCATTTCTCGGCACAATGTATTCCTTGGACTTCCTCTTTTCCTTTGACCTTGAGGATTCTAAGTGAGGTCTTATCTTGTGACTCCAGTTGGATTCCTTCCTCACTGCGTGTCCTATCCACTTCGAGCGCCTTGTAATTTCCTTATCCTCTGAAATCTGGTTTATTCTGTTCCATAGTAGGTTGTTGCTGATGGTGTCTGGTCAACGGATCCGAAGTATTTTGTGTAGACAATAAATAAACAATAAATAGCTTGTATCTTGTGGATGATGGCTTCGGTAATCTCCAAGTTTCCGCTCCATATAGTAGAACTGTCTTGACATTTGTCAGCAGTTCTCTTGAGTTTCGGATGTTGTTAAATCGTGAAAATCATGCCTTGCTTTGCCGATCCATGCCTTCATATGTACATCAGACCTATCTTGAGTGTCGATGATGCTGCCCAGATATGTGAATGTCTCTACATCCTCCAAAGCTTCTCCATTAGGTGTAATTTGGTTGGCGCATGTTGTGTTGTATGGGAGGATCGTGTTTTATCCGTTATGAATGTTGAGACTTATTGCTACAGAGGCTGTTGCTAAACTGGTCGTCTTCTCCCGCATTTGTTGTTGTGTGTGCGTTATTATGACTAGATCAGTTGCGAAATCCTTGTCGTCTTGCTAAATCCCAGCTGTCGATTGCATACCTTACTCCCCCTCAGATGTCGACGTCTTCGAGGCATCGAGTACATCTTCGCCATTTTGATTGATTCTAAGTTTTTTCATCAATAGTTCTAAATCACCAGCGTTTACTATTTTAGATGCTTTCCAAACTGTTTGAAACCTGTTTTTCATTCTTGTAATCATTCTACTTATCTCTGAATCCAGTTAGCGTTTCACCTTATAGCAAATAACAAAAAAACTTGCGTAGCATTAGCCCAGTTACTTGTTTGTACTGTAACAAGGACAAGTTGCTAACCTAATTAATGATGAGAATGTCCACGTGGATGCGTCTCGTTGACTCACTGCAGGTATTTTCTATAAATAACGAAAAAGGTTTCCTCTTCTTTTCACTCAACCCCAACTAGTCTGAACTTAGAATTCAACGATTAATCCAAATCTGTTAGATCCATCAGGATAGAAATCAGCTCACAAAAACTGGTAAATCCATTTGGAAGCATCATTATGAGCTTTAGAAGTAAAAGAACAAATTATATTGAGGAATCTAATGAATAATGCAAAATTAAAACCTGAATCCAACGAAATTTGAGGACATAAGCGTTCTGGTTTATTTTCTTTTACAGTGCGGGATTTGAACAAATTCAGTGCATTAATTTACTGACCAACACCATCGTTACTAACCACTACTTAAAACTCTTTGTTTGTCAACGTATTTCCTGTTATCGGTGAATACAAATTAAATGTCATTATTTCTTCTAAAAAAGCTTGATTATATGTTCTGTATGCAGTAAATGTGAAATTTCTATGATTAATATAGGTACGAGAAACGGAAGATCCACTTGGAAGGTGTATTGTCTGCAGAGGCTAAGAAACTTGAAAATCAAGCTAGGTTCGTTCTTGAAAAAATCCAGTCTATTATGGTGATCGAAAATAAACCAAAGAAAGAATTGATTCGTATGCTTAAAGAAGCTAACTATGATTCTGATCCTGTTAAGGCATGGAAAGAAAGCATAGATAAAGTAGCTGCCCTACAAGAACAAGAAGAAGCTCATACAGATGCATCTACCTCTCAAACTGAAGCTGTTGAAGCTGGTCAACCTGATTACAATTATATTTTAAATATGCCACTATGGAGTTTGACCAAAGAACGTAAAGATGACTTGCTCGCTCAAAGAGATGCTAAACAAAGAGAATTGAGCATTCTGAGAAGTAAATCTCCTTCTGATCTGTGGCGTGAAGATCTTAAAAAGTTGGAAGAAGAATATAAGGTACTTTCTTAATTAACCATTTTATACTTTCAATAAAATATATATATATATATATATATAATGGATTTTTTATGAATACTATCTATCCTTCATGAACTTGTATCTGTCAATAATGAAATACTGTCTTTTTTGTTCAGAAAGCAGAGGCAGAATTAGCTGCTGATGAACGTGCTGCAATTGAAGCAGCTGAAAAGAAATTAAAAATAGCATCGGCTACAACAGCTGGTCGTGCTGCTGCTACAAAGTCACGTAAATTAGCAACGGAAACAAGACCAGATCCAATGGGTAGACGAGTTGTTCCAGCAGTAGATGCTGATATAATGAAGAAGGTGGAAGGAAATAAGAAGAAACGAAATAAAACAGAAAATGAACTGAATGAAGGTTTGTTTTATTAAACTATGCTTTCACTGTGTTACTTACTGAGAGAGAAATAATCAATAATAAGAGACTGGTAGATTTTCAAATGTGTTGATATTTTTCACTTAGTGATATATATATATATATATATATATATATATATATATATATATATATACGAATTACAGTCGATATGCTGTTCAGTTCATACATTAACACAATAAGTTTTCATTAAAAGTGGCTATTTTTAATGGTTGCTCTATTCTCAGTGCCAAAAAATTATTGTCATCTGTAGTCTAGTGCTTGTGAGCAAAATATGTCTCAGAATTGTAACCTTACATGAAGTGTTCTTAATTTACTAGACTTTTCTTATTATACAAACCACTCGTTTTTAAACTGCTGACTTATAACATTTTCTAAATTTTTCATAAAGTTAGTACCGTATATTTGCTCCCGTTTACCTCATTTTGCTCTATCCGTAAGGTAACGAGCTGGACAATAGTTTCGAAGTAAATGATGAAGAAAATGATGCAAACGATGAACCTAAACCGCTCATTCAACGTCTTGGTGTTGCTGCGAAAACAGATGTACAAAAGACTGCTGTTATGCGCGGACGCGGTAAAGGGAGAACTGTCCCGACAAGTCGTCCAAAGCCTCAGAAACCGTCTAGTCCAAGTGAGTATTCTTCCAGTGAATACTAGTCGAAAGCATGTACTAGTAGCATTTCACTTTATTTGCCTGTTGCAGCACAATGGACTAACAAATTTATATACAGTTTTTAATTCCAGTTCATGTGTTTCGTAAAATTTCTCAATTTCTGTGCTCAATATACAGTGCATAATTGTATTTATGAACTATCATTGTTAAAAATAAAAAAGTTGGTGTATTTTCTTTTTAGACAACAGTCAAGTTAAACGTAAAAATGTGGGTGGAAATACCAAACGTAAACGTACTGGTCGTATGCCATGGGAGTCTGGCTCTGACAGCGAAGGCTCTGCAAGTCACGCCTCTTCTGTTGATAGTGATAATGACTTCATTTCCCCAAATTCTGGTTAGTATTCTTTTATGCTGTTTATTAGTCTGATTTTTAATGAGTTGTGATTATTTGCTCTGTTAAATATAAATGTCATGTTTCGTAATTTTGGGTTCTCTGAACAATAGAATCTATACCATACAGTGTTACTCATCAATCTGCTCTAACTTTACAACCACTAAATCTTGCGATTGGGGATCGACAAAGTACAGCAAATTTTGAATGAGTATACTATTTTTGATATTTAAGTAAATGTGCTTCACAGGAGTCTATAGAAAGCTGTATTTATCTATTAAGTTTGTTTTCTTTTGTTGGTACATACTTATATCTGCCTCTAGATATTATGTGCTGTCTGACTACAAATCGCAAGCTTCAGTCTACATGTAAGTGTACTTGTGTCTGTATCTTGTGACAATCACAGGGGAATAAGTCTAACTAATATAGTATCTAAAATATTAGCCTCAGTAATACTTCGACGCTTAACGAAAGCTCGTGAAGAGCAAACTCGAGAAGACCAATCTGGTTTTCGACCTGGATGTGGTTTTATAGACCACGTTTTCACACTCAGACAGGTCATGGAACACAGACACACATTTAGGCGTCCTACAATAGTTGTTTTCCTAGACCTTAAGGCGGCATTTGACTCTGTTGATCGTAAGGTTCTGTGGCAGTGTCTGTCATTGAAAGGTGTACCAAAGAAGTACATTAACCTTATACAGGCTCTTTACTCGAACACCACTGGTCGAGTGAGGGCTTATGGCGAACTGTCACCGGATTTCTTCACTTCAAGTGGTGTCCGTCAGGGCTGTCCACTCTCTCTATTCCTAATTAACTTTGTCGTAGACATCCTCTTAGAGTTAACATTAAGCTCGTCAGATTTTTCAGGGGTTGACCTTCTACCAGGAAAGTCGCTTACTGATCTAGAATATGCCGATGACATAGTTCTATTCGGTGAAGACGCTGACAAAATGCAGAGTCTTCTGACTACCCTAAGCAACAATGCAAGCATGTTCGGGATGCGGTTTTCCCCCTCGAAATGCAAAATGTTGCTTCAAGACAGGGTTGCATCGGCACCTGAACTAGTGATAGGGAGTGAAGTGGTCGAACGTGTAGACCGCTTCACTTATCTTGGTAGTCTCATCAGTGCCGATGGCCTGGTGACTGACGAAATCTCGGCACGGATACAGGAGGCTCGATTGTCTTTTGCCAACCTGCGTCACTTATGGCGTAGGCGAGATATCCGTTTTCTGACTAAAGGACGAGTGTACTGCGCAGTGGTTCGCTCCGTCTTACTTTATGGCTGTGAAACATGGCCAATGAGAGTAGAAGATATTCGTAGGTTACTGGTTTTCGATCATAGGTGTCTTCAAAGCATTGCTCGTATATCGTGGGACACCCGAGTGAGCAACGCTGTTATTAGGAATCGGGTACTAGGTAAGAATGGCAGATCAGTAGATGAAGTAATGAAACTTCATCAGTTGAGGTGGTTGGGACATGTGTTGCGTATGCCTAACCACCGACTGCCTCGTCGAGCCTTGTTTTGTAGTGTAGGAATAGGAATAGGCCAAATCAAAACATGGCAGAAATCCATGAAGTCATTGACTAGTGGACTGAGCCATGTCGGTAATTGTCGACTACCTGGTTGGGGTCCGCGAGATGATAATAATCGATGGTTAGAGACCTTGAATGACATGGCTCAAAATCGTTTGCATTGGCGCCGGTGCATTTATTCTTTGTGTTCTCTCAAATCCTAATCTTCTGGATTCTTCAACCCCTCTAGTTTCGACTCTCTAAACTTCTCACTGAATCATACTTCTTGAATAGTATCTTCTAATCCTAACCTCTCCGATTACTTCTAATTCCTTTACTGCCT